>CM068363.1:11042897-11092897 GCA_034769755.1 Odontamblyopus lacepedii
TACCGCTTCATGACATCACAAGGTGGAACAGGCTAATAAGGATGACTCGAACATGTGTGAATGAAACAAAACACAACTCCAGGTATGTTTTTTCATGAAGTAAAACATAACCTAAAGCTAAAGCTCACAAGAGTCAATTTTGTATAATAAGGACCTTTAATAAATAAATTGTGCAGATGCACAATGACTCCACTGAACTGATTAATCGACTGAACGACTAAAGGGATACAGCCCAAGAGTTTTCACACTCGAGGGAATTCTTCTCGTACAGCTCCCGCTGATCTAGCACATAGTGTGTTTTTTCGTACAAAACATTTTTAGGTAAGCATGACACAAACATTAATTTAGCTAAAAACTATATTGTATTATTATTGTAACATTTCACTGGCTGCAGTTGTGTTTATAGTGAATTTTGGGTAGTAGCAGTAGGCGTAGGAGTAGCAGTGGTAGCAACAGAAGTACTAGTAATGGCAACAGTAATAGTAGAAGTAGTAGTCACAGTAGTAGCAATAGTAGTAGTAATAGCAGCTGTAGTAGTAATAGTCACAGTAGTAACAATAGAAGTAGTAATAACAGCAGTAATAGTAGCAGTAATAGCAGCTGTTGTAGTAGTAGCAGTAGCAGCAGTAGTAGTAGTAGTAGTAGTAGTAGTAGTAGTAGCAGTAGCAGTAGCAGCAGTAGTAGTAGTAGTAGTAGTAATAGCAGCGGTAATAGCAGCTGTAGTAGTAGTAGTTGTAGTAGCAGTAGCAGTAGCAGCAGTAGTAGTAGTAGTAATGGCAGCAGTAATAGCAGCTGTTGTAGTAGTAGTAGTAGTAGTAGTAGTAGCAGTAGCAGCAGCAGTAGTAGTAGTAGTAGTAGTAATAGCAGCAGTAATAGCAGCTGTAGTAGTGGTGGTAGTAGTAGTAACACTAGTAGCAATAGTAGTAGTAATAGAAGCAGGAGTAGTAATAGCAGTTGTTGTAGTAGTAGTAGTAGTAGTAGGAGTAGTAATATTAGTAGCAGTAGTAGTATTATCAAACCTGTGTGAACCAAAATACGACTGACTTCTCACCTTGACACTTTGAGCTCCCAGGTGAGTGCCTCCGTCTACTCATCCAGAGCTGTTCTGTCTTTGTTTATGTTTCAGTCATTACAAACATGTAAAAGCATCATAATTATCTTGTTTAGTAATCACACTTATGACACAACCTCTTGCTCTGTTATGGTGGTGAGCCCAACATCTGTATTTACACAACAACTCCAAGGGAAGTGTGTGTTTCCCACCGCTCGAGTCGACAGTGAACGCCTCTAATGCTAAATCACCGGCTCCCAATAGTCTTCACCAAACTCCAAATAGTGTTTATCTGTGATAGTTTAGCGAAGGACAAAGAGGAGATCACACCGGCTTTGTTTACACGCCCCAAAATCTGAACGTTATCTGATTTAGACTTGGACTTAGGCTACGTTCAAACCACAGGGCTTAATGCTTAATGCTTAATTTTTTTTTGCGAGGTTGTTCACATTTTCAATTAAACGCGACTTTTATGTGATCTCCAGTGTGGACTTTAAACGCCCCAAAAGTGTCCCGCATGCGCATTGGAGAACACGACGATGTCACAATCAGCGAGCGCAATCAGTGTTTATGGAAGTCGCCTAAATATCCACGCTAGCATTGTGCACCTGATGATGTGATTTTACAGTTGCTGTCGTACCGGAGTCAGAACATGCACAGCTTATTTGTTTAAGGAGAAGGAGAAGGATGAGGTTTTTGGTCACGCCGTTTTGTGGGGCAGTGGCCTCAACGTGTGGGTGCAGAGTCGCAGCCAAGAGTGGTGGGATTGCTATGTGCTTCGCTGCTTCACTGACACAGAGTTCATACACAATTTTTGAGTGACAAGAGGAACGTTTGTGCACATTTGTGAAGATGAATGCGGCCTGGCCATTCACGCTGAAATCGCATGTCAAATAGGGGTGTAAGAAAAAATCTGATTAAATTTTTTTAAATAATGTTTTTCACAAAAATCCATTAGTTGCATTCACTCTTCTCATGATTTCATACAATTTGGTTCCCGTGAAGGTGTAGTTGACAATAGTATTTGAAGTAATCATTCATAAATTGCAGTATATCATCTATTGTTTTTGTATTGGGATGTATCGTGATTATCGAATCGTGACATGTGTATCATGATATGTATCGTATCGTCAGACTCAAGGCAATGCACACCCCTAATGTCAAAAGATCGGATATGTATTCGTTTTAGGAGCACATATCCAAGTGGCCTGGGTCACACAAAAAATGGGATCTGTGTCATTCAGACTGTCATTTAAAAGATCAAATTCCGGTCGCATAGGGGCGAAAAAATCTGATTTGGGTCACTTCAGGCTGCAGTCTGAACATAGCCATAGACTTAGACAAACTTTACTGATCCTCAAGGGAAATTATTTGGACACAGTAGCTCACATCATATAATAACAACAAAAAGAAACTGAATAATAAATTCTAAACAGGTAGCAGAAATAGCAAGAGACTGATGTCAAATTTCTGGAGTTATCAGATTACAGGCAATAGCAGATCTCTTCAACATCCTCTGGAGCTGTGATGCTAACTGTAAGCACTGCTGTTTGATGCTCCGTTACTCAAGTTAGACTTTAATCTGAGTTTTGTTTTAATTGCAACAGGAAAGCTGATTTGTGCTGTTAAACATTTCCTTCTCAAGTGACATTACAATCACAAGCTAAAAAAAACCTGAAAATCAAATTCCTAAACAGGACTATGAACACTTTTACTGATCACAGGCTTCTGAAAATGTGCTGAATCCTGTACCTATACGCAGAAAACTCAATTTACACTCAAGTAAAGCGTTTTTTCGGACAGTCTGAACCTTTATTTAACAAAATAAAGATATTATCATTTCTTTTTTATTAGTTTAATTATAACTTTTGTACAATTTAGACAGATTTTGGCCTTGTTAGAGTTATGGTTGCTAGGTAACAGTTTTACAATTACCTCTATTGCATCTGCTGCCCGTGTTCAAACCGGAATTAAATTATAAATTTATTATTTGGAAAACCTTGAAAATAATGATGCCACATGTGTTTTAGTCAAATATGTAGTCTAATCTGTCATATGCACTTTAAATTACAAGAATATTCTAAAAACTACTTGTTTAAATGTCAGATTACAGATTTGTTGACCTGGTTTATGCCGGACCTATCCACATGAAACAAAATCTGACACAAAGTTCAGCGTGTCAGAATAAATAAGAATAAATTATTTTATCACAACAGCTTTGGAAAGTGGGGCCATTAGTCAACCCCAAAGCCATGATTGTTTTTTAAACCTTAAGGTGACGTGTTCTTTGTGTGTTCCAGGACCAGCGCCTGAAGGAGATCGGGACCCACACTCCCCCCTCCGCCTCCCCCAGCTCTGCCTCCATCAGCAGCTTCAACAACAACCACGTCGCCCCCTCCCCGGAGCTCTTCACCTCCACGATTAATGCTAACAGGTACATGACGCTAAAGATATGTAAATATGTATATGTAAATGGAGCATAGCTAACTAAATTCACTTTGTATTGAAAAATGGTCTCCCCTCTCATTTTGGTCTTAAAATAGTCGTATTAACTCACTTTACATGACCCTGGTGTTTTTATTTTTTTAAATTTTGTCCATAAATCAATTCCTAGTCCTAATATGGAACTCTGCCTCAAATTTGCACCTTATGCTGACCCCATGAGCTTCATTTGACTGGAGCCGAACTTCCACTTCCTTATATAGTCTGTAATGCCAGCTCAGGGTCGGCTTAAGAATTCAAGAGGGGTTATGCAATTCTTAACACATAACATTTAGATCACCGTGTTGCAGTGTTTGTTTACTTTGAAAATCTTATAGCTGCCACTCCTTGCTCCCCGTGTTAAGTCACTCCCCCTTCAGAGCACGATCACAACACATCCCGCGAATGAAACTACTGCACATTGCAACAGGTTTATGAAGTTGTAGTGTACTGTTTTGTGTCACGTTTTTCTATATTTATGGAGAATTGTCGTGTCGGAGCGTAGGTGATGCAGGTTTGTGGGCGGAGCCTTGTACAGTCTCATACCTGTCAGGATCAGACACCTGTTAACACAAGTGAATAAGCCACAGCAAACAGAATATGCGATTTTACTGCAAGGAGAGACAGGTTCCGGAATAGCTTGCACCTGTCTCTGTCAGCCCGTCCTCTTCTTGACTCTTTTATTGAAAACACACATAAATGCGCGTATACAGAACATAATAAGCAGTCATACTTAATTTACATAACCCCCATCACCTCGAGAGTTTAGTTTCAGAAGTCATTTTTTTTAGATAAGGAAGTCGCCTAACTGACCTTTTGACACTTCTTTTTTCTGCAGCACAGTCGTACTCAAAACAGCACTTTCAAGCACATGATTTCAGGTTCAAAAGTTTACAACATTTAATTAGTAAGTGATGAAACATTTAGCAGTGATTAAATAATCACTTATTCTAACAGTAGCGTTCAAATAGGGCCGGGGAGAGATTGCAAGATTACTTGGATAGCATATAAAGTTGACCCTCATTATGACGTGGTTCAGCAGATTTTTTTGCGCATTGTGTTCTGTGTTCGGATTGGCTAAGGGGAAACCTGCGTATTGTGTTCTGCATAATTGAAGGTGGGAAGATTTATAAGAATCTTCTCACCTAGAAGAAAAAAACAGCGCCCACAACTACCCATAATTATGTTCTTCACTCAGCACCAAGGCCTTCAGTGGAGAAAGACTCCTCAGTTTAGATCACGGAGCGCCCCTGCCCGCTCCTCAGTTTAGATCATGGAGCGCCCGTGCCCGCTCCTCAGTTTAGATCATGGAGCGCCCCTGCCCGCTCCTCAGTTTAGATCATGGAGCGCCCCTGCCCGCTCCTCAGTTTAGATCACGGAGCGCCCCTGCCCGCTCCTCAGTTTAGATCACGGAGCGCCCCTGCCCGCTCCTAAATTTAGATCATGGAGCGCCCCTGCCCGCTCCTCAGTTTAGATTGCAGACTGATTTGCATGGAGCGATCCCCCTCCCCGCTTTTCAGTTTAGATTGAGGAGCTTGTCTGAGAAAAGTGTATAAAGTGTGTGATGAGGGGTTTTACAGCCTTAAAACATACAAAAGTATAGTAAAAATAAAGCTGAGTACTTTGCAGATTTTGGCTATTGCAGCTATTTTTAGAACGTAACCCCCGCGATAATCGAGGGACCCCTGTACTTCAGGCATGTCTTTTATGAGGAAAAAAACATTTAACATACAAGAAACTATGCAAAATGCCTTTTTAAAGATTTCTTAGAGTGGGTCCTCTTAATATTACTACTAACGGTGTCTTCTATTACATTATTTATTGTCAGTTTGCAGTGACATCATGCTGGGGGTGTTCTACATGTATCTCTATTGGTGGAAAGTTAGTTACCATGGTGACACATTAGCAAACACTCAAAAAAGTTTAAGATTCTCTCAAAACTATTGGCTAATGTGGCTGTAATGCTTTTCGAGTGAGACTTGCAGCACACATTTTTCCATTATCCCACCTATTGTAGTTCCAAATAAATCCGTTTTTATGGTCAGATTTTGTTAACATCGAGCTCGGATTAAAGTCTAATTTGAAAAACAGAGCAAAGCCTACAGTTAGCATCAGACCTCCAAGAAATGTTGTTGAAATTAGCTGCCTTGTATACCTCGTCCCTATGTAAAATTGAGATAATCCATTACCAACTAGCAACAATACAAAACACTGTAGTTACCTTTAAGTCTTTGTGAAGTGATCTGAACCAAACCAACACTGAATAATCACACTGCAAACCTTCCAAATGTTATTAATCACACAGGGTTTCACACAGACCAGCCGCTGTAATCGACTTTCCTTTATTTACTCTGGATAATCCCACACGATTTACCCTTCGTCTGCTCCTCTCCGCTCCCTCCAAGTTTTACAGCCAAACAGAGCCTCTCGATTCATCTCCCTCTCCACAAATGAACAGTTTTAGTGGTGACTCTGGCTTTTTATGCTTCATAGATTAAATATTTATGCCCTCTCCCCATCCGTCTCTTTCGATCACCTCTTCCTTCACTCGCTGCCTTCACCGCGATGTAAAATTCACGCTTTTTCTTCCCTGGTTTGGTCCCTCTTGTATCTTTGATTTTCGATGCATTATTGTCTGAATTCTGCTTGCATCCCCTGCTAAAATCCTTTTTGGTTAGTGGTGCAGTGGTTAGAACTCTCACCTCACAACAATAAGGTCCTAGAGGGGGCTTTCTGTGAGGAGTTTGCATGTTCTCCCTGTTTCTGTTTGCTATTTTTGAAAGAAATCTGCAAAGTTATGATCCACAAATGTTGAACCTTATCATTATTTGTTTGGGATTAGCTCCACAAACTTGTCGTATTAATCTTATGTGTTAAAGTCCTTTCAACTGAGAACAATCGGGTTGAATAATGGCACCACATTTTGAAACTATTGTGATAAAATAATTTCATTTTTGTTTATTTATACTGACAAAGAAGACACTGAACTTTGTGCCCGTTTTTGTTTCATGATCCAGTAATGAGATATGAACCATAAACCAGGTCAACAAATCTTCAATCTGACAAAGAAACTATCAGGTTCAGCATTTGTGAATTTACCTTTTAGATATTTCATTGGAAAATCCATCAATAAGGAAATATGTCTCTTGCCCCCATCTGGAAATATGACATAATCACATTTTAGAATCTGAAAACCAAACATGAATTGAAGTAAATTTTGCATAATACTCCGTCTCTAAGAAGAACAAAATGTGAGCTTTTAGTCATGTTACAATGCTGATACCTCATCAGAAACTTACCTGGAGTTGTGTTTTGCGTCTAAACATGCAGGGTTTGCGTGTTAAACATGTGAATGAAACAAAACACAACTCCAGGTCTGTTTGTGATGAGGAAACAACATTATCACATAGATCAGAAAATAGTGTAATATATGGATGCGTTAACTCTTTGTCTTTTCTCTCATCATCTCTTCTATTTTGTTTTGTTTGGCAGCGTTCCGGCTCTGAACAGCGACCTGTTTGACCTCCAGCCGACCTTCATCCCTGCGGTCCACAACACCAACAGTGCCTGGGGAGGTACGGCTCTCTCCACACGATTCTAACTCTACTATACTATACTAAATTATGCTATACTTTACTATACTATACTATATAAACTATATTAACTATACTTTACTACACTAACTATACTATAGTATACTAAACTAACTATACTACACTATACTATCCATCCATCCATTCATCCATCTTCTCCCGCTTAATCCAGCTGGGTCGCGGGGGCAGTTTACTGCCCAATACTCATAAGCACCTGACCCCCTCTATGAACCCCTCTGCAGGTGGTGAGCCCACAGGAGGGTGGACAACATGGTCCTTGATGTTACTTCATAGGGGTGTACACTATACTAGACTACATTAATTATGCTATACTATACTATACAAACTGCTATACTACATTAACTATACTAAACTGTACTTACTATACTATACTACACTACACTAACTGTGCTATACTACATTTACTATATTATACTACACTTACTATATTATACTACACTAACTGTGCTATACTACATTTACTGTATTATACTACACTAACTGTGCTATACTACATTTACTATATTATACTACATTTACTGTATTATACTACACTAACTGTGCTATACTACATTTACTATATTATACTACACTATCTATACTATACTACACTAACTATGCTGTACTACATTTACTATACTATACTACACTACACTATACTACTAACTATACTATATTACACTACACTATGCTATACTATGCTACACTTACTTATTGATGATTGATGATACTTATTGATTACCTATTATGAGCAAGACACTATACTATACCATATTAAACTATACTACATTAACTATTATACTATACTTATTCATTGTTATGAGCAAGAAAGATACACACATGCTGTCTGCGTCTCAGTATAAAACGTTTTTATTGTCTGGGAAATAAAGCTGGTGCAGTGTTAGCATGGTAGTTGTTGTTGTTGGCATTATCGTCACAGCCACTGAGAGTTGTGATATGTGCTTACAAACTCATTGTGGTGAATAATTAGGATGCTCTGAATGCATTAGGTAAGTAGGGACAACTGCTAAAATGTTTAAAACTAGTTCTATTTTTCTTTCGAAATGACTACCTAATCACACACAATTTTAACAATTTATGGCAAACAAATTTTTCATTTGAACTGTCATGGCAACCGAAAGTGTAAATTTGAATAGTAAAATATGACATCCCTTATAGCGATCATTGTTTTGTTGCTGTCACTGTAAATCTGTGCATTGTCCTGTGGTAAAACTGTCAGGTTTTACACAGCCTGTAAAATGTGTAGCTCTGAAATCTCATAAATCCTGGAGCACACGTTTGGCTCAATAACATGCTTTTTATAATGAGGAAATGTCACCCTCTCTCCTGCTCCTGTCTCCTACCCATACACTGTGTACTAGCTCAGTAGTGACGTCACCCCAATGGCGCAGCATTTGGTGGTGCAGCTGGTGGGCCCCACGCACTTTGAGGGCCCATTGTGACCCCTGATGTAGAGAGTATGGACATTTTAAAGTCAGAATGAGGAGCTTGACAGTAGCAGTTACAGAGCGAGAGGAGAAAGTTTTTCAATAGAATGTGAATTGGAGTCAATGGAGCTGAATCGCACCACTGCTCACTTCCTATTTGGACCGGGGCAGCTAACAGGTTAGCTCTGTCCATTTATACAGTCCATGCTCCTGTCTCCTGTTTGTCAGACTGTGGCAGAGGCAGAAAATGCTGATTCAATGAGAAGAGATGTGTCTGTGGGGGAAGCAGGTTTAACAAAACAGACAGTTAAAGTTTGTCTCATTCTCAGTATATGGACAGACCATGTTTCATGTTAAAACCCAGAACTTACTAAATGTTTAACTCACAAATTGTGCATATTTAGGCTGAGTTCTCGTCTAAAACAGAAAACACCTTTTCCACTTTGTCATGTCATGTGGTAATTCAGGAAGTGTGTTTTTAAACTCCATGCATCTTCACTAGAATCAATTGGAAAATTTCAGCCCTGGAATTGCCAATCTCTCCTGGACTAAAGGTAGAAAGTACCTGTTAAATCTACCACCACATGACATCACAAGATGGGACAGGGAAGACAAGTTTGTCTCATTCTCAGTATATGGACAGTCCAGGCTTCGTGTGAAAACTCCATACCTCTAAACCAACTGGATTTCACCATTGAAACTAGGAACAAAAATAAGACACTCGTGAGGCTCATTCTGCTTTCTGGTTGGAAACTAAAACACAATACCGTAGTTATCAGTAAAAGCCATATTTGATTTGAACGCATTTACCTCGTATTTGGAGACAGATTTAGGTCAAGTTTATGAAATTCAAAATCTTACATACAGTTCTTTTAAAGGTTCTCTGTCCAACATTTCGGTTGGGGGTTCGTCACCTTCTTGTTTCCGTGGATAAGTCATTGTTTTGCTTAGAATGTTCCATTTTGACTGTGAGCGGGGTCTCCATGAAGACCAAAAGCTTTAATGCCATACTGTGAAATATTCTAGCGAAAAATAATAACATATCCATGGATACAAGCATTTGACGGACCCTCCACCAGTTACACTCTTCACCTTTAAATACATCAGCATTTTTGTATTAATACTGAAGAAATCCTGAGCGAAGAACCTGTTAACATGGAGTGTTTGGCATTTGGCAGGACTATTTCCAAAAACCAGGTGTGGCCAACGTTTAACAAGAGGGAGAGATGTTTACCAGAGAAAACAGGGATATTTTGACAATCTGTAGCTGCACTTTAAAATTCCGTGTTTTAAATCAGTCTGATCAATGCTGCAGCACACGCTTAAATCAATGTTTACTTCCCTCTGGCCAAAGAATATTAAGCCGTATGGAGGTATTAAAACACACTTTGGCTGTAGAATTTTAAAATCTGATAACGAAAGAAAAACAAGAAATAATCCATCATTTCTTCACTGTAGGTGTAAAAGTTGTGTGAGTGAGTGTTGGTGGTGGTCGGAGGGACCGTTGGCGCCGCTTGGCTTGGCAGCCGCGCCTCCGTCAGTCTGCCCCAGGGCAACTGTGGCTATAACAGTAGCTTACCACCACCGGGTATGGAGTGAATGAAGAATGCTCTGTAAAATGCTGTGTAAAGCACTTTGGGGACATGTGTCTGTGTAAAGCGCTATATAAATAAACCTTACCTTACCTTACCTTCTTGCGTCATTGTCAAATTTACATCACCTGAATTTGAGTATCCTCTGAAGTTTGAGTTTGATGTTACACTGTTTTCTGATCTGTGTGTTTTAATGTTGTTACCTCATCTCAAACGTACCTGGAGTTGTGTTTTGTTTCATTCCCACATGAAACACACACAAGCCCTGCTTATTTAGTTCTTCTCTCAAACAAAAAACACTCTGTTCCACCTTGTGATGTCATGTGTTAATACAGGCAGTGCTGCTTTTTAAATTCCATGCACCTTCACTAGAATAGTCGATTTCAGCCATTTTTCATTCAAAAGCAGGATACAAAACAACACACTACAACTTCACAAACCTGATGTGATGTGCTAGTTTCATTAGCGGGATGTACGCTAAAACCTGGCACACAACATACTAGTACATACATATTTTTTATAAGATTAATATTTTTTGCATGGTCCCTGATCAAATAAATATATTCAGAATTAAAGTTAAGAGTTTAGTGTGGTTTTCATATTTTAGAGTGTGATGGTGTCATACTCCCAGATGGGGGCAAGAGACAGATTCGTATTCATTATATTGTAGTTTACCATGAAATATCCAAAAAGGAAAGTGACCAATGTTGTGAATTTGATCATTTCTATCAGTGACTAGACCCAAGAACTCAAAACAAAAATCTGCAGTTTAACAAGATTCATTTCAGCTCTGTACTAAAGGTATATTGTGTAACTTTTCTTGTGGATGGTCCGTCAAATGCTTTTCTCCATGTTATTGCTTTGAATGTTTCAGACCAAGTTACAGGTCAGATATGTGGAGTAGGGTTGGGCGATAATACGGTAATACGGTATCCCGCGGTATCAAAAAGTAGCAATGGTATCAGGTTCATTATCGTCATTTTAAAAATCTGCATAAGGACCTAAAACCACAGCACAAACTTTCATCCCTCCGCCCTCTGTCCTCTTCAAACATCGTTACGCTCGGAGATTTCCATCCACACGCAGCGAGGAAGAAGAAAAAAAAAACATGACTGGCGCTTCATGTGTGATGTTGAGCTGAAAAGTTTGCGAGGGAGACGTTTTATTGAATGCCAAGAGTCTAGAGGGGACGCGCTGAAGAGGAGGAAGTTCCCGCTTGAGGGCAAAGTCAGACTTTCACGGAGGAGACGGTAAAGCCCAATTTATGGTTCTGCGTTGCTGTAGAGCTGTTTAATGTCATATTGTGGAACATTTCAGACAGAGCAATGACTAATCCATAGAAACAAGCAGGTGACGGAACCCCAACCAAAAAGGTACACATTGCACCTTTAAATATCATTGGCCTATAGTGTTGTGATGTCATCTGAAACACAGGAATATCCAGCTATACATTAGACCTTCTGACTCTCCTCAGATCTGAATGAGAACACACTATTTCCATCCATCCATCCATCCATCCATCCATCTTCTCCCGCTTAATCCGGCTGGGTCGCGGGGGCAGTTTGCTGCCCAATCCTCATAGCACCTGACCCCCCCTATGAACCCCTCTGTAGGTGGTGAGCCCACAGGAGGGTGGACATTATGGTCCTTGATGTTAGTTCATAGGGGTTCACAGAAGGGCTCTTTCCCTTCTGTAAAATCATCTGTTTATTCTCCTCCTCTTTTCTGGAAATCCTGTATTTTTTTGTCTGAATAATGGCTATAAATCTTTGAGTGCTGTGTCATTTTAGACCTATTCTTATTCTGAGGAGGAGACGCAGTGAAGGCAGCCCCCCTCCGAGCCCCGTCCTCTGAACAAAACAAAAGACCGTGTACTCTGAAATAGACCTGCAAAAATATATCTCTAAAGTATGTTTGCGGAAGGAGTAATCAGTATCACAACAAATGAAAAATGTTAGCATCACACAAAGGTTCTCCATCTGACAGAAATGTGCTGCTTTTTATGGGAATGTTTTAAATCAGAAAGGCAGATTTCATTTCTATTTTCCTTAGTAAGATGCTCTGTGTAACTTTTCGGTTGGGGGTCCGTCACCTGCTTGTTTCTATGGCTATGTCATTGCTCTGCCTGGAATGTTCCGCAGTATGACATTAAACACCTCTACCTTACATTTATTCAGTTATAAGTGGGTTTATAGCTCAAAAATACCTAGAAAAATGGGTATTCTGACCAGATTTGACCTGTAACTTGGTCTAGTTTGGTCTCTATGAAAATAAAAATGTTAAATACCAGAAAAGCATTTGCCCAACCCGGCACCAGAAAAGTTACACAATACACCTTTAATCCTGGTTTGGTCTGTTAAAGAACACAAATGATGCAAAACTGACTTCTTTGAGGCTTTTACCATGTTAGGACATTGTTCCCTAATCAAAAATATACCGTATTTTTTGGACTATAAACTTTTTGGACTGTAAATTTTTCACACTGACAGCCCATAGACCAAATATATGAATACTATATATGAATCAAACATGAAAAATCAGTTTTTTTTGTTTTGGTTTTAGAGACAAATGATAAAGAAAAGAGTTTTTTCTTTTTCTTATTTTTGGTTCTATATTGAAAAACTAACGAAGGAATGATACACACATTGTTCTCCATTCGGTTGTTTTTATTACTATAACTTACCTTTCAAGATGAAATGTTAGTTCTTGGTCTATGATTTTGTAAAATAAATTTCCCCGACTTATAGTCTGGTGCGACTTATATGTCTTTTTCTTCTTCATTACGCATTTTTTGGCTAGTGCGACTTATACTCCAGAGCAACTTATAGTCCGAAAAATACAGTACCTGGAACTATATTTTTTTATTATTGTATTTGATGAATCTCTGTTTAGTAAGCATTATCCCTCTTAGCCACATAAAAACATGTGATTTTGAAATTCCCAGTTTTGTTACTTAAGAGGCAAAACTCCGGAGGTTATCGGCGCTGTTTTAAAGAGACCTATTCTGCAAAATCGACTTTTCAGAGATTGAAACCACGTTATAATTGTTTCCTCTCACCGTTTCCTCACTCGCAGTTGTACTTGGAATGATTCGTGCACATTTAAGCATCTTTCATTGCTTATTTTCGAGACGTCATACTGCAGATGAACTCTCGTTTTTACCGTCCCTGACACACACCCACGGCTCTGTATTTCCTTCTCCAATTTTATTTTCGATCCACGGATTCGGCAGCGTTGCTTAGTCATTTCGGTACACATGAAAAGAAACATCTGCCACTTTGTGATGTGATGATGTTCGCTCCAGTTTTCTCACACGGAAGTCAGCAGAATTGTTTGTTCTTTTCTTTATTAAATTGTTTTAGATCAATATTGCAATTTAAATGTCAAAATTCTAACATGGTGATCCAGGGGTGTCTTTGAGTCTTGACACATAAGGGCCATAGAAATGAAGCGATTGTGTAAAAAATCTGCCACAGTCGCATCACGATCTTTCACAAAATGACACAGCCCTACCGTGAATCTACATTTGCTCCTCTCTGTGTTTTCAATCCCAAGTTACTAAGCAACAACAAAACAGCAGCGCGGTGTCTCTGTAACATCTGTGAGTCTGAGAAAAAGGATTAGAGCACGGGGGCGGTGAAGTCCTCCCCATGCCCGTGTACGACATTATTCCGCATCTCCAAACAGAAGGAAAAACCAGCACGGTGTCATGTATGGATCACAACTGAGAGGGAAAGCAAACGAATCAAAATCACTATTTCAGCTCAAGAATAATGTAGAAAAATGTGTGATGTCCTTCCTGTGTCTCCACATGGGGTCTTATTCTGTGTAAAACCCTGTAGTTCAGACCTCTACAAACAAATTCTGAAATGTCCCTGTGTGTCAGATGGCCTCCCTGTGTATTATTGTGTGTCAAATCTGCAAACCCTGTAGTTTAAACCTCTACAAACATGTTGTGAAATGCATGGGATTCTTGGATTAGTTTAAACCCTATTATTTCCATGCATCAAAATCCCACCTGGATTTTTTTGTGTTCCTTTGACTTAAAAAATGTCAGAAAATGTCCCAGGAGTAAGTGCTTTGGCCCTGTTTTACCAGGATGAGTTCAGCTTTCAATATCTGGCAGTTGTTCAACATTACTGTATGTGTATTAATGTGTAATAACAGTTGAAAGAGAAGAAAAACACAAAATCACAAAAACACACACAAAAAATTGAAAAAGTACCAAAAAACTACTGCAATGCTCTCCAAATCTCCACCGCTTTGCACTCGATACTACAGGCTCTGTGGCAGGTGCTGCAGAAATTTACCGTAATAACCCTGTATGGGTAGAAAGCGCAACTTCTCTGCTTTCAGGAACTGTTGGAATTTTTTCGATAGTACATGTAGTTCCGGAGATACAATAATGAGAAGTCACCCATGGAAACTGGTCGGTTTATGAAGGTAGGGCAGCTGACAGTCGCTGAAACGGTAAATTGCCTGTCCCTTGATCTGAAGGTTGGCGGTTCAAATTCTGCTCTTTACATATGAATGCTGTTGTTGTTGTCCTTGGGCAAGACACTTAACCTCCCCTCGCCCTCAGTGTCTTTGTACACTGGTGAATGGGTGAGTGGTTCCTTGATGTAAAGTGCTTTGAGTGACTAGAAGGTTTGAAAAACGATGTATGAATGTGACCATTTACAATATAAAGTTCAGTCTTCTCTCAAATGTTTTTAGTAAATGAGGGGATATTTATTTATTTATTTAGAGTATTTTTAAGCTTTCAAACATGTTATAATGTTGTTGGTTTTAAGATTATGTTGGTGATCTCTCTGCCCTATTCGAACCCTCCTAACTCCTAAATTTGTCCAATGCTCAGCCCAGCAATTCTCCATAAATATGCAAAAATGTGTTACAAAACTGTAACACAGCAAACCCGATGCGATGTGCAGTAGTTTCATTAGCAGGATGCGCGCTGATTGTGTTGCGATAGCGCTCTGAAGGGGGAGTGACTTAACACATAGAGCTAAGGAAGTGCCATAAATGACAGTTAAAGTTATAAACCACGTGAATACATTGTTTTCAGAAAGTACAACATTTTCAAGTTAGTAGTCACTCTTTGTTCTTTGAATATCTTTTAATCAAAGGCCTTATGAAACATTATATACTTTTTTTTGTATTAATTTTGATCATTTTGAGGGTAAATAAACATAAAAAAGTAACAAAATATAAAACTAACATGCATACATTTAAAAAAAAATACATAAATAAATAAAAGGAAAAGGGGATGGGTGTAGTAGAAGCCCGAGTTTCTCAGTACAATTTATATATTTGCATTTTGTATTTACAGTTTTGGCCTGTCACATCATACTTACACTTTTATGTATCTTTTTCATATTTTTTATATGCTTCTTATAGCATCATAATTACTTAACCCTTTAAAAAGCTGCTCATATTTTGTGTAAGCTGTGTACATGTGACTGACTGTACTGCCCCCTTCAGGATTGGAGAGCCAGCCGCCCGCCCAGACCTCCACAGTAGATTTTGACGCAGTTTTCGGGAATAACTCCAGTGCGACCACTAACGGAAACGGTCCCCAGGCGCCAGCCGGTAACGCCATAAGATCAAACTCAAACTAAAACCTGTTCTGGCTTCGCTGGCTTTGAACTAACCCTTCAGAATGATCAGCATTATGGTGTTTTCTACTTGCTGTACTCGCTTCGCTTTTGTTTCTTTGGGTGTTTTGGATGAACCGGGGCTGATGGTGTCATGATTTCAGGTGGAAGATTCACTGTATTTGAAAGAAATCTCCAAATGTTGAACCTTCTCACTATTATTTACTTGGGTTTGGCTCCAGAAACTTGCCTTACGGGTCCTGTATTACACAAAATTGACTCTTGTGAGCTTTAAATCAGGTTATAATACTCTAACTTTCTCAAAAACAGACCTGGAATTGTGTTTTGTTTCATTCACACATATTTGAGTAACGTTTTATTATTAGTCTGTCTACATCTCCAAAGGTCAAAAAGCTCTGTTACACCTCATGATAATAATAATACATTTTATTTGTAATGCAACTTACATTTCAACAAAATCTCAAAGTGCTACAGCAGGTAGATTCCATAAAACACAGGAAGGAAACATTAGAACATAGATCAGAAAATAATGTACTATGAGCCCTTTAAAGTTTTTTCAAATGACAACTTTCTGAAACTACTGTCAAAAAAATAATTTAACTTTTGTTTATTTCTACAGACAGAGCAGACTTTAAACTTTGTGTTAGTTTTTGTTTCATATGGATAGGCCCAGTAAATACAGAGATATGAACTATAAACCAGGTCAATAAAACTTGCATAGAGTTCTGAACTGTCTCCATCTCTGTGTCAAATTCAATAAAACGCAAAATCTTAAAACAAATCGAAACTGAAAATCTTGTGGTAAAAAATATGAAATCTTGTCTCTCTGAGTTTGTCTCTTCAACAGTTTGTAACAAGTTATTTTTTTGTCGTTCTCACCGCTCCCTCCGTCTGATCGCTGTCTTTGTTTGCTTGTTTGTTGTCCGTCATGCTCCTTCTCTCCTCACTACCATCTCTCTCTCTGTTTCTCCCCCTCTCTTTCCTTCTCTCCACTCGCTCGTATTTCTTTCGCTTCTCTCTCCTCTTTCTCTTGCTCTACTCTCTCTTTTTGTGTCTCTCCCTCTCTCTATCTCTCTCCTGTATTTTTCTCCATTCTTCTCTCTCTATCTCCCTCCCTCTCTCTCTTTCCTCCTTCCCTCTCTCCATCTCTTTCCTTCCTCTCTCCCTCTATTCCTCATGTGTTCGTTCACACCTCACAAAGCAAAAATCGTTCAGGCGCCTCTTCTCCATCTGTTCACAACAGCTTTACAACTTCATACAAAATTTACTCTTCACCTCTCTCCTCCTCCTCTCCTTCTCCCCATCCTCCTCCTAATCATCGTCTATCTCTCCTTCTCCTCTTTCTTTCTCTCGCTCTGTCTCTCTCTCTGTCTTTCCTCTATCCCTCTCTCCCTCTCTTCTCTTTCCCTGTCTTTCTGTCTGCTCTATCTCTCCCTCTCTTCTCTTTCTCTCATTCTGTCTCTATCTCTCCCTCCTCTCTTTCTCTCTCTGTCTCTCTCTTTCTCTATCCCTTCCTCTCTGTCTCTATATCTCCTCTATCTCTCCCTCGCCTCTCTTTCTCTCTTCTCTCCTCTCTATTTCTGTCTCTATCTCTACTCTCTCTCCTCTTTCCCTCTGTATCTATCTCTCCTCTATCTCTCTCCCTCTTCTTTCTTTCTGTCTCTGTCTCTTTCTCTCCTCTCTCTCTTTCCTCTCTATCTCTGTCTCTCTATCTCCCATCTCTCTCCATCTCTCACATTCTCTTTTCACATTCTCTCTGTCTCTATCCCTCTTTCTCTCTCCTTTCTATCTCTGCCTCTATCCCTGCTCTCTCTTTTTCTCTCCCCTCTCTGTCTCTATCCCCTTTTTCTCTCTCCTCTCTGCCTCTATCCCTGCTCTCTCTTTCTCCCCTTTCTGTCTCTATCCCTGCTCTCTCTTTTTCTCTCTCCTCTCTGTCTCTATATCTCCTCTATTTCTCCCTCTCCTCTCTTTCTCTCTCTGTCTCTCTCTCTCCTCTCTATTTCTGTCTCTATCTCTACTCTCTCCTCTTTCCCTCTGTATCTATCTCCCCTCTATCTCTCTCCCACTTCTTTCTTTCTGTCTCTGTCTCTTTCTCTCCTCTCTCTCTTTCCTCTCTATCTCTGTCTCTCTATCTTCCATCTCTCTCCATCTCTCACATTCTCTCTGTCTCTATCCCTTTTTCTCGCTCCTTTCTATCTCTGCCTCTATCCCTGCTCTCTCTTTTTCTCTCCCCTCTCTGTCTCTATCCCCTTTTTCTCTCTTCTCTCTGTCTCTATCTCTGCTTTCTCTTTTTCTCTCTCCTCTCTCCCTGCTCTCTCTTTTTCTCTCTCCTCTCTGTCTCTATCCCTGCTCTCTCTTTTCTCTCTCCTCTCTGTCTCTATCCCCTTTTTCTCTCTTTTCTCTGTCTCTATCTCTGCTTTCTCTTTTTCTCTCTCCTCTCTCCCTGCTCTCTCTTTTTCTCTCTCCTCTCTGTCTCTATCCCTGCTCTCTCTTTTCTCTCTCCTCTCTGTCTCTATCCCTGCTCTCTCTTTTTCTCCCCTTTCTGTCTCTATCCCTGCTCTTGATTTTTCTTTCTCCTCTCTATCCGTGCTCTATCTGTCTCTCTCCTCTCTATCTCCCGTCTCTATCCCTCTTTCTCTTTTTCTCCCTCTCTCTCTTTCTGTCTCCCTCGCCTCTCTACCTCTCTCGCGCGCTCTCTCTCACCCCTCTATCGATCCCTCTCTCTCTCTTTCTCTCTCTCTTTCTCTCTCCCTCTCGCTCTCTATCTCCCTCTTTCCTCTCCATCTCTCCTGCTGAGAGTGTTTTTTAATATCGAGGTCTACAGCCCGTCCTCTGTCAGTAAAAGCATGTGTTTTGGAGCAGATGGGAGTCTTTCCAGGAAGACGTTTAATTATATTTTTATGTTAAACAGCTCTGATTAAATGTCACTTTTGTTTATGTTCATGAAATCAGTGGAAAATCTAATTCAAAATCAACCTCCGTCAATATAACGAGAAAAAAAAATCATGAATCATACTTTTTTTTCCTATTCCGCCCAACCCTACTTTATAGACGACAACAAAAATACCTTAGGATCAACCACAGATGCAAACGGAAAACACTCATGTGGTAATACAGGAAGTGGTCCACTGTGTTTTTAAACCTCACAAGAGTCAATGCTGCGTAATATAGAAGCTTTAAGTGGAAATGTATGCCGACTTACATCTATAGCTCTTAACATTGACCGCTTTGTAAGTGCTCAGACATAAAGTAGGCCCTCTGTCGTGCTCATATCTGCTCACGGTAATGATTTTCAGCTCCGAGCGGATAAATCAATCCCACGGCAGAGTTCCTGAGTCAGGGAAGTCTGGTGCAGTCACTGAAGGTGGAATAAAGAATCTGTCAAAGAATCCAAGAGAAATGAACCCACAAACGTAGAAACGGCGAATACAAAATCGATTTATATCTGTATTCGCGCCATGTCTAAAGATGTGAACAAAAGTACAGTGTTTTTGACTATTCTGGGTAATTTGAATCAGCATAATTTTTGGAAATGAAGAATAAGTAGGTAATTTAATGTCCTCTTTGAGAATTAAAATGACCTTGTGTCGCTATGTGGTCTTATTCTATGTAAAAGCTGCAAAAATCTGTAATTTAGAGCTCTATAAATGTTCTATATATAATGTTCTGAAATGTCCCTGTGCCTCAGATGCCCTCTATGTGTTTCCATGGGGGCTTTGAATGGATGCACTTTGCAAATCTTTGTAAAGTACCGTCATTTCCTCCACAAATAACACAATTTCCTATCTTATTCTGTATAAAAACCGCTCACCCTATAGTTTAGTCTTGTGTTAGCTTTTCAGTTCATATTTCAGGCTTTTGGTCCATTCTTCTAGACGTGTTTAAAAAGAAATGTCCTCACTTACCTTAAATGCATTTCTGGTACACCGCGGCATAGCTTTGTGTACGCTAAATTAGCAGCCTTAGCATTCAAGGGGAGAACTGCATTGAAAACGGAAAATTTCTCCCACTCACTCATATTGAAGTAATTGTATTGAATCATTGTGAAAAAAAAATACATAAAAGACCAATTAGCATGAACATTAGCATTAAAACACGGCTCCACTTAGAAACACCGTTTGTACATTAATGATTGAGTCACCAGTTCCAGGTACATTTCAAAATCCTTAACTGGCCTCTCCTCACACACCCACGGCCTTTGAGACTAGTGCTGCAGTTAATAATGTAAAGAAAGGGCTGAACCAAGGGTAAACCAGGACTGAAGCAATAATAAACCAGGACTAAATCAGGACTGAGCCACGACTGAACAAAGGATAAACCAGGAGTGAATCAGGACTAAGCAAGGAAATAAAGCAGTGACCAAAACAGGACCAAACCAAGGATCAAACGAAGACTGAATCAGGACTAAACCAAGACTAAACCAAGGAATGAAGCAGTGACTAAACCAGGACCAAACCAGGACTAAACCAAGGATCAAACCAGGACTGAACCAGGACTAAACCAAGACTAAACCAGGAAATAAAGAAGTGACTAAACCAGGACTGCACCAGGTCTAAACTAGGACTAACCCCGGACCAAACCAAGGATTAAACCCAGACTGAACCAGGACTAGACCAGGACTAAACTAGGACTAAACCAGGATCAAACCAGGGCTAAACCAGAACTGAACCAGGACTAAACCAGAACTAGACCAGGACCAAACCAGGACTGAACCAGGTTTAAACTAGGACCAAACCAGGACCAAACTAAGGATCAAACCAAGACTGATCCAGGACCAAACCAGGAATGAACCAGGAATGAACCAACCGAACCAGGACTAAACCAGGACTAAACCAAGACTGAACCAGGTGTAAACTAGGACTAAACCAGGACTAAACAAAGGATCAAACCAAGACTAAACCAGGACCAAACCAAGGATCAAACCAGGACTGAACCAGGACTAAACCAGGACTAAACCAGGAAATAAAGAAGTGACTAAACCAGGACTGCACCAGGTCTAAACTAGGACTAACCCTGGACCAAACCAAGGATTAAACCCAGACTGAACCAGGACTAGACCAGGACTGAACCAGGTGTAAGCTAGGACTGAACCAGGACTAAACCAGGACTATATAGATTGAAACACATCACAAATATATAGTCCAGATCTATTACTTGTGTCTATTACAGTCTATAATCTTGTTGTATGGCTTGTAAATCCCGGTGTCCTTGTGTTTTCTTGTGTTTTCTTGTATTGTGGCAGGTTTCGAAGCTCTGGGAGAAGTGCTGAAGCCCACTCTCCCCTCCCTCTCCGCCCCCGCCCCTCCTCCTCATCCCATGGCCCTTCACTCCGGGGGAAAACTGTTAGCACACGACCTGGACTCTTCTCTGGCTAACCTCGTCGGCAGTGAGTGCATTTCACACACTAACGGGAGGCACTGCTCTGTCTGAAGCGCCGTTACTCAAATTATACTTATCTGAGCTTTGTTTTGACACAATCCGATCAGAAAGAGCTGTCCAACATTTTGCCTCATAGAGATACATGTAGAACACCCCCAAAATACACTCCTAAGTCCAGTACAAACATGCCTGACTAGCCACAGTGCTGTTTGCTTATGTAAGATTAATCAGAATCAGATCGGAAGGAACGCAAATGACAAATTAAGGTGCAAACTAACAAAAACTAGCATGCTAATAGAGCACCAGCCTTACTTTCTGGTTCCATGAAAACTCTTTTTAATTAGATGCAGTGTGCGATGTTCTAGCTGCTTTTTTCTCATTATGTCTGTACTGGGGTGCATTTTGATTTCTGTGTTATTAAAAATCTGTTAGTTATTTTAATCAGATGTTTTTCTAACTTATTTTTCTGTTCTTAGATCTGCACTTTGGGACCCCAAAGAAGTAAGTAAAGATTATGTTCTTTTTCAATTTGTTAAAGTACTTAAACTATGTAAGTATTTTGTATACCTGCTTGTTTTTATGGATACACCATTGCTCTGCCTGGAATGTTCCACAGCATGACATTAAACAGCTCTACTTTACATTCATTCAATTACAGGTGCTTTTATAACTCAAAAATACAGAAAAACAGATATTCTGACTGTGAGTGGGGTTGACTTTCCACAGATCTGACCTGTAACTTGGTCAGGATTGGTCTCTATAAAGATAGAAAGCTTTAATGCCATACTGTGAAACATTCCAGACAAAGCAATAACATCTCTATGGAGAAAACGTTTGACGGACCCTCAGCTAGAAAAGTTACACAATGCAACTTTAAGCTCCTGAGAATTTGCGAAAATTTTCAGAAAATCTCACTTCCTCTCCCTCAGGCCTGAGATGCAGTGGACGCAGCCCGGTGAAAAGAAGCTCACAGGGGGACAGAACTGGCAGAACAAGACCATGTCCACCACCCAATGGACCCCTGCACCCATGGGCCCCCCACCCATGCCCCTGCAACATGTGGTGAGTGTGGAAATTATCTTATTACATTTTGGATACATTTTTCTGTGTTGATGACTAAGCCTGTTACAATAACACATTTTGAAGTGGAAAGGAAATAGAGTATAAAAGATAAGATTGAATATTGACCAGGCTATTGATGACATAGGTAGAAGGATTCTGTTTTAGAAATCTGCACTACTTTCCGTAATTTTGTACTTTTCTTCACAACCTTTTTTCCCACATATTGCTCCTTAACCAGGACTAAACAGAGGAAAAAACAGGACTTTACCTAAACCGGGGAATTAAGCAGTGAATATACCAGGATCATACCAGGTCTAAACCAAGATTACATCAGGACTAAACCAGTAGTGAACCAGGTCTAAACCAGGGTTAAGCCAGGACTAAACCAGAGCTAAACCAGGACAAAACCAGGTCATAACCAGGACTGAAACAGGATTAAGCCACGACTAAACCAGGACTAAAGCAGAACTAAACCAGGGCAGAACTAAGAATGAACAAGGTCTAAACCAGGTCTAAACCAGGATTAATCCAGGAGTGAACCAGGTTTTAACCAGATTTTATCCAGGTCTTAACCAGGACTAAACAAGGACTAAACCAGGGCAAAACCAGGTCTTAACCAGGACTGAACCAGGATTAAGACAGGAGTAAAACAGAACTGAACCAGGATTAAACCAAGGATAAACCAGGACTATACCTAAACCAGGGAATAAAGCAGTGAATATGCCAGAACTAAACCAGGATTAAGCCCAGGACTAAACCAGGACCGAACTAGGAATGAACCAGGACCAAACTAGGAATGAACCAGGTCTAAACCAAGTCTAAACCAGGATTAATCCAGGACTGAACCAGGACTAAACCAAGACTAATCCAGGACTGAACCAACTGATGTAAAACTATGATAAATATTTACCAGAGGCACTACCCACCAAACCAAGTCATAATTAGAAAAACACTGAAACCAGTTCTGTGCACTTTCACTTCAGAGTGAGTTATTATGACTGGCCTAGTACAGTACATGTGTGTTTTTATGGATTTTTCCCATAGTGCAGCAGTTTTCCGTGTGCATGTTGATCGTATTTGGCAGGTCTGGTCAGCTCCTGATCTCTGGACTCTTGAGTTTGAGCTTACGAAGCCAAACTGTCACTAACCCTGCACTTTCTTATTTCCTCCACCTCCGATTTTCATCCCTCTCTTCCTTCCTTCTTCATTTATCATCATTTTGTTCTAATCTGTCCATTTTGCACCGTCATCCCTTTCTTTTCCCGTGTCCTGAGCTAAGGTGGTTGAGTAGCCAGAAACTGTACTGAAGTAAGAGTAACGTTACTTCAAAATAATGTTACTCAAGTAGAAAATACAAAGTAGTGGTTCAAGAAAATACTTACAATAATTGGACAAACTGAATCATATCTGAGGGAGCGGTGCAAGAAACACAAATGTTTAAATCATTTCTATTGTCACATAAAGCTTTTGTCACTTGTAGTCTTACCCACAACTATTAAGTACTGTTACTTCAATAAAAATATATTACAAGTGACAGTATGCTGCTCGAAAAGTACTCTGAATAGTACAGTTTCTTTAAAGGGGAACTTCGGCCTGTTTGGAGCTAAAGTCCGTTGCTAGAGGTGGTTGAATACTGTCAGAAGCCAAAAAACGGCACAGATCAGTGTTGCCTCGACGGAGATCTCGCTGTGGTAATGAACTGGTCAAGACAATAAACTAGTATAGTGATGGGGGCAAGTTCTTAGTTTTTAGTTCTTCTTCTTCCACGTAAAATGCCAATTTGCACAGAAGAGGCTTAATACCATGTTCTAAACCCATCTTACAACAGCCACAAGTCTAACAAACAAAACGCTCTGCCTGGTTCACTCATTAGTGTCTAGAAACGTTATAAAACAACTTTATAAGCACCTTACAGTTACCTCTGTTGATTTCCCACTGCACATGTGAAAGCCCAAAAGACTCGATCACCGATGTCGTTTCTAATCGCATTTATTTACGAGTGAATTATAGTTTTTGAAAAACGCTTAAAAATACATTGCCGAACCTTTTTCTTTCAACAACTTTCAGTTTCTATTGTTCTTCACCGTCAGTAGTCGATTCTCACTTGTTGCTCTTCTTTTTTTGGCTTCTGACAGTATTCGACCACCTCTAGCAACGGACTTTAGCTTCAAACATGCCGGAGTTCAACTTTAAAAACTTACTCAAATAAATGTAACTGACACTACACCTCTGGTCCTGTGACTGCTCTATCTCTTGTTGTTTTCTTGAATGTTTTGCCTTCTTTCCTCTAACCTGTTTGTCTTAACCTTGTCATCCTGTCTTCTGTCTATCTCTCTCTCTCAATCTTTCTTTCTCTTCTTTATCTCTCTATCTTTTTGTCTCCTTTGCTGCAGAATGGAATGTTCTATACTAGTTATGTAAGTACTTACCGCATAAACCTGGACATGTTTTTCACTCATATGTCGCACTCACTGAATACAAAAAGTACATGTCCTGTATTGTTAAAGATAAGGACACAGCCTTTCAAAATAACATTTGGGGATACAGTTGACAGGTGGCAGTGTTTTGCAGGCAATGGGTGAATCTAACTGTAGCCACTGCTCTGTATGAGGCTCAGTTACTCAAGTTAGACTTTAATCTGAGCTTTGATTTAACACAGTCTGCCCAGAAGCAACTGACTAAAGGCTGCCACACACTACAGGAGAATTTGTCCGATTTCGCCTGCGATTTCTTCTCCCCGACTGTGTGTCTTCGGGTGCGATTTTGAAGCCGCTGTGCTCCTCGTGTGTGAGGTGTCACTGTCATATCATAACCACCAAACATCAGCAACACTACAGAAGCAGTCAATAAAACAGAGCGACAAGGGCAGAGGAGTGACGGACACAAGCTACAAAAGACTTTATCGCTCTCCTCTCGTAAAGTTGTAAATTTGTGCAGCACCTCATCCATATTATTCATAAAAATTTACTCCGCAAATAATGACTCCCAGTCCACAAAACCGCGCTATGAATCCAGTTTGAGGCGTTCTTTGAAAGTAAACACAAGATAGTTCCTCACGTGTGTCTGTTTACATCCACACAGCGCACGGATTGAGGTGAAGCTGCAGATTAGCGATCGAGACTCTACTTCCTGTGTATTTTATCGCCAATCTTTTGCTTTAAAAATTCAGCATCTGAAGTATTGCACTACATTTCACAAATAATAATAACACAGTTTTGACTTGTGTCTAAACTCGAAGTGCAGAGCTCTGATCTTTGAACACTTAAGAGTCTCAGAGCGAGTGGTTTTACAGCTGATGCAATCGCGCTCCCAACTTTATATCCTGTGGTCCGCAGACAGATCCCGCTGCAGTCTTTGCGATCACAGATTTTAAGTGTCATAAGATTCTCCTCTTGTCTGTGGTGTGCACTTTTTGTTGCATGTTTAAAAATTGTTTAAAACCGAAGAATCCTGTAGTGTATGGCGGCCTTTATTACATTACAGTCACAAGCTAGCTAACATCACATTTTTAGTTAGTCAGTTCAAACTCCTAACCAGGACCTTGAACGCTCGTATTGATCAAAAGCTTCTGAAAATATGCTCTTTTTTTCTTGAGTTTCAGTCTACAAACTGGTCAGGCTGTGACTGAACACAATATGTGCATCGTGTCACCATGGTAACTACTAGACATTCTTCCATAGACACATGCTGAGTTCATGTGGTCCTTGGGAACGCTCACGAACACTCGCCTTTTGCATTTGCCACCTGTATATTAGTTCTGTTGATACGCAGGGGGTGTTTACGTGTAGCTCTAAGGTGGAATGTTCAGAAGTTACCATGGAGATACTATGCATACATGAGTAAATGCGGTCAAAATGAGAGAGAAAGAAATAATACAAGAAAGGATGCAAAATGGATTTAAACATCACATTTTGATTGATTTGATTTGTTTGATTTTCAACAACAAGGTAGAGTGACGAACGGAAAAACTGTTAGCTAATGAGTTAGCTAATGACTGTAATTTAATACGTGAGAGACTTGTTCAGCAGCACAAATCATCTCAGCTCCTGTAGCACCAACTAAATCATCTCTTTCTGGTAAGATTGTGTTTAAAATTAAAGGCTAATAGAGCTTCAGACAGAGCAGTGTCCACAGTTAGCATCACATCCTCAGGGAATATTGATGACATCAGCTGCAAAGTATTCATTTTAGACCTCAGAAGCCTCCATCCAGTGACTCTTGGAAAGTCTATTTTTCTTATTATTTGGTGCGAAAAGTAACAAAAAATCAGCATTAGTCAAACCTCCTCAAAAGAAGATTGAATATTCTGAGTACAAGTCACTTCAAGTTGTGGATTTTTTCACAGTGAGTGGCTCTTTGAAGGAGACTGCAAAGGGAATTTTAAAGGTTTAGTTTGAAAGATGGTTATGTGCCGACAAAGCATCAATCAGCAGACAGCAGAGAAGAGGAGGAGGAGGAGGAGGAGGGAGAAAGAGATGGAGAAAGAGTGGGGGACATGTGCTTAAAGGGCCTGCACCTGATTTATCCCTGTCATGGTAAATTGCTCTTTAATCTGTTATTAATGTTTATATCTTGATTTATGGAAAAATTAGCCAAATGAAAACACCAGGACCATGTAGAGCGAGTTAATGCGAAGACTAAAATGAAAAGTCTGACAGCAGCAGTTACAAAGGAGTGACAGTTTTAGAGTAGAAAGTGAACTGGAGTCTGAGTCGATGAAGTCGATGCAGCCGAAAACACGCCCATGCTCACTTTCTATTTGGAACTTGGCAGCTGCAGGTTAGCTATGTCTATTAATACAGTCTTAAGGTACCCATTAATGCTGAAGCTACGGACAGGGTCACCTCTATCAAGCATATTGGTACTAAGAATCATGGGAAATCAACTGCCAGTGGGTTGATTATCTGGCTGTGTCCGAATGTCCACACTAGTCCCTATTTAGGGCACTATTTAGGGGTCACGCCATTTTATAGGTGGCCAAATGTCCAGTTGGTTAAAAAGTAGTGCACTCAAAATTTCTCACAATGCACCTTGAAAAGTAGTGGGCATCGGTGGTCACTATAGACGACAATGCATTGCGAGAGTTTGGAAAACCATAGCGTTAACTGGACACAATGCGACTGAATGAAGCTGATAAAAGGCTCTGTAGATCAATGTTGCTGAATAAAACATGCCACATTTCAGACAAAAAGCAAATAATCCAGTCCATTTATGTGAGATCCAGCTTGACAGAAACTTCTATGCTTATTATTAGTTCATAAACACTTGTGTGCCAGTCTGATCTGATCATTATTTATGACAGAAAGTTTTATCAGAGTTTAGTGGACTTTTTTTCACCTAGACGCCGGAGTCACCAGAATGTAGTGAGTTGCGTGCCCGAATCGCTCTGTGAATGAGTGCACTGTAGAGGGCGCTAATGAGTGGGGGCCTATGTAGAGAATAAGGGATGGACATTTGGACACAACTTCTGGCACAATATCACTAGAACTAAGTGGGCGGGGCTAAATGTTCCTGACTCATTATGGTGTGAAATCAGGCCTGAACATCTATTATGTCGACTAGGGACGGGCACTTGATTACATTTTCTTAATCGATCGTCGGTAAAATTAACGATCGATTTTTGATTAATCATTAACATTTTATATTAAAATTATCATCACTATTATCACTATTACTAATCTGCATAAATAAACTCAACTTTACAACATATAAACCATAATCACTATAGAGCCACATCAGTGTGACATTAGAATGTGTTTAATGCAGCTTTAGCACATTTGTTTACGTCTTACAGAAACAAAACTTAAAACCGCATGGCTCATTTGCATAAGCGAAAAAAGATGCTTTTTCCTTGTGCGCTGATTGTGGTCAGCTTCGGGTGGACTAAAGAACACGAATTGGTGGATTATATGAGCGTTCTTTCTGTGACAGAGGATGTGATGAGGCTGGTGAGTCTGATCTGTGCGTATGTCACGTTGGAGATACTGAGTATATACACAAAATCGGGATACACAAAAAACCCGATCATAACTGGGATACTGATGAGTAAACGCACTCTGAGGGATATAGTGATCTCCAAGGAGCCAGAGCCGAGACATGGGACTGTGGGGCCACAACTCCAGTGTTTGTGCTGCCTCGACTCCTCACGCTACGTTACACACAGCAACCTACATTCAGTTTGTCGATTAAAATGATCGACGAAATTCTTAATGATCAATTATCAATGAATTGACTAATCATGCCCATCCCTAATGTCGACTCCTTAAACATTTAACCACTTTATAACATTTTTCCCTCATCAAAACTGTACCTGGAGCTGTATTTTGCTGTATTCACTCACACATGTTTAGTGAATCCTTGTTTAGTAAGTCCAGGAATGTTTTTTGAGGAGGTAACAACATTATAACATGGCTTAAATCTCACAAGAGTCCTTTTTGTGTAATATAGGGCCTTAAACAATACCTGCTTTTCAACACCAATACCTGAACTGTGCCTGTTTTTCTGCGCACTTTATTAAACTGAAATAGACCTGATTGCACCATGTGTGGTTCTGATCTGAGACGTAACCGTATCCATCTGTCTGAAAAATCCAGAGATCGGTCTGGTTTGCCAGGCTACATGGAGTTTAACAAATTGCCTGTGTGGGTGAAGTGGATGGAGCAGAGAGCAGCGCTGAACGCAGGCTTGTCTCTCTTCTTTTAAAAGCCCAGGCTAATGATGGTCCCAGTGGGAGACTGTTAAGTACCTCTGATACATGCTGCGCTGTTTGGCTGCTAGCATACGCGCTCTCCATCAATGCGCTAACAGGCTAACATACTGTTTACACAACCACGATTTTTCACAAATCCGCAATGTCGGATTGAAATTGGAGGAATATCAATCTGTTCTGAACCAGATCTAAACCAGAACTAAACCAGGTCTAAACCAAGACTAAATCAAATCTAAAACAGGTCTAATCCAGCTCTAAAGCAAGACTAAACAGGTTTAAACCATGTCTAATCCATCTCTAAACTAGAACTAAACCAGGTCTAATTCAGGTCTAATCCATCTCTAAACCAAGACTAAACTAAATCTAAACCAAGTCTAATCTAGCTCTAAAGCAAATCTAAAACAGATCTAATCCAGCTCTAAAGCAAGACTAAACAGGTTTGAACCATGTCTAATCCATCTCTAAACTAGAACTAAACCAGGTCTAAAGCAGGTCTAATCCAGGTCTAATCCAACTCTAAACCAAGACCAGACCAGGACTAAACCAGGACTAAACCAAATCTAAACCACGTCTAATCTAGCTCTAAATCAAGACTAAACCAGGTCTAATCCAGCTCTAAAACAAACCAGACTAGGGCTAAACTAAAACTAAACCAGGTCTAAACCAGGTCTAAACTTAAACTAAACCAGGACTAAACCAAATCTAAACTAGGTCTAATCCATCCCTCAACCAGCTCTAAACCAGGACTAAACCAGGTCCTAATCCAGTTCTAAACCAGCTAAACCAAGACTAACCCAGGTCTAAACAGGGCTAAACCAAGACTAAACTACAGTAGGTCTAAAACAAGTCTAAACCAGGTCTAATCTAGGTTTAGATCAGATTGCATGTCCATTTAATCTGCATTCCCTGACTCTTATGTTTGTGTTTTGTTTCTCCAGAGTCCGGCTGCTGTGGCGTTCCCCATGGCCACACCTCAAGTGCCTGTCTATGGAATGGTGAGTTTAAACGATCACTATATACTGTAATTATTTGGTTGGGGGTCCGTCATCTGCTTGTTTCTATGGAGATGTCATTGCTCTGCTTATAATGTTCCACACTATGTCATTAAACAGCCATGCCTTACATTTATTCTATTACAAGTGGTTTTATAGCTCCAAAATACGTAGAAAAACAGGCATTCTGACTGTGAGCGGGGTCGCCTCTCCACAGATCTGACCTGTAACTTGGTCTGGTTTGGTCTCCATGAAGATAGAAAGGTTTAATACCATACTGTGAAACATTCCAGACAAACCAATAACGTCAGCCTGAAGAAAAGCATTTGACGGATCATCCTCTAGAAAAGTTACGCAGTGCACCTTTATGGAACACATAGTATGCCTTCTGTTTGCCTTACTGAATAATCACTACAAAATGTACAAAGCTGTGGGTGTACACTACTAAGACTTAGAGATGCACTGTGTAACTTGTCTGCTGGAGGGTTCATCTCCTGCTTGTTGCCATAGAGATGTGCCTAGAATGTTCCACAGCATGACTATAAACTTATGAATCTCCATAGAGACTTACAAACCAGTTTTTTAATGATATTTTAGACCTGTAGATGAAGAAATGCAAGGCTGACGAGTTTAATATCCGACTGAGGACAAGTTAAACCAAAGTATTAACATCTCCATGGAGACGAAAAGATTGCAGAAAAGTACCTTTAATTATGTTTGCATCTCTGTTTGTTCCTCAGGTCCCTCCTCCGATGGGTCAGATGGGGGGGGTCCCTGTCATGGCGCCTCAGCCCATGATGTACAACCAGCCTGTGCTCAGACCCACCAACCCCTTCGCCCCCCTCCCCGGAGCACAGGTGCACCCCTACATAACTCACGGGACGGGGAATATGGATATATGGGTTTATGATTTTGATTGTTTAGACGAGGTAAGAGTCACAGAGTTGTTTAGAGTTGTTTTTTTAATTCAAGGTATTTTGTATCAGTAATAAAAACTGGTTGTTGGAGAAAAGAAACTGCACTTACTGAGTCAAATACTTCATATTGAAATTAGTTTAAAATGCCTGGAAAAAAGATGCTTTTAGATAGATTTATTTCTAAAAAAGAAGGTGAGGGGGAGTTCATCAGAGGATTCAGTTATAAGATCAAAAGACTAGGCTGCACATTTTGAAAAACGTGGAGGTACTTGTGGAAAATGTAGTCAACGATAATTCTGATGCTTCTTTACCTGTGAGAATAAAAGTCTTTTATTTGAACATGGAGTCGATGTGCAGTGTATGAAAATATCATCTGTTCTGAACCAGGTCTAAACCAGGAAAAACCCAGGTCTAAAAAAGTCTATGGGGACTAAACTAGGACTAACCTAGGTCTAACCCAGGTCTAACCCAGGTCTAAACCAGCTCTGAACAAGGTCTAAACCGGGACTAACTCAGGAATAACCTGGGACTAAACCAGGATTAAACCAGGACTAAACCAAGACTAAACCAAGAATAACCCAGGAGTAACCCATGTCTAAACCAGGTCTAAAAAAGTCTAAATGGGGACTAAACCAGGTCTACCCCAGGTCTGAACCAGGTCTGAACTAGGTCTAAACCAGGACTAACTCAGGAATAACCTGGGACTAAACCAGGTCTAAACCAAGACTAAACCAAGAATAACCCAGGAGTAACCCATGTCTTGACCAGGTCTAAAACAGTCTAAATTGGGACTAAACCAGGTCTGAACCAGGTCTAACTGAGGTCTAACCCATGTCTAAACCAGGTCTGAACCAAGTCTGAACTAGGTCTAAGCAAAGACTAAACCAAGACTAAACCAAGACCAAAGAAGACGAAACCAGGACTAAACCAGGTCTAAACTAGGACTAAACCAGGTCCAAACCAAGACTAAACCAGGTTTAAATTAGGTCTAAATCAGCTATAAACCAGCTATAAACTAGGAATAGTCTAATCCAGGACTAAACCAAGACTAACTTAGGTCTAACCCAGATCTAAACCAGGTTTATACCAGGACTTTTTAATGCAATCAAACTGGGCCAGATATCTCATTAACTTTTAGCAGAGCTGATTTTTCTGAGCAGATGTTGAAATCCCAATTAACGGATGCCATTTCGTCTGTCTCACTTTAGATGCAGTTTATGTAAAATCCAAACATGGAGGAGGAGAGCGGAGCACCAAAAGCAACGAACAAATAAACAAACAACGAAAGAAAGGAAGAAAGAAAGGAGAGAGGGGGAACGGACAGATGGAGACAACACAACCAGGCCGCAGGAAGTGTCTGAGGACTGATGCATGATGGGATGTGATGAAGAGGAGGAGGAGAAGAGGGTGCTTTATTAGGGGTCTTCTGAAACAACCAATCTGACATTTGATTCTATGTAGTTTTTATAGTACGAGAGGTGATAGGGAAGCTCATCATTGTACTACCCATAACCTATAACGCAATTACTCAAGTAGAAGTACACAGTAGTACATTAACAAGTATATAAGGAAACTACTACTCAAGTAAGAGTGAAATCTGATTTATAATTAAAGGATAAAACATTAAATTAAATCTGCTATTTTCAAAGGACAGACCCAAAAACACAAGAACCACAACTTTTACTCAATTAAGAGTACTGTTACACTGTACAATATATTACTCAAGTAGAAGTACTGAGTCTAAAAACTACTCTGTAATTAATATTAGCCAGGATGGAAAAAAAACTATTTAAAAGGGTCTAAATGTTAAGCTATTTTGGAAATAAGAAAATTATTGATCTAAAATGACTATAAATATACATATGTCTAATGACTGTTACTAATGATGAGGTTAAACCATTCTAACATGGGTTTATCTTCTGAATGATAAATGAATGTCCTGATTTCAGCTGGAGTAGGGTGACCAGACGTCCCTATTTCCTCGAAACAGTCCCAGTTTTGAGCCCTGTGTCCCCTGTCCCAGCAGATTTATCCAAAACCAGTGATTTGTCCCAGTTTTATATTAGAAATGTCCCAGGTGTCCCTATTTTTGACCAGTTTGATCAAAACCAGGACTAAACCAGGACTATATCAACTCTAAACCAGGACTAACCTAAGACTAAACCAGGACTATATCAACTCTAAACCAGGACTAACCTAAGACTAAACCAGGACTATATCAACTCTAAACCAGGACTAACCTAAAACTAAAATAGGACAATCACAATTTTTGACTAATCTGATCCCTGCCAACAGTAAACATAAATTGTCATTTGTTTAGCCAAAATACAGAAATCCGTGTTTGCGTATCAATCAATCAATCAAACTTTATTTATAGAGCACTTTTCATACAAAAATGCAACACAAAGCGCTTTACAGTGGTTAAAAAAGAACAATTCGACACCCCCTATCTGTGGCATGACTATCTTTTTTACTTCTAACTGAATCTGATCTGGGACGCAAACTTTCTACCATAACGCAAAAAAATGCAGCGTCATCGGTCCCGCTGATTATGACTGAGAATGCGTCATCTTACACGCTCTTTTCACAGATTTATTTATAAATCTATAGGAGATTCAGTGTTTTTGAACGAAATCTCCAGTCTTATGATCCACAAATGTTCAATCTTATTATTATTTGTTTGGGATTAGCTCCATAAACCAGGTCAACAAATCTTCAATCTGTCAGTAAAAACAACAAATTCCACCGTAGATTTCTGCCTTGTCCTCTAAATTAGTTTAAATTACAGTGACTTTACCATTTTAAAAAGCGTGGCTACCTTAAATAGGGTAAAGAAATTAGCATAAGCTTTATTTCACACTGGTGCTATTTGTCCTGCGTGGCTTCCCGTAGCCACTATCAGGTCTCGGTACAGGACGTAGATTTGTTCGTTACACCTCCAGTTGTTTCAGAACACCTCTCTCCCTCCTCCTTCGTTCACATCCAATTCAAACATTATCTTTTCATTTACTCCTCCTCTGTTCAGTCAAGGCCTTCTCAGATATGTCGGCGATCGAAGTGGTTTTAAAGCAATGTTTTATAGCCCTGAAATTTTGACAACACGCGAGCTAATGTTGTCCAAATTGTTGTTTTTGTAACTATAGATTTGCATATTTTTATTCCCCGAAAAGGAAGCGAGTTACTGCTAAGTGGAGGTTTTTCGTTTTAGCCTTGGCGACACTGAAATTCCCAAAACTCTCACATCAGAATAAGAGCTTTTTTATCCGGAGGTTGTGAAAAGCAGAACATAACTGCATCATCTGTTTTCAACACTGTGCACTGAGTAAAAGGGGTGTTTTACAGACCGAGCATTCAAATCAGAAAAACGCAGATAATTACCGGGACGATGTCAATTGCCAGTCGTGAATGACATTATTTACAGGTTTTTTTCATTAACATGAGAAAGTGTGAAATTAAAACATCATTATTTTGTTATAACGGAATTCAGCAGGGAGAGCAGTTAACTTTAACCACCTCGCTCGTGATTGGCTCTTTGGTTGCTATGATACTCGTGGTCGGAAATATGGAACTCGGCTGCAGATTTGTCTCTCTAACTGGCAGCCTCGATGAGCTTCATTTGACTGGAGCAGAGCGCTATAGGCAACAACAACACTTCTTTACGCAATCTATGGTTTGAGTTCTGAACGTTTTGTCAAGAACCTGTCGGAATATGCTCAAAATACCTCCTCAAATCATATGAAAAGTACTTTTTACTTTTCAGTACGCTTAAAAAATGCAGTGCTGTAAAAACTACAAATACCTGCTCTCAAATGTAGTAAAGACAAAGTAGCGTCAGTACTTTGTGACTTTCCTTGCCGGTCAAATCCATTATGATCTCTGTATTTTTATACAGATATCAGGAACAGATATCGGTCTGGCATTTGGAAACATGCGCATGACGACTTCCGGTGTAGTTTCCGACACTGGGCATGTGATAAAACTGTGGATTCAGCAGCAGCGTCCTCATAATCTGCTGAAGATTTCCACTCTAATCACGTCTCAGTGTCACTTTTGCAGGCAGCTGATTGGAACTGTCGATCTGCTGAACATAACGGAACGCTACAGTGACTTTTTTTTGTTGAATTATACAAATTATAATACAAAAACTAATAGGGAATTTCTGAAAGGAAAAAATAAAAAATACAGTGACATCTAGATGAAGAAAACTGGGCCATTTTCTCACTTTTCCCAAATTTTGCCCAAAGGAAGTCGTCATCCACATGTTTCCAAACGTCTTCGGTTTTGCAACGTAAGCGTGAATAGAGCCTATTGCGTCTCAAGCCTAGTCAAAAATGATCGTCCAATCAGATTTTAATTTATTTCAGATATTCATGTGAAACAAAAGAGCTCAATAGTCACCATCATTTACAAATAAAGTCAAATTTAGTGCTGCGCTCATTGATTCTGCTGAAAACCGACATGTTTTTCAGTCCCTTGTGATATATTTTATTCCTTTATTTTTTCCGGTACAGATGGATCATGTGCGTCTCTGATTGGTTAATCCACCTGTCAATCACGCCCATTTGAAAACAAGGAGATTCACTAGTGATCAGACTTGCATCTATTTTGGATCCCAGGCATTTCCTTTCCTGTATTTCCAACTCTAAAATTTAATTCTGTTTTAATCTGATTCGAACGCCCGGTCCAGAAAACGCCCCATGTCCCCACAGCCAAAACAACACAGGGATTCTGGGTAATATGAACTAATATAATTGTTCACTTTTACTGGAAATCAAAGTTGAAAATGCAGTGAAGTATTTTATGATGACTTTGACTATCACTCGCCAATCTTGTTTCCAGACTCGTCAAAATATGAATCAAGGTAAATACTACTACTTAATGTAAGCGTTTTTTCCTTACTTAAATTTGTTGTTTTTGCAGTTTTTTTGTTGTAAATTTGATCCAAACTTCTCAAAGATCTATGCCATTTTCACCATGATGTTAATATTTGTTACATGATTGTCTGTTATTCAGTTATCGAGGGCTTTTTCTAAAACACGTGTCAAAAATTGTGCCAAATTTGAGCCGAACGAACTTGACACAAATTTTCTTTTCATTTTGTTTTGTAAAAATTCTCACGTTTTGTTGCTAACTGCACATGCTAAAGATTTGCACTGAGTGACTCCTGCCGCGTAGCTTTTCTGGAAAATAGATATGAAATTTGTAATTTGGGGGTTTTCGATATTAATATTAATGAAATAATAGTTTTGTTTAATATCCGCCCTTTTGGCATCTTGAACGAACCTTTTGTAACTATTCTATCATTGTCATTAAGCAGGGATGTCCAGATTTGCGTAGAGTAGTTTTAAAGTGCATATGACAGGTTTCCATGTTTTTCTAAAATGACATGGTTTGGTCTGATAGTACCTGTGTTTAATAGTTATAATTTTACATCAGTTAAGTGGCAGTTTGTGGGAAAAAGTTGAGAAGAAAAGTGCAAAAACACAGGAAGTAGCTCTGAGTTCTAAACATGGAAGTATAATAAGATCTTGAAGGTGAAACAAAGATGACGTTGCTGCTTCAGTGGCCTGCGTGACCTGGTGCGAAATGCCAAAAACGATTTCTTCTTCTTAGGCTAGACCTTACAAAGCCTAACTTTTAGATGTTTTGCCAATTTAAAGATCCTAAAAAAGTTCATATAGTAAAAATACAAAATCTGACCTTTGTGTTGATATATAAATGCAATGATTAATTCAAACTGTGTCAGCTGATCACGGGCAGTTTGAATTCACAAAAAATGTTGCGTTCTATGGGAGAATTGTTCGTGCAGTACCTGGAGCGGCCACTAGTTGATCTCAAACAGGGACGTAGAGGTAGTTATTTTTATAGATCCATCGGTCTAAAAACAGAATCTCTCTTCCTATGTGACCCATACGGAAAACTACATCCAAAATGCAGAGATGCACAAGAAATTTTTCTGACTGTTTAAACCTTTATTTAAGAAAATACAGATATTGTCCTTTATTTCTATTCAAGTTAGTTCACATTATGGTGTCTTGGTAAGTTATGGAATTACCCCAACCCCAATAACGTCCAACCAGGTAGTAAAATTATAAACTTCACCAAAATTAAAAAATGAGAAAAAACTACTCAAGATCTTTTTTCTTTTTTTTTTTAAATCTTAAATATAGTGATGTTAGTGAAATGAGTCTAACCTGTCATATGCACTTTAAGTTTGAATACTGAGCCTAAAACTCTAAACTAAAACTGAAACCTGGTCGATACCTCCAACACGTGCCTCAATTGTTTTCCTGCACAGATATGCTCAAAATTATGCAAAAATGACTAGTGTTAAATGTGCGTTCCTAATAATAACCACAATAAGTCTTTGGGGGGGCATTTGGGTGAAGTGTCTTGCCCAAGGACACAGAAACAGTATGTCTAGTCCAGCCTGTGGTTTGTCTAACGTTTAAAACAAATTTCCTCAAACTTAACTTAATAAGCCAAGAAACGACTTTTAATTAATGCGAGTGCCAAAAAATGCAACGTACTAACTTCATATATTAAAGATGCATTGTGTAATTTTTTTCCGCCACCTGCTTGTCTCCATGGAGATGAAATGTTTCACAGTGCGGCATTAAACGTAACCATCTTCCATTCATTCAGTTAAGAGTCAGCTGGCCATCCTCTGCACAGATCTGACCCGTGTCTTGGTCCGGTGGCATCTCCTGCTTGTTTCCATGGAGACAATTATGTTTAAGATGATACTGTGAAACATTCCAAGCGGAGAGCCAAAAATGTAGACGGACCCTCCAAGTTACCGAAAAGTTACACAGTGCACCTTTAAATAGACTATTGTTTTGAAATATTTTTGCGCAGATCCAAATTTTACAATGTTTTTGGAAATTTAAATGATGAAAATGAGACAAATTTATGCTTGGGTTTCAGTTTCCTGTTTGCGGGCGCCATTTTAAGGACTTTTCACCATTCAAAAGCTAGAATACTTTGTTTAGAATTGTTAAATACTACGGCAACGGTGCTAATTTTTCAACTCTGTCTGGACATCCTTGGAAACGCCTTTAAATCACCTCCGTAAAGTTGTCCCTACATCGAACGCAAACCTACACAAAACCTACGTCAATCGTTTGTGCTTCGTTTGTGCTGCAGAAAGTTTTGTTTGTGCTGCTTTAGTTTTGGAGACATTAACGATTCTTTCATAGGTCAAATTGGGGTCACCCAGCCCCCCAGGAAGTTTCAAAATGCCCTAAAACGGCCCAGAATTGTTTCAATCGTCTGTTTTTCTTTTGTGCTGCAAAAAGTTTCGTTTGCGATTATGGTTCTTAAGATATTCACAGTTTTATTTTCGCTCGATGACGTCGTCCAGCCCCTCAAAATGTTAGATAGTGCTCAAAACAGCAGAAAATTATACGAAGCGTTTGTATTTCGTTTGTGCTGTGACGATTTTCATTTGTGTGAGTATATTTCTAAAATGATTCATTATTATTTTTGCGTAAATTATATCGCGGCGGCTTTAGGCTGCGGAAAAGTCTGTATCGATCTTTAGTAACTTGCAAAAAAGCACAAACGAAGACATTGATTGACACCATTTTTGGCCGTTTCAGAGCATTTTTAGGTTTCCTGGGAGGCTTTCTGACTCTGATTTGACCTATAAAAGATCCGTTAATATCCCCAAAACTAAAGCAGTACAAACGGAAACTTTTTGCAGCATAAACAAAGCACAAACGATCAACAGTTGTTGTGTAGGTGTGCGTTCGATCGGCGGCCATCTTCACGCAGGTCATAAACCCACGTTCGATCCTCTGCTCCCGTAGCCGCTTTGACCCTTTGTATAGAATGTATAAAAAGGCTACCCTCTCTGCCGCTTGTGTACAGCTAACGCTCTCTCTCTCTTTCTCTGCGTGTCTTGTGCTAGTGCTGCCGTCCATTTTGACCCTCTCTGCTCCCCGTAGTCCTGTAGTCCACTCCCTCTTCCCGTAGTTCCCAGTGTCTAGTGGCTGACGTCTCTGTCCTTTGCTGTTTACTCTCTTTCCTACTGCATATGCTCGGTATATTTTTTCACTTTATGATGTCAAATGATTTTAAAGAACACATACGACGCAAACTTGTGGCTTTTATTAGCTTTTAAACGTGTTTTTGGGATAAGTATTAGACATTTTCTAACTTGAAAGTGCATTGGGTAGAGGGTCTGCCACCGAACTGTCTCCATGGAGATGTTACTCTCCCAGTGGATTGATCTAAAACTAGTAATTTGTCCCAGTTTTATGCAAGAAATTTCCCTTGTGTCGCTGATTTTGACCAATTTGTTACATGAAAGACAGGGAAATATTGTCATTTCTTTATCAAAATAAAGAAAAAACGGCTTGAAAATGACTTGAACACGCAAAAAATCTCAGTTGAAGTCTGTCAAAGAGAGTTATTTTGTAGAAATATTCTTACTTACGCACTTTTTTTCACAATTAAATTTTTTTATCAACTCCCCCTGGTCCAAAAAACACTCGGGAGAAGTTTGGAGTTTTACCTGTGACGCGACTAAACAGGCAAATTGTAATTCAGAGAAGATTTTGGATTAATGAGGCAAGCGTGAACGAAGCGAAACACAACGAGTTTTGTTTTGGATGAGGGGAACATTAGAACATGGTTAAAAGGTTTTTAAAAGCCAAATTTGCGTCGTGTGTTCTTTAAATGTTTAAATCTCTCTCCGGACTGTGAATCGTCGAGGTCATTCGGATATCCAGGTTTTTTGACGCAAACTTTATTTTTTTTTCTATACAACAAACGATTGGCTAGCGAGCGACCTGTTTGCGTGTTTGTTCGCTTTAGTTTCAACTATAGCAACAGTGAAGTGGCCGAATGTAGCTTGTTGACGTGATCGAACCCTATGCACTTTTGGTTGATATTTTTTGGCCCATACAATCCAATTTATTTTACAATTTCAAAGTCTAAAATTTAAATAATTTTCTCCCGAGCTGGAAAATTCAAGTTTCAAATCAGCCTTGTTTGGTAAGTATTCATGAGCTAATAAAAGCTGTACTATGTAACTTTTCAGGTGGATGCTATGCCCCCTGCTGGTCTCCATGGTTATATTGAGTTGCCTGGAATGTTCCGCAATATGGCATTAAACTTATTCAATTTACATTTATTCACTTCCAGTTGTTTTTTGGGGTTTTCTGCAGCTTTTTTTTTTGCACCTCATTCTCACTGAGCTGTATGTTTCCATGGAGATCGATAGGTTTAATGCCATACTGTGGAAAATTACAGCCAAAACCATTACATCTCCACAGGGACACCAGAAAAGTTACACAGCGGATTTTTAAAGTCATGCACTGCGAATTGAAACTCAAAATTAAATTCGGATGATTCCAGCTCTTTTTGGAATATTTTTATTTCAAAATCAACAACTTTACACAATTTGAATTTTAACATTTCAAATCACTGAATCTGCAGAAGCCAGTGCCCTATGTGCATTTTTCGGGCCTTTGTAGCATAAGAGAAATACGGAACTTCTGTTTGATGCATGGTTGTCATGACGACTGCATCCCTTTTCGTTTGGAAAAGCACGTTCTGATCCCACCGCGATGGAAGTTACACGAAAACTTTTCATTTTGATTTGTTCTGAAGCTAAATTTAAAGATGAAATTTCAATATTCCTGCTTTTAAATCTAGTTAAAGGTGCACTAGGGAATTTTTCTGGTGGGGGGTGTGTCGCCTGCTTATCGTCATGGAGATGTTACTGATTTGACTGAGATGTTATGCAGTATGGCATTAAACACATCTGTCTATCTATATATTTATGGTGCCACAACTCAAGTTACAGGTCAGATCTGTGGAGAGGCGAATCCACTCATCGTAAGAGTTAGAGCAACTTGAGTTTAATGCTTGCCTAAAATGTTCCACCATATAGCATTAAACTTGTATATTTTGCATTTATTCAATTACAGGAAGTACTTTTTATTGCTCATGAATACCAAAAATACTGCATTTTTACTGTGAGTGGGATCGCCTCTCTGCAGATCTGACCTGTAACCATGGCGATAGATAGATTTAATGCCATACTGTGGAATATTTCAAAGCAACACGTCCCGTCCCTCCGCCAGAAAAGTTATAGAACGCACTTTTTATTTAATCCAAATTGTAAAACTACAATTTCTACCTGATTTTGCTTTTATTAACATTTTAGTTTCACTTTTCTGCTATGCTAAAGAATGTTTTAAAAGATCTTGTAGCAAAATTCCAAACGTTTTTAATTCCCAAAGACTTTTTCTTCACCAGCGTTTTCTTCTGTGTGGCGCCCCCTATTGGTCTTTGTGCTTTTTTTCGACTTTTTCAGACCAATCGCGCTTCAGTCTCATGTAAATACTATAAACATCACAGCCATACTCATTACTTTTCCATATTTACAATGCAGTACAGTAGTCTAGGGTTCGGGGGCGGGCTTTAAGGTCAGGAGCGGCTGTGATTGGCCGACGATGCCAAATGTTTTTTGATTGACACGTCTGACCCCTCCTCCTCTGTGTAAATGTGTGTATTTATTTGGAGCGTTCTGAGACGAAAAATGTTACGATTCAATTCAAAATCTTTGTATTTTCAGTCAAATCTTTGTTTATTCCGGGTTTGTTTTTCTCTTTTTTGGAAGAAATAAAAGTCATTTTCCATTCCTAAATCCTCTGGAGTCTGGATTGTTTTAGAACTGTGAAGAAATGTTACATAAAGTTTACACAGAAATGTTAAAATTACACAAAATGAGCTCTAAACCATGTTAGAATGTTGTTACCTCCTCAAAAACATACCTGGAGTTGTATTTTGTTGCATTCACACATGTTGTGAATAGTCTGTCTACGGTACATCTCCAAAGCTCAAAATGCTCTGTTCCACCTTGTGATGTCATGAAGCTTTCATTTTCAAGTTAGTGGCTACATTTTACTAGCTTTTCTTCAGTAGAGATCGGCAATTCCAAGGCTGAAGTGATTCAAATGATCCTAGTGAAGGTGCGTGGAGTTTAAAAACACATTGGAGCACTTCCTGTATTACCACATGACATCACAAGGTGGAACAGAGAGTTTTCTGTTTGCAGGGTTTGTGTGTTAAACGTATGAATGAATTAAAACACAAATCCATGTCTGTTTGTGATGAGAAAACAACATTAGAACACTGTAGGTCCTTTATAAAACTTGTGTGTATCCTGCACTCACACCGTCTACATCAGCGGTCTCCAACCTTTTTCTTCCTCTGAGCTACTTTTAGTAAATTGAAAATGCCAGAGAGCTGCTAACGGTCTCTAGAAATTTTGCAAATATAAGAGCCTTGGCAAGCCATAGATGAGGAACGGTTCAATGCCTATAAAACATGACCTATTATGCAGTTATCAGTGCACAAAATGGGGCATCAAAATGATCCATGTGCAGTGGAAATGGGCATTTAATCAACCAAATGAGTCATTCAGAGCAATACTTATCATTCAGAAGTCCTTTGGCGAGTTGTTTGGAAGAGGGTGGAGGAGAGCTACTGGTAGTTCCCGAACTACAGGTTGTCTGAATCTGATTGGTAACTCCCTAAACTTCAGCATCTCCAGCCAGTCAATTCAGGAATTCTGGAGGTTCTCAGTTTTCACATGAGGCCTGTCCATAAACTGAAAATGAGACAAACATGTATGTGTCTCTGTCTGCAGTTTAAAGAGGAACTCCGGCACATTTGAAGCTAAAGTCCATTCCTAGAGGTGGTTGAATTCTGTCAGAAGCCAAAAAACGGCACAGATCAGTGTTTCCTCGACGGAGATCTCACTGTGGCAGTGAGTCTGTCAATGCAACAAACTAGTGTAGTGATGTGGGCAAGTTCTGAACTTCTACATAAAACACCAATTTGCTTCAGACTGAAGAAGCTTAACACCACTTTAACCCATCTTACAACAGCCACGAGTCTAACAAACAAAACGCTCTGCCTGGTTCACTCATTAGTGCCTGGAAATGTTATAAAACAACTTTATAAGCAGCTTTACACTTACCTTGTTGACTTCTCACTCCACATGCGAAAGTCCAAAGACTTGATTGTCGACTCCAGCGGCGGCGAGAGGCTCGAGCCCCAGAAGCAACAACTGAAGATTGAATACTGATGGTGAAGAAGAAGAGAAACTGAGTTATTGAAGGAAAATGGTTCAGCAATGTATTTTTTTTAGCGGTTTTCAAAAACTATAATTCAATCGTAAATAAATGGAATTTGAAACGACATCGGCGATCGAGTCTTTTGGGCTTTCACATGTGCAGTGGGAAATCAACAGAGGTAAGAGGCAACAGAGGCAACACTGATCTGTGCCATTTAAGGCTTTGGCAAAACAGGTTCATTTGGGATTTTACCCTTTTTAAAAGAGAGCAGACTTCACACAATTTCCTTGAAAATAACAGGTTCAGATGACATAACCACATTCTATAGCCCAGTCATATTCAGATGTCAGACACACGTAACACACAAGAGCCAATTGCAGCATTAAAGGGCAGGGTCCACTTGAGGTCAGCTCAGGTCCTGTCACCACTGTCACTACAGAACAGGAGACACCTGCCGCCCCTGTCCAACCAGGAAGTACATGTGAAATCTTAAATAGAACAATCCTCTGTGATCACATTTTTATTCAAGTGTTATTTGTAGTTCTACAGGTTGCAGGAAACTTAACATTTTTCATCTTTTTAATATATACATATACCACACAAATACACATGCTGAATACATACATGCACATACAGTACACACATACAGAATACACATACATATACAATATAACAATCCTAACTGTGTTTTAGTGACTTTAGACTAAGAATTCTTTTCTTTTTGAACAATTCTCTGTTAATCATGTTGTGTGAAGCGTCTTCAGGGACATGTGTCTGTGAAAAGCGCTATAGAAATAAAGTGACCTTACGTTACCTTCAATAGTTTAACTGATCCGCGGAGGAAGAAGCATTTCATTTGGTTACTTACATAAAAGTAACCAAGTAAAAGAAAAATAGCGCATTAAAAAATCTATGTAAGCAAACATATTATCCGTTTAAAAAATGTACTAAATGTACTAAAAAAAAGTATTTTGTGCATATTTTGAGCTCTAATAAAGCTGCAAAAGTAGTGATTTTAATAAAGACTTTTGCTGGATTTTGTTCAACAGAAACAATTTAATTTTCTAGCCGTTTTTATTTGTTTGCTTATTTATTTTATGTTGTGTTAAAATAAACTCTCATCCTTCTCAGGTGATCTCAAATCATAAAAAAAATACTTGTAAAATACTGTATGTAGTGGAGTAAAAAGTACAGATACCTGCTCTCAAATGTTGTCAAGTACAAGTAAAAAGAATCCACTTTAAAATGTACTGAAGTAAAGAATATATACCTACATTTTTTTTTACTTAAGTGCCGTATTTTCCTACTTTTACTTTGTTGCGTCTGGCCTAAAATGACTGACGTGTCTGTGCTCCGTCTCTGACACCTCAGTGAAAGATAAGTTCTGACAGCTGAAAGAGGGAGGAGAGGAGAGGGGAGAAAGAGGGCGAGAGGGAAAGAGGGAGAGGGGGGGAGACGTGCTATTTTTACCCCCATTCAGTGCACCCTCGCCCGGCCACATGCTCCCCAAAGTGTCCCGGAGCCGTGGATCCTTCTGGAGGTTTCTCTGATCAAACCGCAGCCGTTTTAAAGAGCAGAGCAGCGCACGTCTTAGGATAGGAGAAGAAGAAGCTGCTACTACTTGTACTACTACTGCAAATACTACTACTGCTACCTCAAAGTACAGGCAGAGATGGCTTTGCATTGCTACAACCGAGGCTGCGGGGAGAAGTTTGACCCACACAAGAACAAAGACGGTGAGTTTGAATGATTTTTCATTTCAGATTTTCCAGTCCAGTTTTTATATATTACTCTTTAAGTTACTTTTTGATGTTAGATATTGTAGATAAAATCAAATCAAATCGTTTTGTTTACTTCTAAGTGTGAGTTTCATTTTAGATTGTGCTACACCGGTGTTTCTCAAACTGCGGTCTGCGAGCTCCTTAATTTTCATTTTGTTTGTAGATTTGCCTCATTTTGTGTTATTTTCTCCACTTTTTTCAACTCATTTGGATAATTTCTTGTTTAGAACTACAGTGGAAATGCTGTAGTCCACTTTTAGACCTGGTTTAGCCCTAGATTAGACCTGGAATAGACCTGGTTTAGATCCTGTGGTTCCTGGAAAGACAAATGTTTCCTTTGTGGGAAAAGTTTGAGAGACACAGTTCTGTAGTTTGACATGACTCCTACTGGCATTTATGGACCTGTAATTGCCATAAAACACATTTAAATACTAATAATTTTTTAGTCAAACATGTTCTGCAATGTTCTTCTGTGTAACAGCTGCCATAACCCTGCAGTTTAAACCTCTACAAATGTGAAATTGCTGAAATGCTTGGATTCGGTTAAAACTCAAATTTCAGACGTAAATGCCAAAACTTGATAATTAAACAAAAATACTTCTTGATGTTTGCTCACTTGTCGTTGGTTTCAGCACATGTTTCAAGTGTGTGGCCGTCATCACCGTGACTCCGCCCACTCTGCTCACAGGCCCCTCCCACAAACAGCTGCTGCTCTGGACACACTTACAGCAGATTGTCATTTTGTTTTGGTGTAGTTTAAGTAAACTCTTAGTTATATAGTTTCAGTTTATCTTTCAGTTGTTGCTTTTCAGTTTCTGCTTTTAAAGGAACTGTATGTAGCCTGTGCTCTTACAGTAAAAAAGACACATCCCAGTTTGGCTCATCTCAGAAAAGACCTTTTTCACAACAGCCAGAAGTGTCTGACTGGATAATGGTCTTGAACCAAAACACCAAATTATAGTATAACTAAATTTACCATCATATCCAATTATTTTTTTATTAATTAAGAATAAATCACGGCGGCACAGTGGCTGAGTGGCTAGCACCCATGCCTCACAGCAAGAAGGACCCAAAACCAAAACATGCTAGCACCTTTACGAACCATATCAAATTTATGATGTTGCCCAGTGCCCAGCCGGGCTCAGCTCAAAAGGATGACATGGGCTCACCCTCCTGTGGGCTCACCCTCCTGTGGGTCCACCCTCCTGTGGGCTCACCCTTCTGTGGGCTCACCCTCCTGTGGGCTCACCCTCCTGTGGGCTCACCCTCCTGTGGGCTCACCCTTCTGTGGGCTCACCCTCCTGTGGGCTCACCCTTCTGTGGGCTCACCCTTCTGTGGGTCCACCCTCCTGTGGGCTCACCCTCCTGTGGGTCCACCCTCCTGTGGGCTCACCCTCCTGTGGGCTCACCCTCCTGTGGGTCCACCCTCCTGTGGGCTCACCCTCCTGTGGGCTCACCCTTCTGTGGGCTCACTGCCCACAGAAGGGTTCATATGGGTCAGGTACGCAGAGGACTGGGCAGCAAACTTCTGCCCCTGTGACCCATCCGGATAAAGCAGAAGAAGATGGATGAATAGATGGAAGGAAGAAAAAAATCAGCACTAGAATCAGTAAAAGCTGTATTTAATTTGAACATGTTTTCCTCATATCTGGAAACACAGATGGATCATGTTCATGGAACTGAATATCAAAATCTTACATATAGTTTCTTTGAAGGTGCACTGTGGAACTTTTCTGGTGCAGAGTCCAATACCTACCGTATTTGTCTCCATGGAAATGTTATTGCTTTGTCTAGTGCCACATGAACCATCTGCACTGTGAGGAGCTCAGGGACCGGCCTCCTGCTGGAGCCAGAGTCAGGACTAAACTCGGGGAGTCAGAGTTTCAGATTCATGCAGCTAAAACCTGGAACAGTCTGAACATGTGAGACAGACTCTACTGTGACTCTGTTTAAATCCAGGCTCAAAACGGTTCTGTTCAGCTGCAGATGACTGAGAGGTTTTCATTTCTCATTCCGCACTCTTCTCTCTAATTTAATGTCTCTCTATATTTTAAAATGTTATGATTATTTATGTTTTGATTGTGATGTTTGTATTGTGATTTTAATGTATTTCTTATTCTGTAAAGCACTTTGAATTACTTGTGTATGAATTGTGCTTTACAAATAAACTGGCCTTGCCTAGAATGTTCCACAGTGTGACATTAAACATTTCCAGTCAGCATTTATTCATTACTGGTGTTTGTGTTGCTCAAAAACACAATAATTCCATCTGTGAACAGGGGCGACTCTCCACAGATCTGATTTGTAATGTAGCGTAGTGCTGTAACCTGCTTGTTTCCCTCATGATAACTAGGTTTAATCTATACTGTGGAACATTCTAGCCAAAGCAATAACATCTCCATGGAGACAGGCAGGTGGCGGACGCTCCACTCAATTAACTCTTTAATTTCTCTTGCATTTTTCCTTTTCTTTTTAGATTCCTGTGTGTTTCATCCCGGCATTCCCATTTTCCACGACGCTCTGAAGGTACAAACATTTAAATTTTACTTGAAATAATAAAACCCAGAACAGACCAGAGTACAGATCCTGAGCCTCATTTCCACTCGGTCCTGAATTAATTTGACAGAAAAACTCATTGAAATTCACAGATTCTTGTCGTGAGTGAATAGAGAGAAGGAGAAACACGAGCGAGACATAAATAAAGATTACGACATAAAACAGAACACGTATCATTATGTTTGTGTTTGTGTTTCCAGGGCTGGTCCTGCTGCAAGAAGAGAACTACAGACTTCTCCGAGTTTCTCTCCATCAAAGTAAGAAGACGAGATCTGAAATACTCACAACATCCACACAGAGAAATGTGTGAGGAAAAGTAACACATGAAACCATTAATCATAAATCATATTACCTTAAGTCATAAATCTGATTATGTCTTTAGCTTGAGTTATTGCCTTTGTGAGTGGCGGTAGCAGCAGTAATAGTAGTGGTGGTGTTTGAGAAATTACTATAGTAGTATTTATATTATTTATGGTAATAGTCGTAGTTGTAGTTCAGCCTAATAATTATGAAGTAGTATTTGAAGTAGTAAGACTAGTAGAAGTAACTAGTAATAGTTATATTAGTATTTAGTAGAAGTAGTAATAGTAGTAGTAGCAATAGTAGCAGTAGTAGTAGTAGTCATAGCTGTATTAGTAGTACTACTTGTGGTGGTGGTTGAGAAATGAATATAGTCGTATTTATATTATTTATGGTAATAGTAGTAGTTGTATTTAAGTCTAATAATTATTAAGTAGTATTTAAAGTAGTAGGTCTAGTAGAATTAGTTAACTATAATTATATTAGTATTTAGTAGTAGTAGTCATAGTAGTAGTAGTAGTAGTCATAGTAGTAGAGGTTGTAGTGGTAGTAATAGTAGTGGTGGTGGAGAAATGACTATAGTACTATTTATATTATTTATGGTAACAGTCGTATGTAGTAGTAGTCGTAGAAGTAGCAGCAGCAGCAGCAGTAGCAGTAGTTGTAGTAGTAGTAGTAGTAGCAGCAGCAGGAGTAGTCGTATTAGTATTAGTAGTAGTACTGACGGTTGAGAAATGACTATAAAAGTATGTATATTATTTATGGTAACAGTAGTAGTTGTAGTTCAACCTAATAATTATTAAGTAGATTTTAAAGTAGTAGGTCTACTAGAACTAATAAATTATATTACTATATTTACTAGTAGCAGTAGCAGTAGTAGTAGTAGTAGTAGTAGTAGTAGTAGTAGCAGTAGTAGTAGTAGTAGTAGCAGTAGTAGTAGTAGTAGTAATAGTTGTAGTCGTAGTAGCAGTAGCAGCAGCAGCAGTAGCAGTAGTAGTAGTAGTAGTAGTAGTAGTAGTAGTAGTAGTAGTAGTAATATTAGTAGTAGTAGTAGTAGTAGTAGTAGTAGTAGTAGTAGCAGTAATAGTAGTAGTAGTAGTAGTAGTAGTAGTAGTAGTAGTGGTGGTAGTGGTAGTAGTAGCGGTAATAGTAGTAGTGGTAGTGGTGGTGGCAGTGGTAGCAGTAATAGTGGTAGTGGTAGTAGTAGCAGTAATGGTAGTGGTGGTAGTGGTGGTGGCAGTAATAGTGGTAGTAGTAGTGGTAGTAGCAGTGGTGGTGGTAGTAATAGTGGTAATGGTAGTGAAGTAGTAGTAGTAGCAGTAATAATGGTGGTAGTAGTAATGGTAGTAGTAGTGGTGGTAGTAGTAGTAGTGGTAGTAGCAGTGGCAGCAGTGGTAGTGGTAGTGGTAGTGGTAGGGCACGGTGGTAGTAGTGGTAGTGGTGGTGGTAGTGGTAGTAGCGGTGGCAGTGGCAGCAGCAGCGGCAGCGGCAGTAGCAGTAGCAGTAATGGTGGTAGTAGTGGTATGGTGGTAGCAGTGGCAGTAGCGGTAGCGGTGGCGGCAGCGGCGGCAGCGGTAGCGGTAATAGTGGTAGCAGTAGCAGTGGCAGTGGCAGCGGCAGCGGTAGCGGTGGCAGTGGCGGTGGCAGTGGTAGTGGTAGTGGTAGCGGTGGCGGTAGCAGTGGTAGTGGTAGTGGTGGTGGTGGTATGGTGGTAGCGGTAGCAGTGGCAGTGGCGGTAATGGTGCTAGTGGTAGCGGTGGCGGTGGTGGTAGTGGTGGTGGTGGTAGTGGTAGTAATGGTGGTAGTGGTGGTAAAGTGGTAGCGGTGGCAGTGGCAGCGGCGGTGGTAGTGGTAGTGGTAGTGGCGGTGGCAGTGGTGGTAGTAGTGGTAGTGGTAGTGGTAATGGTAGTAGTAGTGGTATGGTAGTAGCGGTAGCGGTAATGGTGGTAGTGGCGGTAGCAGTGGCAGTAGCGGTAGTGGTGGTAGTAGTGGTGGTATGGTGGTAGCAGTGGCAGCGGTAGTGGTTGTGGCGGTAGTGGTTGTAGCGGTAGCAGTGGCAGCGGTAATAGTGGTAGCAGTAGCAGTGGCGGTGGCAGTAATGGTGCTAGTGGTAGCGGTGGCAGTGGTAGTGGTAGTGATGGTGGTAGTGGTAGTAGTAATAGTGGTAGTGGTAGTAAAGTGGTAGCGGTAGCAGTGGCAGCGGTGGTGGTGGTAGTGGTGGTGGTAGCGGTGGCAGTGGTGGTAGTGGTGGTGGTGGTAGTGGTGGTAGTAATGGTGGTAGTGGTGGTATGGTGGTAGCGGTGGCGGTAATGGTGGTAGTGGTAGCGGTGGCAGTGGCAGTGGTGGTAGTGGTAGTGGTATAGTAGTGGTAGCGGTGGCAGTGGCAGTGGCGGTAGTGGTAGTGGTAATGGTGGTAGCGGTGGCGGTGG
>CM068363.1:11097897-11112897 GCA_034769755.1 Odontamblyopus lacepedii
AGTATTGATGTAGTGATGGTAGTAGTAGTAATGGTAGTAGTAGTAATGGTGGTAGTAATAGTAGTGGTAGTGATGATAGTAGTATTAGCAGTAGTAGTGGTAATGGTAGTAGTGGTAGTAGTATTGGTAGTAGTGGTAATGGTGGTGGTAGTGGTAGTGGTGGTAGTGGTGGTGGTAGTAGTAAGTGGTAGTAATTGGTGGTGGTAGTGGTAGTGGTAGTAGTAGTGAGTGGTAAGTAGTGGTAATGATGGTGGTAATAGTGGTGGTGATGATGGTAGTAGTGGTAGTGGTAGTGATAATAGTGGTAATGGTGAGTAGTGATGGTGGTAGTGGTAGTGGTAGTGGTGGTAGTAATGATGGTAGTAGTGGTAGTAATGGTAGTGGTGGTGGTAGTAGTAGTGGTAGTAGTAGTAGTAGTAGTGGTAATGGTAGTAGTGGTGGTATTAGTAGTGATGATGGTAGTAGTGGTAATAGTGGTAGTAGTGGTAGTGATGGTAGTAATGGTGGTAGTAGTAGTAATAGTAGCAGTGGTAGTGGTAGTGGTAGTGGTAGTAGTAGTGGTAGTGGTAGTAGTAGTAATGGTAGTAGTAGTAGTAATAGTAGTATTAGTAGTAATGGTAGTAATGGTAGTGGTAGTGGTAGTAATGGTAATGATGGATAGTAGTAATGGTAGTAATGGTGGTATTAGTAGTGGTGATGGTAGTAGTGGTAGTAGTAGTAGTGGTAGTAGTGGTAGTAGTAGTGGTAGTAATGATGGTAATAGTGGCAGTGGTAGTGGTAGTAGTAGTAGTAGCGGTAGTAGGTGGTAGTGGTAGTAGTGATGGTAGTAGTAGTGTATTAGTAATGGTGGTGGCAGTAGTAGTAAGTGGTAGTGGTAGTAGCAGTAGTAGTAGTGATGATGATTGGTAGTAATGGTGGTAGTAGTGGTAGTAGTAGTAGTGGTAGTGGTAGTAGTAGTGGTGATGATAGTGGTAGTAGTGGTAGTGATGTGTGGTAGTAGTGGTAAGTAGTGATGAGTGGTAATTGGTAGTGGTAGTAGTAGTAGTAGTGGTGGTGATGGTAATGGTAGTAGTAGTAATGGTAATTAGTAGTGATGTGAGTAGTAGTGGCGGTAGTGGTAAGTGGTGGTAGTAGTAATGATGGTAGTAGTAGTAGTGGTATTAGTAGTAGTAGCAGTGGTAGTAGTAAAGTGGTAGTGGTAGTAATGGTAGTGGTAATTAGTAGTGATGTAGTAGTAGTAGTGGTGATAGTGGTAATGGTAGTAGTAGTATTAAGTGGTAGTAGTAGTGATAGTAATGAGTGGCAGTAATTAGTAGTAGTGGTAGTAGTGGTAGTGGTAATAGTGGTAGTGGTGATAGTAGTGGTAGTGGTGGTAGTAGTGGTAGTGGTATGATGGTAGTGATGGTAGTAGTAATGGTAAGTAGTGGTAGTAGTGGTAGTGGTAGTGGTAATTAATATTGATAGTGAGTGGTAATGGTAGGTAAGTAGTGGTGGTAGTAGTAATGGTAGTGGTAGTAGTGGTAGTAATAGTAGTAGTAGTAGTGGTAGTGATAGTAATGGTAGTAGTGGTAATAGTGGTGATGTAGTAGTGGTAGTAGTAAGTAGTGATGAGTGATGAGTGGTAGTGGTGGTAGTAGTAATAGTATTAGTAATAGTAGTAGTGGTAGTAGTGGTAGTAATAGTGGTGGTAGTAGTAATGTAGTAATAGTGGTAGTAGTAGTAGTGGTAATAGTAGCAGTATTAGTAGTGTGGTGTATTAGTAGTGGTAGTAGTAGTAGTGGTAGTGATGGTAGTAGTGGTAGTGGTAGTGGCAGTGATGATGGTAGTGGTGGTAAGTGGTGGTAGTGGTAGTAGTAGTAATGTAGTAATGGTGGTAGTGGTGGTAATGGTGATGTAGCGGTGGTGGTGGTGATGGTGATGGTAATAGTATTGGTAGTGGTGGTGGTGGTGGTGAGTAGTAGTGGTAGTGATGGTAGTAGTAGTGGTAATGGTGGTAATAGTAGTGGTAGTAGTGGTAATAGTGGCAGTAGTAGTAGTAGTAAGTAGTAGTAGTGGTAGTGGTAGTGGTAGTGGTAGTGGTATTGTGATAGTAGTGATGATGATGGTAGTAGTAGTGGTAACGGTGGTGGTAGTAGTGATGGTGGTGGTGGTAGTAGTAGTGGTGGTGGTAATGGTAGTGGTAGTAGTGGTGGTGGTATTGGTAGTAATGGTAGTAGTGGTGGTAGTGGCAGTAGTGATGGTGGTGGTAGTGGTGGTAGTAGTGGTGGTATTAGTGGTGGTGATGATGGTAAGTGATGGTAATGGTGATAGTGAGTAGTGGTAGTGGTGGTGGTGGTAATTAGTAGTAATAGTAGTGGTAGTAGTAGTGGTGGTAGTGGTAGTAGTGGTAGTGGTAGTGGTAGTAGTAGTGGTAGTAGTATTAGTGGTAGTGGTGATGGTAGTGGTAGTGGTGATTAGTGGTAGTAGTAGTAGTGGTAATAGTGATGATGGTAGTAGTGGTAGTGGTAGTGGTAGTAGTAATGGTGATGGTAGTAGCGTGGTAGTGGTAGTGGTATGGTGAGTAATTAGTAGTGGTGGTAGTAGTGGTAGTGGTGATAGTGGTGGCAGTGATGATGGTAGCATGGTAGTAGTGGTGGTAATGGTAGTAGTGATGATAGTGGTAACGTGGTATTGATGATGATGGTAGTAGTATTAATGGTAGTAATAGTGGTAGTAGTAGTAGATAATAGTGGTAGTAGTAGTAGTGGTAATAGTAGCGATAGTAGTAGTAGTATAGTAGTGGTAGTAGTAGTGGTAATGGTAGTAGTAGTAGTAATGGTAGCATAGTGGTAGTAGTAGTAGTAGTGGTAATAGTGGTAATAGTGAGTGGTAGTAATGGTAGTAATGGTAGTGGTAGTAGTGGTAGTAATTAGTAGTGGTGAGTGATGGTAGTGGTAAGTGGTAGTAGTAGTGGTAGTGGTGGTGGTAGTAGTAGTAGTGATGGTAGTGGTAGTGGTGGTAGTGGTAGTAGTAGTGATGGTGATGGTAGTGGTAGTAGTGGTAGTGGTAGTGGTAGTGGTAGTGGTAGTAGTGGTAGTGATGGTAGTGGTAAGTGGTAGTGGTAGTGATAGTATTAATGGTGGCAGTAGTAGTGGTGGTATTGGTAGTAATAGTGGTAGTGGTAGTGGTAGCAGTAGTGGTATTAGTGGTAGTGATGGTAGTGGCCGGTGATGGTAGTAGTGATAGTGGTAGTAGTGGTGATGGCAGTAGTGATGATGGTAGTGGTAGTAATAGTGGTAATAGTAGTGGTAGTAGTATTATAGTAGCAGTAGTAGTAGTAGTAGTAATAGTGGTAGTAGTAGTAATAGTAGTGATGGTAGTGGTAGTATTAGTAGTGGTAGTGGTAGTGGTAGCAGTGGTGGTAGTAGTGGCAGTGGTAGTGAGTAGTAGTGGTAGTAGTGGTAGTGCAGTGTAGTGGTAGTAGTAGTGGTAGTAGTAGGTAGTGATAGTGGTAGTAGTATTAAGTAGTAGTGGTAGTAGTAGTAGTAGTGTAGTAGTAATGAGTAATGGTAGTAGTAATAGTAGTATTAGCAGTAGTAGTAGTGGTGGTGGTAGTGAGTGGTGGATGATGATGGTGGTGATGGTAATCAGTGGTGGTAATGGTGTAGTGATAGTGGTAATGGTAGTGGTAGTGGTAATTGGTGGTGGTAGTGGTAGTAGTGGTGATGATGGTAGTAATAGTGGTAGTGATGGTGGTAGTAGTAGTGGTAGTAGTGGTGGTAATGGTAGTAATAGTGGTAGTGGTAGTGATGGTAGTGGTAGCAGTGGTAGTAGTGATAGTGGTAGTAATGGTGGTAATGGTGGTAGTGGTAGTAGTAGTAGCAGTGGTAGTAGTAGTAGTAGTAGTGGTAGTAGTAATGGTAGTAATAGTAGTGGTAGTGGTAATGGTAGTAGTGGTAGTGGTGGTAGTAGTAGTAGTAGTGGTGGTGGTAGTAGTAGTGGTGGTGGTAGTGGTAGTGGTAGTAGCGGTAGTATGGTAGTGGTGGTGGTAATTGGTGGTAGTGGTGGTGGTAGTAGCAGTAGTAGTGGTGGTAGTGGTAGTGGTGGTAGTATGGTGGTAGTGGTGGTAGTGGTAGTGGTAGTAGTGGTAGTGATGGTAGCAGTGGTAGTGATAGTGGTAGTGGTAGTAGTAGTGATGATGATGGTAGTGGTAGTAGTAGTAGTGGTGGTAGTAGTAGTAATGGTAGTAATGGTAGTAGTAGTGGTGGTAATTAGTGGCAGTGGTAGTAGTAGTGGTAGTAGTAATAGTGATGGTAGTGGTGGTGGTAGTAGTAGTAGTGGTAGCAGTAGTGATGAGTGGTAGTAATTGGTGGTAGTGGTGGTGGTAGTGGTGGTGGCAGTGGTAGTGGTGGTAGTGGTGGTGGTAGTGGTGGTGGTAGTGGTGGTAATAGTGGCAGTGGTAATGGTGGTGGTATTGGTAGTAATGGTGGTAGTGGTGATGGTAGTAGCAGTGGTGGTAGTGGTGATGATGATGGTGGTGGTAGTGGTAGTGATGATGGTGGTAGTGGTAGTAGTGGTAATGGTAGTAGTAATAGTGGCAGTGGTGGTAGTGGTAGTGATGATGTAGTAAGTAGTAGTGGTAGTAATGATGGTAATGTTGTGATGATGATGGTAGTGGTGGTAGTAGTAGTGGTAGTAATTATTGGTAGCAGTGGTGGTATTAGTGGTAGTGATAGTAATAGTAGTAGTAGTGGTGATGGTGATATTAGTAGTAGTAGTAGTAGCAGTAGTAGTAATGGTAGTGTGGTATTAGTGGTAGTAGTGATAATGATTAGTAGTGGCAAGTGGTAGTGGTAGTGGTAATGGTGGTAGTAATAGTAGTAGTGGTAGTAATGGTGGTAGTAATGGTAGTGGTAGTGGTGGTGGTGGTAGTAGTGGTGGTAGTGGTAGTATTGGTAATGTAATAGTAGTAATGGTAGTAGTAGTGGTAATGGTAGTAGTGGTGGTAGTGGTATTAATTGGTAAGTAGTGGTAGTGGTAGTATGGTGGTGGTAGTGGTGGTGGTGGTAGTGGTGGTAATGGTGGTAATGTAGTGATGGTGGTGGTGGTAGTAATTGGTGGTGATGATGGTGGTAGTGGTAGTAGTGGTGGTATTAGTGGTAATGGTGGTAGTGGTGGTAATGATAGTAGTAGTATTAGTAGTGGTGGTGGTGGTAATGGTAGTGGTGGTATTAATGGTGAGTGATGGTGGTAGTGATGGTAGTGGTATGGTGGTATGAAGTAATTAGTGGTGATAGTAAGTGGTAATGGTGGTAGTGGTGGTAGTAGTGGTAGTGGTGGTAGTGGTAATGGTGGTGGTAGTAGTAATAAGTGGTAGTGGTAGTGGTAGTGGTAATGGTAGTGGTAGTAGTGGTAGTGGTAGTATTAGTAGTGGTAGTAGTAATGATGATGTAGTGGTATTGGTGGTAGTGGTGGTAATTAGTGGTAGTGGTGGTAGTGATGATGGTAGTAATGGTAGTGATGATGATAATAGTGGTATTAGTAGTAATGGTAGTAATTAGTAGTGTATTAGTAATGGTATTAGTGATGGTAGTGGTAATGGTAGTAGTAGTAGTAGTGATGTAGTAATTGGTAGTGGTAGTGTAGTAGTAGTAATTAGTGGTAGTATTAATGGTATGGTGAGTAATAGTAGTGGTAGTAGTAATGTAGTAGTATTAGTGGTGGTAGCAGTAGTGGTAATAGTAGTAGTAGTATTAATAGTAGTAATGATGGTAGTAGTAGTAATAGTAGTGAAGTAGTAGTAGTAGTAGTAGTAGTGATGGTAGTAATAGTAGTGGTAATAGTAGTAGTAGTAGTGGTAATGGTAGTAGTATTGATAGTGGTAGTAGTAGTAGTAGTGGTAGTGGTAATGGTAGTAGTATTAATAGTAGTGGTAGTGAGTATTGGTAGTGGTAGTAGTGGTAGTGGTAGTAGTAGTAGTATTGATGATGATAGTAGTGATGGTAGTGATGATAGTGGTAGTAATGGTGGTAGTAGTAATGGTAGTAGTGGTAGTAATAGTGGTAATAGTAGTGATAGTAATGGTGTAGTGATGATAGTAGTAGTGGTGGTAATGGTGGTAGTAGTGGTATTAGTAATGATGGTAGTAGTAGTAGTAATAGTAGTAGTAGTAGTAGTAGTAGTAATAGTAGTAGTAGTAGTAGTAGTAGTAGTAGTAGTAGTAGTAGTAGTAATAGTAGTAGTAGTAGTAGTAGTAATAGTAGTAGTAGTAGTAGTAGTAATAGTAGTAATAGTAGTAGTAGTAGTAATAGTAGTAGTAGTAGTAGTAGTAGTAGTAGTAATAGTAGTAGTAGTAGTAGTAACATGACCTGAAATGTCGGCCATTCCACCTCTGTCATATTCTTGTGAAACAGCATTTTAAGTTTTGTGCTAATGTTTGTAAATGTGTAACTGTTTGTCTGCTGTATCAGATCATTCATGACGCTGCTGCTCCTGCACTAAAACAGTTTGTTTCCCTGAGCTCTGAAACCACCTTTCAACCCTCTTGATCCACTGTGTCCGGCGAGTGCAGGATCCCCAAAAGCAGGACAGCATTTTAGACTCAGCCTTTTCACGCGCCGCCGTTCTTCAGTGGAACATGTTACTCACAGAGCTGATCACATGTCCAAACTACAGCACGTTCTCACCCCGGGAGAAACAGGCTCTTTTCAAACCAAACCTGCGCCCATAATGTGACTGAGGAGTGTCTGAAGAGAGCGTGATGTTCTGAATGATGAGTTTTGATAAAGGATGATGATTTTAAGGTGCTGAGAGAACTGAGTATGACTGAGGAAACAGAATTGTGAAGCTGCTCTGGTCATTATAAAGACATTCTCTTTGTATGTTTGATTCTATCAACTATAACATCAACCTGCCCATGGACACAGGTGGAAATTAGGACTGGAGCTACAACCTGGTACATGCATCTCTCCTGCTACAGTTAATGTAGATTGTGCACTGTCCCTTTCTCATTAAAGAAAGAAATAAACTAAACTAAACTAGTAGTAGTGGTAGTAATAGTAGTAGTAGCCATAGTAGCAGTCACGTTGGGTTGCCAGATCCTACAATTAAAATCGGTCTGTACTAAACCCTCAAACCAAAATTCTAGAACGACCTATTACTATTCCTGAGTACTACTACTACTACTACTACTACTACTACTACTGCAAATGACTGTAAAACTGTCACTATGAAATGTCTTCTTTACTGCTATAATGTTCTACCTCTTGTGCCTTAATGGAGCCGTCACTGTGCCTGTGTGTTTCCGCAGGGCTGCACCAGAGGGCGCCACAGCAACGAGAAGCCCCAGGAGCCCCTCCAGCCAGAGGTGAGCTCCGACAAAGGACAGAACAAAATGACCAACGGAGCCGAGATCATCTACCAGGGGCCCAAGAGCGCAGAGGCCCTCCAGAGAGAGAGACCCAGGTACGGAGGGAGTGTGAGCTAACCGACGGCACTGCTCTGTCTGCAGATCTGTTACAACAGACTTTAACTTGACCAGAAACAGACTCATCCATAACAGTTGAGATGATTTGAGATGAAATGTATAGAGTAAAATCCATCACATCTGGGATCAAAAAGTTAGAATGTGAGAGTGTATGTTTTGGTGTTTGTGGTGACCTCTGGTGGTGGTGTTGTGCTCCTGCAGTTTAGACGAGCCCAGGGTGACTCTGCCTTATAAAACCACTGCGTCTCTGGAGCAAATCCTGCAGAAACTGGACTTGAGCAAGAAGGAGGAGCAGGAGCAGAAAGGTACGAGCACACGAGTGATTTCATTCAAGAACATAAACAAACTTCCCATTTATAACGTGGGGCCAGTGGGTTTGTGTGTCCATTTGTATATAGAATCTATGTCGTGGACATTACAGGAGTTTTGTCCCAGAGTAATATAGGGTTGCTAGGTAACAGTGACGTCACAATGTCCAATCAGAAAGTAATTTTAATCTTAAACCTTAAAAAAATTGCTTAACTGGGTAGACATTTTTAACACTTATATCAAAATGTTAAATACACTGCTTGGCCAAAAAAAAAAAAAGTCGCCACCAGGATTTAACTATTTTTTTTAAATTTATTTAACCTTTATTTAACCAGGAAAGTCCCATTGAGCTCACTACTCTCTTTTACAAGGGAGTCCTGCCATGAACACACCACTTTCACTAGGCAATGTGGGTGAAGTGTCTTGCACAACAGTTTTTGCCACTGTGGCACCTGGAATTCCCAGTGTCTCCCATCCAAGTACTAACCAGGCCCGGCCCTGCTTAGCTTAAGGGATCTGACGGGATCATAATAGTTCCTTCACAATGTTTTAGAAAAGTGATTAATCTAACCTGTCACATTAAATACATATTTCTATTGGATATGTTTTATTTATATTGTGCAGCACTTTGGTTTTGTTTATAAAATGTGCCATAGAAATAAAGTGAATTTTCTCTTGAACAGAAAGTCAAGGAGTGAATCCTGGAACTCGCTGCAAGAACGCCGGGTGTAAAACAGTGAGTATTTCAACTTAATGTGTATTTCAATAAGGCATACATTTAACTTATGTATGTACTGCAATTGGGATTTCTATACACAATACCTATACTTTTTTTTCTGTTAAATTTGAAATATTTTAGAAAATGTATGGATTTTATAGTAAATTTTACTAATCTCAAAATCATGAAGTAATAAATGTTCTAATTTTTAAATCCACATCAAATTGAGGAGTGCTTTCATAATGTTTGTCAATAGCACCATCTAGTGGCGTAACAGGTAACAACACTGTATTTGTGAACTAAAATGTTAAATCTAAATTACATTTCATGAGATATTGGTTATTATAGTCACTTGAATATTTTAGCCTTTTGAAACAACAGTTAATGTATTTTTTGTTTTTATCAGTTATTATTAATTATGCCCTTATTATTATTATTATTAATAATAATAATAATAATAATAATAATAATAATAATAATAATAATAATAATTTATTTATGAATGTATTAATTTTATTTTTTCATCATTTGACAGCTTCCTTGCTACACTTTACAACATTAAAGATGCACTGTGTAACTTTTTATTTATTTATTTTAATTTTAGGCCTACCAAAACCCTGACACGGATAAAGAGACGTGCACGTACCATCCGGGCGGGCCTGTTTTCCACGAAGGGTGAGAACCAATTAAAAAGCTTGTGAATAAACTTTACGGAAAACATCAAAGTGCCATAATTAGACTCATTTGCATAAACCTAATTAACGAGTACAAACAAACAGGAAGTACAAACACAAGGTCTCAACTAAAAAACAAGGACAAAAGAGGAAATTATAAGATGATTAAAGACGATATGGCTGAGCTGCTCTCAAGTAAACATATAAATAAAGTTTATTTCATATGTTTATTTGCGGATTAGAAAGAAATCAAGGTTAAGTTCAGTAAGTAGTAGTGGTACTATTGGAACAGTTGTAATAATAGTAGTAATAGCAGCAGTTGTAGTAGTAGTAGTAGTAGTAGTAGTAGTAGTAGTAGCAGTAGTAGTAGCAGTGATAGCAATTGTAGCTGTGTATTAGCTATCCAAACAGCTAAATATGGACCCAGAACTTCACAGACAGCAGATGACTTTGGTGAAATTTACTGGTTCCAACTTTTTTTTAATGAAACTGCAACAATAAACACGTACAAACAATTGCGATTAATATCAGTACCTGATGTTTACAAATTTAGGAAAGTTAGCATGGCGATTAGCAACGCACATTAGCATATGAATACCAGACTAATTTATGTAACAACTGCGCACCAAAAACGTGCTAACTCATACATTTCAATCATAAAAGGCAATAGTACAGGTGTATAATTATGTTTCACTATGTAATACTTAAAGATGACGCTTAAACAAACACCAAAAAGAAACACTAGAACAGAAGAGCGGCCATTTTGCTCAAGTGAGGCCTGAACAACAACTTCCTGTCTAACTTCTTCTACTATTATTACTAAAAGAGTAAAAAAAAAAAAAAAAAAGCAAACCAAAACATAAGACTAAATCAGTTAAATACAATAAATATAACAAGCTGCAAGAGTAGTAGTAGTTGGTGATTTAATTGGGCTAAGTTTTTATTTTAAACTTTTTATGATTTTTTTAAATGAATGTTGTTGATGTTTTTCAGGTACAAATACTGGAGCTGCTGCTGTATCAGAACTCTGGACTTTAATGCTTTTCTGGATCAAAAAGGATGCTCCACTGGGAAACACTGCTGGGTCCGGAAACAGGTGAGAAAGTACATTATTACAGCAGGAGGGGGCGCTGTGCTGGAGCTGAAAAACATAGACTGTATATAAAATGGACATAGCTAACCCTCTAGCTGACATTTTCCAAACAGGAAGTAAGTATGGGTGCACTTCAGTCTCCAGTCGACTCCAAATGGAAAACCATCACACCTCTTGCTCTAACTGCTGCTGTCAGACTCGTTATTTTGTGTGCAATGCTGTTCTACGCTGATAGTGGTTTTCCTGTTAACAACTACCTTTTACCTTTATGCCACATTCTATTGAACGTCAGTAGTCGATAAATCCGAGTCAGTTCTTCCATGTTCCGTTGCAACAGTTGGGTAGAATATGGATGTCCGAGAAAGTTTAAAGTCCAACTGACTCAATCTGCACCAAACTAGCCCGAGTTTGTGTTTCAGAACCCTGATTTGATTGCACTTTCTCCAGGTGGAGGTCGGTTTTCCCTGTGTCCCAAGCACAATAGAATGCGCCATTAGAGATGGGCAATTCCAGAGCTAAAATGATCCAAATGATTCTAGTGATGGCGACGATACTTCCTGTCTTACCACATGACTTCACAAGGTGCAACAGTGTTTTCAGTTTAAGAGAAAAACTCAGCCTGAATATGCAGGGTTGAGTATGTTAAATGTGTGAATGAAATAAAACACAAATCCAGGTCTGTTTGTGATGAGGAAACACTATAACAGAGAGGAAATGGTGCAATCTGACCGTTTTTCTGTCTCCAGGATAAGAAGAAGGTGGCGTGCCGACACGACTGGCACCAGACCGGAAACACTGTGGTGGTGACGATTTACGCCAAGAACGCCCACCCCAAGTTTAGCACCATAGATGCCAACAGTACTGTGGTGAGTCAGCCATGTTTGTATTGGACTAATATACTGATCATAAAGGCCATGTTTGTACTGGATTTATATACTGTTTATAGAGGCCATGTTTGTATTGGATTTATATACTGATTATAGAGGCCATGTTTGTACTGGATTTATATACTGTTTATAGAGGCCATGTTTGTATTGGATTTATGTACTGATTATAGAGGCCATGTTTGTACTGGATTTATATACTGGTTATAGAGGCCATCTTTATACTGGACTAATATACTGGTTATAGAGGCCATCTTTATACTGGACTAATATACTGATTATAGAGGCCATGTTTGTACTGGATTTATATATGTGACTATAGAAGCTAACAGCACTTTAGTGAGTCAGCCATGTTTGTAGTGGATGTATACAATTCTAATAGAGGCCATCTTTGTACTGGACTGGACACCAACAGCACTTAATTATTGTGTTATTGGCCAAATTAATGTTTTTAATTATCTTCTCTCTTTGTTCTTTAGCTTTTCTGTCAAATCCAGTTTGAAAATGACAAGATTTTCAAGAGAGAGTTTCACCTGTGGGGGGTAAGTACGGAAACATGTGTGTGTTTGTATGTAATGGAAAAAAAACATTCTTCATTAGTCACATCAGATCCTGTGCAGTTGTCACTTTTAATGCACTTGTATTTGTATCTGACCTTGGCGTCTGTATAAAAGTCCAGTCTGGGAGCGCCCCCCTCTGGACATCTGGAGCATTGTTCATTCTGTGTTGTCCCCTTTTGCAAAGCACTAAATCCACAGCAAGAACAACTCTTTAACTCAAATCTTCATTTAATTTTCACTCAACAAATTACAAATGACCCTGCAACTTTCAACGTCACACACAAGAACAGAAATCACATTTCTTGTATTGATTATAGTTATAAGGTGACAAGGTTCTTATCTGATGGTTTTAGGAACCCACAACACAAAATCACCATTCTGTCTAATCTTACCTGCCCAGATAATAAACAGCTCAAGATCAAATAAACCAGTGAATGCATTGGCTCTCATTGACTCATATTTGTTGTGCTGCCCTCAGGTGGTGGATGTGAAGCAGAGCGGCATAAACTATGTCCCATCCAAAGTGGAGATCGTCCTGAGGAAGGCCGACCCGGTGTCCTGGGGAAAACTGGAGGATCCAAACTACAAACCAGAGCCAGAACCAGAAGAACTGGACCTGGAGCAGGAGCAGGAGCAGCCCGACTGGGACATAGACGATGACGATATCAGCGACTCAGACGAGGAGTGGGGTAGGTACTCACAGCTAAGGAATTACAAAGGAACTATATAGGAGTATATTTTATTCATTTCAATATTTTTCCGTATTTTTCTCATCTCCAGGCAGCGACTCCAAAAAGAACAAGAACAAAGCCGAGGAAGCTCCGGTGAAGAAGAGCGAGGAGGAGGACCTGAGGGAGAAGCTGGAGGAGATGCAGAGGATCCAGATGGCCCAGGTTCAGGCCGACATGAAGAAAGCGATGGAGAAGAGAAAGAGGGACGAAGAGGAGAGAGAGAGGCAGAAAGAGCTCGATGTACAAGAGGGATACGACGACATGCCTGACCTGGAAGACTAAACCTGTTCTTTTGATTGTGTTCACGTGATGAGGTTCAACATTTGTGGATCTTAAGTTTGGAGATTTCTTCCCAAAAGTGTGAATATTTGGATTTAGATTCTAGAATGTTAAGATGTCATACTGGGGCAGAGACAAACCTCCAGGGGTGGAAGATAACGAAGTACAAAAGTTAAAGTATCTGTAATATACTTACTTAAATTTTTAGTGGTTACTTTTTACTTTTACTTCACTACATTTGAGAGAGTGTATCTGGACTTTCTACTACGTTACATTTTACATCTGGACTAAAAAGTAAAAAGTACTTTTCAGACTTATTTTTAGCACATTTCACTTGAGTTAACGTCCCAACTTTGAGCAAACCAACTATGCAAAAACAGAAACAGTGAGAAAAATCTAATGAATCACTTAAAATCACCCCAATTCTTTACCAAAATCATTACATTTGATGCTTTATTAGTTCTAACAAGTCTCTGCAAAAATACTTTTCACTCTTAAAGTACATTTTTAAACAGGTACTACTTAAGTAGATTTTCTCATGTGATACGTTTACTTTTACTTGAGTAAGTGTGTAGAATCCCTCAGTCGTCCAGGTAGCATCCATGGTAAAGGGTAGAGTAACGTCTTCTACCTAAAACTCTTGTCCAGTTGACAAATTGAACTCTACTCTTTGCCTTTTCTTGAGTAACTTTTTGCGTCTATATCTGTACTTTTACTTAAGTACTTCATCTACCACTGCAGATTTCCTTATTGATTACACTAACTGTTCATAAGACATACGGTATACAGTCTATGTATTATTTTTAGCCTTCAACCCATAGACCGTATATATAAGTGGACATAGCTAACTCGTTAGCCACCGCATGCCAAACAGGAAGTGCACCTTCTCTCCCTCTTTCCCATTGACTTACATTGGGATCTCATCTCTCGTCTCTCTGTACCTGCTGCTGTAGCCTCATCATTTTGGTCTTAAAATGTTCGTATGAACCCGCGACACATTATCATGAGTTTTTTTTCTCTATTTTGTCCATTACAAAAAGCCTTTTCATAATATAGAGCCTGGCTTCAGATTCGCTCCTGTAACCGTGGCATCATTTGAGTGGCACTGAACGCTGTGGGTGATGTCACCCTTGCTTAGTCCATTTTTATATACGGTTTATGCTTCTACCATGTTATAATTTTGTTCCCTCATCCAAAACATGCCTGAAGAGGTTTCACTGATTTCTCCTGGGCCATATTTGAACCCTGCGTATGGATAGCTGTACGATTCTGCGCAATTCTCCACCCACAAGCCTACGTCATCCATACTCCCACACGACAATTCTAAATATACAAATAGACAAAAATATGGTACAAAACAGTACACAGCAACTTTACAAACCAGTAACTTCATTAGCGGGATGCGCGCTGATTGAAAGGGGGGTGAGCCAAAGAAAAAATATCATGTGACCAGATTAAAGCAGCACTGCATAACTTTTCGGGTTGACAGTCTGCTACCATGGAGATGCTATTGTTTTGCCTGTAATGTCCCACAGTAGCGTATTAAACTTATGTAAGATGCATGTGTTAAATTATGGGTGTTTTTATAGCTGAAAAATACCTTTAAAAACATGCATTCTGACTGTGAGTGGGGTCACCTCTTCACAGATCTCACCCGTAAATTGGCCTGGTGGAGTCTCTTGCTTAATTCTACGGAGACTTAAAGGTTCAATCTCATACTCTGGAATACTGGAGGCAAAGCAACAACATCTCCATGGAAACAAGTAGCTGAAAATACATAAATACTCTCTCTTTAAAACAAATTCACAAATGTTGAACCTGATCATTTCTATTAGGCCCAAGAACTCACTGTATTACAACATAAACGTGCATTTGAACAATATTTATTTTATCTGCCCCCATTTGTTTAAAATATGACCTATAGACTGTTGAATATTTAATCCTTCAGCATATCTACATCTGGAATTATGACGTCTTTAAATTCTACTTGTGAACGCGGTTTGTGGTTTACAAGGCAAAGGCAAGAATACCTCAGTGTATATTTGCAATGAGCTAAATGAACTTGAATGCTAAATATGATGCTGTTTGGGTAGCGTTTTTTTTCCCCTTCTAATTGTAAAGGTGCAATGTGTAACTTTTCTGCTTGTCTCCATGGATACGTTATTTGTCCAGGATGGCATTGGCCCTGTACACAGATCTGACTTGTCAACTTGGCCTAAGCGAATCTACAGTTGATAATCTTTCTACTGATTACAGTTATTTGTTGTTTGTTTTATGAATTTTCAAA
>CM068363.1:11720397-11992897 GCA_034769755.1 Odontamblyopus lacepedii
TTTAAAAGCAGATGACAAGCGAAAACATCAAGAATTCTGTGTTGACGCTGCCAAACCGCCATTCGAGGAATCTGGGTTTATAAACTTGTTCTCCTCATGAACTTATTGGTGCTTCACAAGAGTTTTTCACGAATTTGCTCGACCTTCTTTTCTAATGCTGATGCTGGTACCAGATCCTTTAGCCCTGCAAAATCAGCCTTCATCTTTAAATTTCACATTCTGTGAAAATTGTTAAAGTAGCCTACCGTAAAACGACAAGTTTTATTTTCTTGGTTCGTTACAAATATCCAATGTGTATTTACAACTGAGCCACAAATAAAGTGATAGAAAAGAGGTCTTTGTTAACAGACTATTTTTACCCATTATTCTTCCATTTGAAATAAACACGAACAGCACCTACTACACGCAAAACAATGCAAATACAAAAACAATAATGCAATGAGACCACAAAATAAGCCAGCAATGAATTAATTTAAAGACCCCGTAAAAAAGTGCAGTGACAACTTTAGACCATGGAACTCCTGTACCAAGATGGCGGCGGTATTAACGCATACCGAAAGGCTGGACGCGACATCTACCGTTCTATATCTATGAGCAATAACTGCAATTTCTAGTTTTAAGACGTCGAAAAACTCAAGAAGAAATACAAAACTGAGTTAAACAGTGCATTTGCAGGAGTTTGTTTGTAGTCCTGTTTAGGAGTTTGATTTTCAACAAAAAGGTGAGAGTAACAGAAAAACAACTAATGCTAATACAACTGACTAATGCTATCTAGCTTGTGGCTGTAATGTTATGCGTAGGAGACTTGTTTAACAGCACAACTCATAGTCGTAGTTCCAATCGAGTCAGTTCTTTATGGTCAGATTGTGTTAAATTAAAGCTCAGATTAAAGTCTACACAGACCTTCAGACAGAGCAGTGCCTTCAGTTAGCGTCACACCTCCAAGGAATGTTGACGACATCAGATGCATGGAAATGTTACAATATAATTAAGAGAATATCTGAAAACCACCAACTGGAAAAAAGAAAGAAAAACTGTCACAGGAGACTGATAAAACATGGTGGATTTCAGCTGAATTACTGAGTGAAGCACCAAACTGATCATCTGAGGTGAGAGAAAGGCCATTTGGAAATAATAAGTGAAATGAGCTCCTTTGTTTCACTTGCAGGATGCACGCCGAGTTTGTTACGTCTTCTGAATCCCAAGCAAACATTAACAACAACTTGCATCCAAACACGCACTCCCTGGTTGTTTGTCAGTTCATAGTTCAGTCTTTTGGCCATTAAAAAAAAACATAAATCGCAAATCTAATTTAGTCCTAATGCACTGGAGATGCAGCAGAGGGACTAAAGTGACCAGAATTTAAAAATAAAAAAGAGGGGGGGGGGAGGGGGGGACTCTCGGTTTGAGGCAATTGGTAATAATTAAATTGTGAAACATGTGCGTAATTGAAGAGAACCGAGTTCTACACGAGTCAGTACAGTCACATTTTCTTTGCGTTTTGGTCATTTTTAAGCAGCTTTTCTGTAAACTAATGTCAATTTATGAGTCTATTTACTGTCGGCAACGATCAGATTGGTCAAAAATAGGGACACCGGGGACATTTGTTGCATAAAACTGGGACAAATCAGTGGTTTTGGATAAATCTGCTGGGACAGGGGACACAGGGCTCAAAACTGGAACTGTCCTGGCTCTTTTAAAGTTGTGAAAAGCTCTTATAAACTCATTGTGGTGAACAATTAGGATGCTCTGAATGAGGAATAACTTTGGACCACTGAAAACCATTTAAAAAGAACTAGTTTTTCATGTTTTGAAGACAGTAAAAGTCGGGTAGAGCGCTGTTAACCTTTTATGGAAGAACGCCTGCAGCATGACTTCATGGTGATCGTACGCAGACGGTTTCATTCAATCTATATAAAACCATGTAACTGCATTATGGTGCGTGGACATTTCATTCTCTTTCAGATCTGTTTTCCCTGTGCGTTCAAGTGATCGTATTTAGAATGATTTCAGATAGCCTATACGCAATATTAAACTGCATCCATCAAATACAGGCCTATGGAGAATATGATGTCAGAGTTTCAGATGGAGGACAAGGGTGTGAACTCTACGGGATCATACCAACCCAAGTTTGAGGTAAGAAACAGGGTGGACAACAGCAAGGTGAAGATCTATGCAGGTGAAGCAGTGAATTAGGGTCTCCATCATGTATGTCATAGTATTACAACATTATCCTAAAATAAGAAGTTCACTTATCCTAAAGTAAGAAGTTCACTGCTAAAAAACCCAAAGATACATGGGCATCGCTAAAGCCGCCATCAGCTGTACTGAAATCATGTGAAAGGTGAAATAGTCAGAGTGGCCGGTACTGTTCTGTGGTCTATGGCATTGTTGGAAAACTAAAACTAAACCGTAACCACACGGTGGAATCATGATGAAAACCTTCCCGCCGCTGCACAAGAGCTTCAGGCTCCCAAGTGTCCACACAGGACAAGAGGATGTGTTAATGGTTCTATATTACACAACAGTGACACCTCAGAGCTTTGTTATAACAGTTACCTCAACATAACTGGAGTTGAGTTTTGTTTCATTCATATGTTTCAGTAACCCTTTATTAGTCTGTGTGCATTTCCAAAGCTCAAAATACTCTGTTCCACCTTGTGATGTCATCACAGTAACAGTTAACATCTGACTTTTACCTAGTTTAGTAGAGATTGGAAATTCCATTTCATTATACAAATGTGAGGTATGTGGAAATATGCAGCAAAGAAGAAAAGTTAAATAAGCCAACAAAATATTGATATGTTTTATATTAAACTCCTCGTAGGCCCTTCACCCACACTGCCAAGTATAAAAGTGGAGTGTGTGAGTGTGTGAGTGAGTGTGAGTGTGAGTGTGTGTGTGCGTGTGTGTGTGTGTGTGAGTGTGTGTGTGTGTGTGTGTGTGTGTGTGTGTGTGTGAGTGAGTGTGTGTGTGTGTGTGTGTTTGTGTGTGTGTGTGTGTGATGGTGCTGGTCGGAGGGGCTGATGGTGCAGATTGGAGCCTCGCTTCTGTCAGTCTGCTCCAGGGCAGCTGTGGTTACAGGAGTATCTCACCACCACCGAGTGTGGAGTGAATGAATTATGAACTGTAAAGTGCTTTGGGTGTCTTGAAAGGCGCTGTATAACTGTAATGATTAATGAATTAATTTATGATTAACCTGACAAAGCTTTCCACAGGGAACGTGATTCTAATCACATGTTTTTTAATTAAGTAAAATTATAATACACAAATTAATAGGCATTTTATAAAAGGAAAGAAGGAAGACTACAATGATATCTAGATCCAACGGTCCATGATTTTGTCAGAGTTACTATCGCCAACAGAGCCCAAAGGAAGTCGTCATCTGCATCTTCCGGTTTTAACTGACAGTACTTTTTAAGAAAAATTTCAAGTCTCATGTGGATAGATAGATCCAGTAATTACTCAGAAATTTAAAATAAACTAAATAAATTAAAAATAATTAATAAACCAGGACATACTTTTCATTCTGACAGTGACACAGCAGATTCCCCAAAAGAGCTTCAAAACTGTTTGTACAAACTGCTGAAAGAGGAGGCAACATACAGTATTGAGATCACCATCCATCTTCTCCCGCTTAATCCGGCTGGGTCGCGGGGGCAGTTTGCTGCTCAATTCTCATAGCACCTGACCCCCCCATGAACCCCTCTGCAGGTGGTGAGCCCACAGGAGGAGATATTTAGATCACCATGTAACTTTTTCATCCATCCATCCATCCATCCATCTTCTCCCGCTTAATCCGGCTGGGTCGCGGGGGCAGCGTGCTGCCCAATACTCATAGCACCTGACCCCCCCTATGAACCCCTCTGCAGGTGGTGAGCCCACAGGAGGGTGGACAACATGGTCCTTGATGTTAGTTCATAGGGGTGCGGGCATGTTTTGGGTTGATGGGGGAAACCGGAGTACCCGGAGGAAACCCATCCAGACACGGGGAGGAACATGCAAACTCCACACAGAAAGGCCCGGGCGACCCGGGGATCGAACCCGCAACCTTCTTGCTGTGAGGCCTGAGTGTTGCCACTCAGCCACCGTGCCAGCCGTGTAACTTTTTATTACTTTAAAAATGAGTTTCAGTTTTGTTTCTTTTGCCTCAAAATCAAATTAAAATGATTTGTTCCGCACATTTAAAACAGCCAAAGCTTACCAAAGTGCGGAACACTATTTACAGTGAAATAAAACATTCAAGAAAATCAAGCAGAATTATAATGATAAAAATAATAATAATAGCAGCACGATGCCAACGTGTCTCTTCCTAACTCTGGACAAATGCCAAGGAGAAAAGGTGCGCTTTGAGCGAGGATTTAAAGTGCTCCAGTGACTGTGCAGTTCTAATGAGCAAAGACAAAGTGTTTTACAATCATGGACCGACCTAAAGAAGACCCTGTCTGCTCTGGTCCTTAACCTGGTCTTGGGAACAGAGGAACAACGATAGGAAGGTCCCGTGCCATTAAAAACAATGAGTGATGCGTTTCCTCTGCTTCTTTCCAGTTAAAAATCGAGCTGCTGCAGACTCCCCCGTCCTTTTGCTCTCCATGCTAAGTCACTCCCCCTTCAGAGCCTTCACAACACAACCAGCGTGCATCTGCGTGGTTTGTGAAGTTGCATGCTTTGTTTTTTATCATACATTTTTATATCTATGACGACGTAGGCCTGTAGGCGGAGTATAGGCGAGTTTCAGCTGACGTCATTGTTATTATATGCCCGTGATGGGAAATATTGAGGCCGGAGGCAAAAAAAGAAACACAGGGCGTGACTTTGCGGTCTCATGTTTATCAGCAATAATGGTGAATTCCTGCTGCATTATCAGACGCACAAATAGAAGGAAGGAAGGAAGGAAAAGGTATTTTCCGTATTCTGAGAGAAAAGAACCAGCAATGTCGGATTAAACGGCTTTCAAACGTGCGCAGAGCGAATATTGGCGATCAAAGCAAATGTTGGGCCCATTTCTTGAAAGGTTTGTGCATTTCTTTAAAATTCATGATTTTATTATTTTTGATTTTTGCTGTGAATGGCCCAGGAGTTTCTAACGAATAATTGTGGATATCGCCGAAGTGGATGTTCGGACACGTAGTTGGTGATTCAGACCAGAAATTTGCTTTTGTCAACACTTTGGTCGGGGTTGAAAAGGGTGATTTGACGTCCTTCGATGCTCATGACCAATTTCTGGTCAAACCATCTTCAGTCCTCCGCAGTTTGAGTGGATAAATAACTGGGATCTGTATCCTTTATGTGCTTTCTCACTACATTCACTATTTCTTGCTGCCGGCTAAAATATTTCCCAGCATGCAACGCGGGCTTTTGTCAAGATTGAAACTTTCTTACTGAAAAGACTCTTAAAGCAAACCATAAGGAGAGTTCGATTAGGGAACAGGAAAGATCACTAAATGACTCGAACATGCATGAACGACACACAGTAGACGATCTCTTCAGGCATGTTTTCGATGAGGGGCTGTTATAACATGGTAGAAAAGTCCAAAAAGTCAATTCTGGAGTCGATTTCATTCAAAGCCTGCGTTGTATCTGCAATGCTCCTCGTGCTGACTCACTAACTGCTCGCAAGAAATCAATATCTCTGTGACTTTGGGTGTTTGGGTTCAGAAACCAGAGTGAGCCCAAACCCAGCCAGGAACAGAGTCTTTCAGCGCAGAGCAGGTTCCTGGGCTCAATCTCACATGAGCATCAGCGCGGCATGGATTTTATGTTAACGATTCCTGCGGATCGTGCAGCTTTTGTACTCAGTCCGCTCATGGGAAAAGCTATTATCACAAATTATCTGCGAGCAGGGAAACAGACTTTAAAACGCTGTCTGAAGATTAGACGGGTCTGCTCGAAAACAGATAAATGCGACTTATCGTGGTGCATTTCAAAAACACTTTCTTTCAATTTTGTATACAAGTAATGCCATGTGTGGGTGTCATGGTAACAAAATAATTTGACTTTTGTTCATGAGGACAGAGAAGAGCTTCACATGGATAGGCCCAGTGACTACAGAGATATTAAAGATGCAGAGATACAAAGATATGAACACATATTTAGATCACCATGTCACCTTTTTTCTGTTTTGAAAATGCTTTATTACCCCAAAACAATTTATTAAAATGTGTACTGAGAGATCGCTAGATTACTCCGTGGCTCTTATGTTTACTCAGTTTCTTTGCGACTGCAGAAATTGGTCGCTCTGTGGCATTTTGTTTGGTAAAGGAAGCTCGCTGGAGAAAGGTTGGAGACCCCTGCTATAGTGTGTTGCATTTATGAAATCAATGAAATGCAGAGAACACGGAATTTTATTTCTGTGTAACAAAAACATTTTGAACTCCAGAAAGTCACTTGGTTGATGCTTACTTTCAAATAAAATACTCAATGTCTGTTTGAGTCCTCCTCGCAGGAAATAAAAATCCAAACTTAAATCATCCACCCGAATCAAAAATGTGTCTGCTTTTGTGTTCCGTTATCATTTTACTGCTGTGTCTCATCAGCTGTGAAACCAAATGAATCTGCCCACATAGCATTGAACATTCCGTTTTCTTCAGAAACTTTTCTTTTCATGGATTTGTCCATCATTTACCCACCAGGGGTGGAAAAGCTCAATAAATCCTGCTGCTGCTGTAGGTGTGGTAAAGCCTGAGCTGCAGATATGTGCAGGTGTCACATCGACGGCTGTGACGCATATTTTGAGCGAAAAAGATATTAAAAACTCTATTTGAATGTTACAAGATTACCATTATCTACAAATTTAGAATTGCATTTAAAAGCAAAACACATTGTAATTAAATACTCATTTATTTTCCAAAGTCACAGGAGCAACAGAAGGATGAAAGAGCCACACCCTTGGTTTAAATAAATGGACAAAGCTAACTGGCTAGCCACCACATTCCAAACCAGAAGTGAGCATGAGCACCTGTTCAGCTCCACTTCACTTTCTATTGAAAAACTCTCTCTGTAAATGCTGCAGTGATCCTCATCATTTTGGTCTTAAAATGTTCTACATGATCCTGGGGTTTTTATTTCACTATTCTGTCTGTAAATCAATATATGAACATTAAAAGGGGCGTTACCTTCAACAGCCTCGCTCCTGATTGGCTCTTTGGTTGCTATGATACTCAAGGTCAGAATTACTAATAGGCAGTGATGGGAATGAGCGCTGTTACTAACGGTGTTTTTTTGTTTTTTCCAGTAATAGGTAGTCTATACTTTTTCTATCGTCATAACACTGTTACTGTTACCAACTCGCCGTGACTGCAGCTCTTACTAACTAGTTACTTTTATAGTGGAGTACCTCAGTTATTAACGCATTTATTTTCGGGTAAGTAACTATAACTAATGACTTTTTGAGAGTAAGGTGCCCAACACTGCTCTTATGAAACTGGAGCTTCATTCACTGGAGCTTAAGGCTGTGGGCGACGTCCACCCCCTCAGTCCACTCGTTTCCTCTCCTCTCTGAATAAAGACGAGGGTTTTATTCCACCGTCCTGCTTTGCCTTTGGGCACAATGACAGAATCTGGCACCAGCTGAACCAAACCAACACTGAACCTGAGCCAACGGCAGAAGACAGAAAGAGGAACGGACAGAGCGAACACACCACTGTTTCACTCTCACAGATTAGACAGGGAGAGAAAGAGAGGGGGAGGAAGAGAGAGGAGAGGAGAGGAGAGGAGGAGAGAGGGAAAGAGCAACAGGGAAGGACAAAAGTGTGAGAGTGAGATAGAGAGAGAAAGAGATGATGTGACGGAGAGAGAGGGAGGGAGAAAAAGGGGAAGAGAGAAGGAGCTAAGAGAGAGAGAGATAGAGTTAAAGAAGGAGAGAGGAGGTGCGGGAGAGTAAAAGAGGAAAGGAGCGTGAAAGAGAGTCAGGGAGGATGAGAGAGGGAGAAAGAGATGAAGCAAAGGAGAGGGAGGGCCAGAGGGAGAAAAAGAGAGAGAAGGAGAGGAGTGAGAAGGAAAGAGCAACAGAGAAGGACAAAAAGATAGAGATGGAAAGATAGAAAGAGATGAAGCAACAGAAAGGGAAGGAAGGAGAAAAAGAAAGGGGAAGAGGGGGAGAAAGAAGAGAGAAAGGAAGAAAGAGTGTAAAAGAGAGGGGATGAGAGAATGAGACAGGAAGGAAGAGAAAGGGGAAAGAGGATGAAAAACTGAGGGAAAAAAGAGAGATGAGGAGAAAGAGTGAAAGAATTTCTCTTTTCAAAAGTTAAGTCTAGAAAAGAGAAAGGAGAGAGAAAAAGAGTGAAAGAATTATCCATTTCTATAGTCTAAAGTCTAGAAAAGATGAAGTGAGAAAGAGTGAAAGAATTTCCCTTTTCTATAGTCAAAAGTCTAAAATTCAAAAAAGATGAAGAGAAAGATGAGAGAAGGAAAAAGAATGAAAGAATTTTCCATTTCAAAAGTCAAAAGTCTAGAAAAGAAGAACAGAAAGGAGAGAAACTGAGGGAGAAAGAGAGAGTGAAAGAATTTCTATAGTCAAAAGTGTAGAAAAGATGAAGAGAAAGGAGAGAGAGGATGAGAGACTGAGAGGATCAGACAGAGAGAGAGGCAGAGGAATAGATGAAGAGAAAGGAGAGAGAGGATGAGAGACTGAGAGGATCAGACAGAGAGAGAGGGAGAGGAATAGATGAAGAGAAAGGAGAGAGAGGAAGAAAGGGAGAGAGTGAAAGAATTCCCCATTTCTACAGTCAAAAGTCCAAGAGAAAAGAGAGAGAGGATGAGAGACTGAGAGGAAAAGAGAGAGAGGAAGAGATGAAGAGAAAGGAGAGAAGATGAGAGACAGAGGATCAGAGAGAGAGAGGGGAAAAGATTAAGAGAAAGGGAAGAGATGAGGAGAAAAAAGAGAGAGTGAAAGAATATCCCATTTCTATAGTCAAAAAGTCTAGAAAAGATAAAAAAGAAAGGAGAGAGAGGATGAGAAACTGAGAGAAAATGAGAGGGAGAGAGGAAGAGATGAAAAGAAGGAGTGAGGGGAAGAAGGGGAGAGAAAGTGAAAGAATTTCCCATTTTTATAGTCAAAAGTCTAGAAAAAATAAAGAGAAAGGAGAGAGAGAGGATGAGAAACAGAGGAAAAGAGAGGAAGAAAAAGAGAGAGTAAAAGAATTTCCCATTTCTATCGTCAAAAGTGAAGAAAAGATGAAGAGAAAGGAGAGAGAACACGTGGAATAAACAGAGCGAACTGAAGAGAACATAAAAGAGAGAAGGAGAGGGAGAATAAGACGATAAGAGAGACTTTGTGACCTGCCCTCCAGCTCCGTCGGGTCCCACTCAGCGTCTGCACGTTCTGCCTGCGTCTGTGGCTCGTGCACACACATTAGACCATTATCCCGAGGTCCGGTCATAAAACACACGCGTTTATGGATTGAACTCAAACTGGACTTTAGCGGCGGCGATGTGTCCAAACCCAAGCAGCTGTGGCATTTAAAGAGTCCACCTCGGGCCAGATCTGCACCGACACGAGCCGCTCCGCCGTAAATCTGTGTACACCAGGTTACCCCGACAGTTAAAGGGCCCGCGCTACACTACTTCCACATCTACGTATGGTATAAATTCGTTTTTTCTGTGTTTTGTTTCATTCACGCTTGTTTAAACGTGCAAATCCTGCTTGTTTAGACTGAGTTCTTCTCTCAAACTGAAACCGTTCCACCTTCTGATGTCATGGGGTAATACACAAAGTGCCCCATTGTGTGTTTTTTTTTTCAAACTCCGTACACCTTCACTAGAATCATCTGGATGATTTCAGAGTTGGCGATCTCTACTGAACAGAATGTCAAAGGTGCACTGCCAATTTGTCTGCTCTGGCCAAGATTTTAAAGCTTATATCAGGTCATTCACCTTGTTTTAGCGTTTATTACCTACTTGCTCGTTCTGAATTGGTTGTATAATCTTAAAAGGATCACCGACTACTCATGCTGGGCTTATATAACGTTGGAGTCCGTTAAGTACGTAATACCAAAAAGCCTAAATATGTTCATTTGTAGTATTTGTTTTTATTAGGTTTGGGCGGTAATACAGAATCCTGCGGTGTCAAAAAGTAGCAGCATCAGTTTTATTACCGTCATTTAAAAAATCTGCATAAGGACCTAAAACCACAGCGATGACTTTCTCCCCTCCGCTCTCTCTCCTCTTCAAACGTCATTACGCTCGGAGATTTCCATCCACACGCAGCGAGGAAGAAGAAAAAACCTGACTGACGTTTCGTGTGTGATGTTGAGCCGAAAGGTTTGCGATGGAGAAGTCAAGAGGGGACATGCAGCGCTGAAGAGGAGAAAGTTTGTCGCTTGAGGACAAAGTCAGACTTTCACAGAGGAGACGGTAAAGCCGCACAGCATCTGCGTCGACTGTTGTGCAACTCCGATACTTTCTAACTATTTGCATACAGTATAAGGGCTGATAAAAACAGCTTGTGCACTGATGATGATGCGATTGAACGTGCTGCAAAGTTTGGTTTGATCAGAACTTGTGCCTCATCTTCAAATATAATGCTGCTATTCTGTGCTGCTATTCTGTTTCTGAATGCTACGAAATAATTCTTAATGTATTATTATTATTAACTTATTAGTCAGGGTAATACCATACAACCCAAAACATGCACTGTAGGTGTAAAAGTTGTGTGAGTGAGTGTTGGTGGTGGTCGGAGGGACCGTTGGCGCCGCTTGGCTTGGCAGCCGCGCCTCCGTCAGTCTGCCCCAGGGCAACTGTGGCTATAACAGTAGCTTACCACCACCGGGTATGGAGTGAATGAAAAATGCTCTGTAAAATGCTGTGTAAAGCACTTTGGGGACATGTGTCTGTGTAAAGCGCTATATAAATAAACCTTACCTTACCTTACCCCGGTAAAATGTTGAGACAGTTTAACAATATCAAAATCTGGATACCACCCAACCCTAGTTTTTATGAAAAAGGTAAAAATACGCTCGCTAGTAGGTCGCCATATTTGTTTTCGTCCCAAAGCATTCTGGGTAGCGTCACGTGGTTCCTCGGATTCGCCGTCTCTGCTGATGAAGATGGTGTCGACAGGATGAACGTGGCTTCTGTTCAGCCTTTCCAGTTTGAACCTGAGCGCAGTGTGAAGTTATATAAACTGTTGGCGTCAGCAACACTGAGTTTTGCACTAGTCGAATCCAACGACAACAACCTTGTGATGTTATCGACCCAGAATGCTTTGCGACAAAAACAAATATGGCGACCTACTAGTGAGCGTATTTTCGTAAAACAAACAAACATATATTACGTATTTATAACGGACTCCAACATTAATCATACAAGACCAGCATGTTAAAGTAGCCGGGGATCCTTTTAAAAATGGTCACATATATTTCTTCCATGACTCAACTAGTCAGAAAATCTAAAATTTAGGCAATAAATGTTTTTAAAAAGCTACAATCCATTTATAATAGTTTCCCCCTGCAGCACTTCACTTGTTTTTTACATTCAGTGATTTGTTTAATACTCCAGTTTGTTTAAAACTTCATCCATGAACTTTTCCAGCCCATGAACACTGACAGAGACACTTCATTCTAGTCTAGAGGGAGTTTATTTTAAGAGAACTTGTCAAGTAAAATTATCTTCCTACATGGACAGATAATTTCACTACTTTTAAGTCATTTTCTGATAGATTTAAATGTTTATATCTTAATTTTGCCTAAGCTTTTTTGCACTGTAGCGTAAAAACGACCACTATTTGACATTTACTGGATGGAACAGAGCAGTAGGACAACAGCGAACACAGACAAAAACGTTTTAAAATGATCTGAAAGCTGAAGAGAAAATACAAAATGGATTTACATAACATATTTTCAGCAGCCTGTGATCAGTCCAAGCATTAAGTGTAATTTTACGTGTGAGAGGCTGATTTAAGTCTGTTTACGTCAGTTCTTTCTGGTCAGATTGTGTTAAAATAAAGCTGAAATATGCCGTGGTTTATGTTTAAGATTAAGTCTAACTGGAGTAACGGAGCTTCAGACAGAGCAGTGCTTCCAGTTAGCATCACACCCCGAGGTAATGTTGATGATATCAGCTCAAAAGTCTCACTAGCAAACGGAAAATTTGCTTTACAATTGCGTCAGCTGGACAAAAGTTGGAGCGTGAAGTCATTTGGCCCCTGATCCAAATGAGCTGTGAACTCTGACTCACTGTTAAAAGCTTTAAAAAGTGGAGTTTGCATAATGGCTTCAACTTTAAACCTAAAAAGACTCGCTCGGATCTGAATCACCGCCACCTAAACCCCAGCACCCCATTTGTAACTGTAGGGCTTTTTTTATAACAGTGCACACACGTACACTTCCTTTAAAACTCCTAGATTTCGCTGAACTGACTCTTGGGAGCTTTAAATCACGTTCTAACCTGATGTTACCTCCTCAGAAACAAACCTGGAGCTGTGTTTTGTTTCATTCACACATGTTTAACACTCAAACCCTGCGTATTTAGGCTGAGTTCTTCTCTCAAACAGAAAACGCTCTAAAACTTTGAATAATTTCAGCCCTGGAATCGCCAATTATTTCTGAACTAAAGGTAAAAGGTAGCTGTAAATGTCTTTGTTCTCTTTTAAAATGTTATGAATCTTAATCCTCTGTTGTATTATTCATTGATTATAGTAAAATTCGACGATTAAAAAGAAATAGCAGTGACCCTAATGGCTTTGATTCACATGCTAATGAGATGTACAGGTCCAAACGAGGGGGTACAATAGGAAAACACTTGAGCGCCCTCACCAAGGTCAAAACAATGAACCAAACGACAATAACACCGACGACCCCAAAGGACATTTCTTTCTATGCAGTTTAGACACTTATTGTATGACATCAGACATATCATTAAAATGGAAAAGCAACCAACGTTCCAGCCTGTGTTTAATGATTTTCCCATCGGAGTGCACCAACTCTGAAAGACCTGGTCCATCCGGGGCCACCTCACCCCGACAACAAGACGGACGTGGAGACTGGAATGCAGAAATGTGGAATCTGCAACCACTGCGGCGATGTTCTAAGATCCAATACCTTCAGAGATGTTTTCAGCAAAAAGATCTGCACATGCCGGAGTTTTGCGGACTGTAACGCACACAGACTGGAATGTGAATGTGTCTGTTTCGACACTGGACGCCCCAAACGCAGAAGAAGAAGAATTAGAACTAACAACATACTTTATCTGATGGCAAAACATTATAAAGCCACTGGTCATAGCCGTCCCAACTTTCTGAAGGCTGTGGTGATAGAGGTCATCCCCCTGGACCTGCAAGAAGATCGTCTGAAAACGTCTTCTCCAAAGAGACATGTTTTGGATCCATACTTCGAGGGCCACGGTCCACCGCGGTCTCAACGAAAAGGTGGATTTTTCACCTTCCTGTAGCTCCCCCTCCGCTTCTATGAACTATAAAGCTGCTCTTAACTATTTGAACTATAATTGCTGATCCTAGGAACTACTGGAACTATTCAGACTCTACATTTATGCCTTCTTGTTAATTGCTCTGTCTCAAGATATTAAGGCTGAATCCCATTGCACTAACCCATGGCCCTACCGCTTTCCCCCACTCCACTCCTCTGTTTAGTGTGTTCATGTGTAGGGTTAGGAGTGTCCCAGTTACTGTTATGGCAGAGGGGTAGGGAAAAGGTGTAGGGCTTGGAGGTACCCCTCCAAGCACACTCCAAACAGAGGGGTATGAGCAATTTCTCAGAACGGCTTGTGAATCACCAGCAAGATCGCTGCTACTACAAACAGAGAGACCAGACCAAAGAGAAATGTTCTCCATTAATTATGGCTTAAAATTTGTTATAACGGCTGTATTGTCTTAAGTTTAACGTTGTTCCAGTGTGTAATGGTCATTTTCTTCATAAAATGCACAGGAAAAAAATCGCTAGTACTACGCTGAGTAGTGGCACATTATTTGTGACTTGAGTGATCGTTGATGCATGGAAATAAAGTTGTGAACAAATTGTGAGCATCTGTGCTACACAATTATTTTGATATTGTAACCCAAGTATAATTGAAAGCAAAATCATTGGAAATCAGAAGAAGGGATAGAAGAAGTGATAGAAGAAGGGGTAGAAGAAGGGTTAGAAGAAGGGGTAGAAGAAGGGGTAGAAGAAGGGGTAGAAGAAGGGGTAGAAGAAGGGATAGAAGAAGGGGTAGAAGAAGGGGTAGAAGAAGGGATAGAAGAAGGGGTAGAAGAAGAGGTAGAAGGGGCAGAAGAAGGGATAGAAGAAGTAGAAGGGATAGAAGAAGGGGTAGAAGAAGGGTTAGAAGAAGGGGTAGAAGAAGGGTTAGAAGAAGGGGTAGAAGAAGGGTTAGAAGAAGTAGAAGGGATAGAAGAAGGGGTAGAAGAAGGGGTAGAAGAAGGGATAGAAGAAGGGTTAGAAGAAATAGAAGGGATAGAAGAAGGGGTAGAAGAAGGGGTAGAAGAAGGGTTAGAAGAGGTAGAAGAAGGGGTAGAAGAAGGGATAGAAGTAGGGGTAGAAGGGATAGAAGAAGGGTTAGAAGAGGCAGAAGAAGGGGTAGAAGAAGGGATAGAAGAAGTAGAAGAGGTAGAAGAAGGGGTAGAAGACGGGATAGGGGTAGAAATGAGAAATGGGATTAGCCCTATGTCTCTATACCATGTTGTTCCCAATTGTGAAAAGGGGTCAATACGCCGCCTCTTGACAAGTGGTCACCAAATACCCAAGTATTTTTGATCAAACTTTTCTTACAACATTTTCTGGTGCTTTCTTACTTGTGATACTCAAAACAGATGTTATGTGCTGTGTAACCATAGGAAATGTGTCACTGACTAAACGCCAACCTACACAGAACAGCGTTTTTCTTTTAGTGTTAGTGTTGTCAATATACTTGGATTCAACAGGTGTATATGTATATGGATGTTTTGTTTGAATAATCACGTGTTGTGTCTATATGTCTAAATGTCATATATAACGTCCATACATGTAGCGTTGTTGTATAATCCCAGATGCAGCAGAGGCCGAAGAATACACGAGAGAGTCACGAGAGCGCCCCTTTAACCTTGAGACGCAGGAAACGAGAAAAACAAAACAATAAGAAACCAAACAGAAGTGGCCACAGATAAGACAGTTCAATTTGAGAGATTTACCCATTCACACAACAGCACAGGAGACGAGAGGAGAGAGGGATGCAGGAAGAGAGGAGCGGGTGGACAGAAGGAGAGAGGGAGGAAGGGAGGACAAGGGAGAAAGAGGAAGATAGAGAGGAGGAGAGAGGGAGGAAGAGGAAGATGGAGAGGAGGACAGAGGGAGGACGAGGGAGAAAGCAGAAGATAACGAGGAGGAGAGAGGGATGCAGGAAGAGAGGAGGGGAGAGAGGGAGAAGAGGGGGTAGATAGAAGGAGAGAGGGAGGAAGAAGATAGAGAGGAAGAGATTGAGGAAGAGGGAGAAAGAAGATAGAGAGGAGGAGAGAGAAAGAAGAAGATGGAGAGGAGGAGAGAGGGTGGAAGGGAGAAAGAGGAAGATAGAGGAGAGAGGGAGGAAGAGGGAGAAAGCAGAAGATAACTAGGAGGAGAGAGGGAGGAAGGGAGAAAGAGGAAGATAAAGATGAGGAGAGAGGGAGGAAGAGAGAGAAAGAAGATAACAAGGACGAGAGAGGGAGGAAGGGAAAAAGGAAGATAGAGGAGGAGAGAGGAAGATGGGGAAAGACAATAGGAGGATAGAGGGAGGAAGGGAGAAAAGAAGAAGATAGAGGAGAGAGGGAGGAAGAGGAAGAAAGCAGAAGATAACAAGGAGGAGAGAGGGAGAAAGGGAGAAAGAGGAAGATAGAGGAGGAGAGAGGAAAAGGGAGAAAGAAGATAAAGAGGAGGAGAGAGGGATAGGGAGGAAGAGGGAGATAAAGAGGGAGGAAGAAGCAGAAAGAAGAAGATAGAGAGGAGGAAAGGGAGAAAGGAAGACAGAGGAGGTGAGAGGGGAGAGGGAGGAAGAGGGAGAAAGAAGAGGATAGAGAAGAATAGAGAGGAAGAGGGAGAAAGAAGATAGAGGGGAGGAGAGAGGAAGAGGGAGAAAGACGATGGAGAGGATAAAGGGAGGAAGGGAGAAAGAGGAAGATAAAGAGGAGGAGAGAGGGAGGAAGGGAGAAAGAAGATAGGAGGACAGAGGGAGGAAGAAGGAGAAAGAAGAAGATAGAGAGGAGGAGAGATTGAGGAAGAGTGAGAAAGAAGAAGAGAGAGGAGGAGAGATCGAGGAAGAGTGAGAAAGAAGAAGAGAGAGGAGGAGAGAGGGAAGAAGGGAGGAAGAAGAAGTTAGAGAGGAGGAGAGATCAAGGAAGAGTGAGAAAGAAGAAGAGAGAGAGGAGGAGAGGGAGAAAGAGGACAATAGAGAGGAGGAGAGAGTCTGTGAGTGAGGGAGGGAGAGAGAGAGAGAAGGAAGATGGACAGAAAAATTAGAAAAGAGGGAGAAACATGGAGAGCGGCACACCCTCCGTCTAAGAGGAAGGGAGAGAAAAATAGAAGGATAGAGGGAAGGAGAAAGAGAAAAGTAAGTCGTGTGTGTGAGGGCGAAGGAGAGAGGGAGGACGGAGTGAAAGAGAGAGGGAAAGAAACACAAAAAGTGAGGGACAGAGAGAGGGATGAGCAGGGCATAAAAGATAAATGAGTGAAATCTGGTGAGGCGTTTCTCCCCACACTCGTTTGCTCTCCTCCCTGAATAAAGATGAGGGTTCTATTCCAGTGCGTTGCCTTTGGGCACAATGACAGAATCTGGCACCAACTAAAACCACCAACACCACCACCACCACCCACCAGCACTGAACCTGAGCCAACAGCAGCAGACACAAAGAGGAACGGACGGAGCGCACACCACTCTTTCACTACAGGAGGAGGGAGAGAGGGGACAAGAGGGGAGAGAGGAGGAGAGAAGAGAGACGAAGAGGGAGGAGGAGAGGAATAGAGAGCAAGGGAGAGAGGAAAGAGGAGGGATAAGATAGAAGGAGGCAGCAGAGAGGGATTGAGAGGAGAGAGAAGAAGGAAGAGAGGGACAGAAAGAGAAGGGAGGAGCGAGGAGGGGAGAGGAGAGAAGGAGGCAGCAGAGAGGGAATGAGAGGAGAGAGAAGAAGGAAGAGAGGGACAGAAAGAGAAGAGAGGAGCGAGGAGGGGAGAAGAGAGAAGGAGGCAGCAGAGAGGGAATGAGGAGAGAGAAGAAGGAAGAGAGGGACAGAAAGAGAGGATGAGGGGAGAAGAAAGAGGAAGGGGGAGGAGGAGAGAGAGGGCGGAAGAGGGGAAAGAGGGAAAAGAGAGAGTGAGGCAGCAGAGAGGGACAGAGAGGAGAAGAGAGGGATAGAAAGAGAAGAAGAGAGAAGCGAGGATAGAAGAGAGAGAGGAAGGGGAGAAGAGGAGAGAGAAGAAGAGATAGACAGAAAAAGAGGAAGAGGGAAGAGAGGAGGAGAGAAGAGAGAGAGGGAGAGACAGAGGAAGTGGGGAAATAGGAGGAAAGAAGAAAGAGAGGAAGGGGGAGGTAGAGAGGGTGAGAGAGTGAAACGAAGAGGGAAGAGAGGAGGGGAGAAAAGATAGAGGGGCAGGGGAGAGGGAAAGACAGAGTAGGAGAGAGAGGAAGGGGAGAGGTAAAGATGGGGTAGAAAAGGAGAGAGAGAAGAGACGAGAGAGTGAAAGGAAGAGGAGAGAGAGGAGGAGAGAGAGGAAAGGGGAGGAAGAGGGGAGAGAGGCGAGGAGAAGAGAGAGAGGAAGGGGGAGAGGGAAAGATGGGGTAGAAAAGGGGGGAGAGAGGGAGAGGGAAAGAGCTGAAAAATGGGGGAATAGAGAGAGGGAGAGAGAAAAGATGAAAAGAAGAAAAAGAGAGAGAGAAGGAAGGAGAAAGAGAGAGAGCAGGAGGAGAAACTAGAGAGAGGGAGGGAGAAAGAGAGAGCTGATGAAAGAGAGAGAGAAAAAGGAACTGGGACGAGGGGGGAAGAGAGAGAAGGGGGGAGAGAAAGGGAGGGGGAAGAGAGAAGCAGTGAGAGAGAAGGGGAAAGAGAGAGAACAAGATGAAGAGAAATGAGAGAGAGGGAGGAAGAGAGAAAAAGAGAGGAAAGAAAAACAGAGCAAAATGTCCTGGAGCTGTGCTATAATCCCTGTGGAGGCGGCAGGTGGATTAGGGACAATTGTTGAATGAACACACATGAGGACAAGAGAGAGAGAGGGATGGAGGGAAAGAGAGTCAGTGGAGGGAGGGAAAGAAAGGGAGGGAAAGAAGAGAGGGAGAAAATAAACAGAAATATATAGTGATGACTGAGAAACAGAGAGAAGGAAGGCAGAGAGATAGAAAGAAGGGATGGGACTGGGAGAGAGAAGAGTTGGAAGATAGAGGGAAAGAGAAATAAAAGAAAGAGAAATCTCTCTCTCTGTTCTATTTCTCAGGGACAAAGAGAGACAAAAAACAGAATGAGAAAAGTAAATAGAAATAGAAAATAATACAGAGCGATCGATAGAGAGAGGACAGAGGGAAGATAGCGTGAAGGATAATGAGAGAATAAACAGTAATTTAAAGAGAGACGTGACGGAGGAGTGAGTGAGGAAAAAGGAGTGGAAGAGAGAGAGAGGGAGAGATGCAGAGAAAGAGAAGAGGCAGAGAGACAGGGGAAAAAAAGAAACAATAAGAGAGAGAAGAATCAGGAGAGAGAAAGCAGAGGGAGGGAGGGAGGGAGGAGAGAGATAGAGACGCACACGGAGAGAGGAAAAGAGGGGGATGAAGAGAGGAAGAGAGAGGATTGCAGGTATGTTTCAGCTGAGGCACAGACGGAGCACGGAATAAACGCCACACCCTCCCGACGCGCAAACCAATGGAGACACGACATGGTTCCAGTTCAATACATCATCACAAACTACCCATCAACTACACCACAAACTACACCAGAACACGCTTATTTAAAAAAAATAGACTGACGGGGTTGCTGGTTCAATTCCCAATTATTTTCAACCCAAATCAACTCAAAAAAATTCAACAGGCAAGAATCCTTTTCATATCTCAAATGAAAACTACAATATGCTTGCAAATTGCGTAAAAACAGCGCGATGATTCGATTTTTATTTAATTTTGCCAGGTGAAAATAAACAAATAACAACACAGAAATAAAAATAAAATTGTGATTCATAATTTAAAAATGAGAAAAAAAATCATTTTGGGAAAAGACGCACAAAATACGCAGCGAACAGGCAAGCAAACCCGTGCGTAAGTCTTGATGCACCAAACGTAAAAGCGGCTTAATTTTGTCACGTTTCTGCTTCTGGTTCACGTTCTAATAACAAATTTGAGAAAATCATTTGTGGTATAACATGTCACCAACGTGTAATCAAATCTGTTCTAGTTATTTGTGGTATTTTTTTTCACTGGAACCTGAAAGCAACAGTTAAAAATCCATCTACGGGAACACGGTGCCAAAAGGACCAAGGCTCTGACCTCTACCCGGGAACAGCGGTCCGAACGCGGTCACCAAGCCTCGCGTTTCCCCGCTCCACGCAAGACCAGACAGCGGAGACAGATGTGAACGTGCCACTCACCGCTGACGCTCCTCCGATGTTCCCGCGCCGTGTCCTTACGCATTGGCATCCCCCGGACTCACGGATACATCTTCCACCCCCTCCCCGGTGCCTCCGCGCTACGGTGTCCGCGCTCCGGTGCTCAAGACCCGGTCAGAGCGGCGGGGGGAGAGCCGATAAACTTGTCGCTCCAGGACACGGAGGAAGAGGAGGAGGAGGAGGAGGAGACGGGGGCTAGGAACGCGAGCCTCGGTTAGGTCCAGGCGCAGCGGCAGAAGCGGCGGCAGTGCACGTTTCCAGGTTCATTTCTCGCTTGGCTACGCGCGGGGACGCACAGACAAAACGGTAAATTCATCCAAATAGACAGAGAGACGTGCCGGGAATGGAGAGAATAAGGGGGAGATGAAAAAAGACACGGCGTGGTGCTGGAGAGCGGGGAGAGAGTGAGAGTGAGTGAGAGGGACGAGGACTCCGCGGTGGAAAGTTAAAGCGGAGGATGGAGAGACGAGAGAGAGGCAGAAAGAGAGAGAGAGAACGACCGGGGGAGAGGCGACGCAGCGGCGGAGGAGAGGGAGGGATGGAAGGAGGAGAGAGAAAGAGAGGAGGGGTGGAAGGAGGAGAGAGGGAGAGAGAGAGGAGGGTGGAAAGAAGAGAGAGAGGAGAGATGGAGGGAGGAGAGAGGAAGAGAGAGAGAGGGAAGGGATGGAGGGAGGAGAGACAAAGCGAGAGGAGGGATGGAGGGAGGAGAGAGAAAGAGAGAGAGGAGGGTGGAAAGAGGAGAGAGAGGAGAGATGGAGGGAGGAGAGAGGAAGAGAGAGAGAGGGAAGGGATGGAGGGAGGAGAGACAAAGCGAGAGGAGGGATGGAGGGAGGAGAGAGAAAGAGAGGGGGGATGGAAGGAGGAGAGAGACAGAGAGAGAGGAGGGATGGGAGGAGGAGCGAGAGAGAGGAGGGATGGGATGGGAGGAGGAGAGAGAGGGGCGGGATGGGGCGAAGAGAGAGAGAGTGAGAGAGAGAAGGGATGGAACATGGAGAGAGAAGAAGGATGAAGGGAAGAGGGAGCGAGAGAGGAGGGATGAAGAGAGGAGAGAGAGGAGGGATGGAGGGAGGAGAGAGGATGGAGGGAGGGGAAAGAAAGGAGGAGGGATGGAGGGAGAGAGAGGAGGGATGAAGGGAAAATAGAAAGGGAAGGTATGGAGAGAGAGGAAAGATGGAGGGGAGAAAGAGACGAGGGATGGAGGGAAGAAAGAGAGGAGAAAGATGGAGGGAGAGGAGGAATAGAGGAAGAGGAGGGAAAAAGAGGAGGGATGGAATTAGGAGAGAGAACGGGATGGAGGGATAAGTGAGGGAAAGAAGAGAGAGATGAGGGAGGAGAGTGATAGAGAGAGAGTGAGGTATAGAAATAAAGAAAAAGAGCGAGAGATGGATGAAGGTTTGAGAAAGAGAGAGTGGAGAGCTAGAAACACAGAGAGGAAGAGAAAAGGCGTGAAGGAGGGCTTGAGGTGGAGGGAGAGACGAAAAACAGAGAAAGGAAGAGGGTAAAGATGAGTGAAAGAGGGGTGGAGGTGGAGGGAGAGATGGAGGGATGCGAGGGGGAGAGCGCTTCATTCAACAGTCTGCGGCGCTCTGACAGCCGGACTCATTCACACGACTCTGCACTGCGCTGGAGATCTGCCACTACGCCTTTTATTTCATTATGTTTATTCAACAATCGCCCGCGGCAACAACCACCGCTTCTGCACAGACACGTGGGAATACGCGCAGTTAAAGGTGCACTGTGGAACTTTTCGGGAAGGGGGTGGTCCACCACTCGCTTCTTCCCCTCGGAGATGTTATGGCAAAAACGGTCACGTCAAAAAGCGCTCGAAGCCATTCACGTCAAGGGGCCGCGTGGTAATTCACACAAACAACATGGCGGGGGTGAGGGGGATTAAGTGTCTTGCCCAAGGACACAACAACAACGGCGTCCGCAGCATCTCCGGGAGCTGGAATCGCATCGCCGACGTGTGAGTTTACGAAGCTGAAGGCTCTACGAATGTTAACGCGGAAAGTGGGATTCGAATCGGCAAAGTTCGGAGAGAGACACAGAGGAAGATAGAGAAAAAAGCAGAAAGAGAGAGAGGAGGAAGAGAGAAAGAGGAGAGGAGAGAGTGAGGAAAGGAGACAGAGGAAAATAGAAAGGAGAAAGGGGTAGAGACGGAGAAACAGGAGCTGTGGTTGGATCAAGTCAAGATTTTTCATGAGGAGGGAGTGATGGAGAGGGGAAGAAAGGATGGGGAGAGAGAAAAATAGAAGGGGAGAAGAGAGAGAGAAAGATTGAGAAAAAAGAGAGGAAGAGAGAATATGAAAGGTGAAAGAGAATAGGTAGAAAGTGTGTGTGTGAGGGAGAGAGAAAGAGAAGGTGGAAGATAGAGGAAAAAACTGGAGTATAGAGAGAAAAACACAGAAAGAGAAGGTAAGAGAGTGAGGGAAGGAGACAGGAAAATATAGGCAGAGAAAGAGGAGGGGGGTAGAGAGAGAGTGTGTGAGTGTGTAAAAGAAGCAAAGAGCGAGAGAGAGATTGCAAAAAACCGAAGGAGAGTGAAAAAAGAATTGCCACGTTTGCATGAGAGCTTTAATTCCGAATAGAAACAAATTCCGCTTTAAAAAGACCATGTAACCACTTAATTCCTAAAGACAATGATTATTCAGGATTCAACTTAATTCCGAAGTAAGCGGGTGGTTTATTCCGATGTTAAAGCCGAATTCATTTAGTCCTCGATCATGTAAACCTTTATTCTTCTTAAAAATAATCCCGGTCATTCAGCGATTGAGACTTTGTTTTTTAAATACGTGCGCTGGAACTACAAATACAAAAAATGAAAAGAGTGAACGGCAGAAAACATAAAAATCCGGGAGTGGGTTGAGGTGTCGCAGCCGTTGACTCAGTTTTTGTCGTCTTCCTCCCTTCTCCGACACTCTTCCCTTCTCCTTCTCGGCTGACCGACGTGAAGCGATCTTAGAAATGTCGAACTGCTGCTTCATTATCATCGGAACGACCGCGGAAAAAGTTCGGATTGCGTTTGTGCCCGCGGCGTAACGACAAACCGAGATGACAGAAAAGCTGGCAGCAGCTGAAGCGTAACGTTTTCTTCCGGTCGACGCAAATACGTTCGCGTCGCTGTCCGATCAGAACCCTTCCCGACCCCCAGACGTTGAGCGGAATTAAATAAAGGCGAAGGAAAATATTTTAATTCTGAACTATTTCATTCAGAACAATTAATCCAGAATTAAAAAACATCATGTAAATGTGGCCAGTGAGAGAAAAAAAACACAGAAAGCGGTTGTGTTTGGACCGTCTCTAGTTTGGACAGAAGCTTTTCTCATTCTCCGGGTCCAATTCCTGATTATTTTGGATCCGAACAGGACGTAGAAAGGACTGGCCGGTCAGGTTTGTATTTTCCTGCACTCCGCTTGTTTTGTGTTGCCTCCAGACCTCTACAGGGAGAAAACCAAGAGGGTAATTAGGAGTGAGTTTAGTGCCTGGACCAGTGCCTCGCATGTGTCTGTCAAAAGGTGCTCGCTAAGTAGCTGTTGCCGCGGCGATATCGCTCCTCATTTGCATAAAGTTGACTCCGGTTCAACGCTGCGGCGCTCGGGTCGGCCGGATCATGCCACTCTCCTCTTCCTCGAGTCTGCTCCCTGCCCCGGCCCGCAGAGGAAACCCGTCTCCATGGGAACAAGCGGCGACGGCACCGGCCAAGTTACAGGTCAGATCTGTGGAGAGCTGAACCCAGAGCCGAACCCATGTTTCTCCAGCCGTAAAAATAGCTATAATTGTTAGTTTAATCAACTTTTTGGTTCTGTAACTGCTGCAGCGAGCCTCGTCTTTCTGACATTAAAAAGTTTGCTTTAACCCGTTCTACATGATCCCGGGGGTTTTATTTCACTCTTTCGCCCATAAATGAAGATATGAACGTTATTAATAGACCAACAAGCTGCCCTTTTTCACCAAGGTCACTCCCCGCTAGCGTTAGGAACAGGTTTGATTGACAGCGTTGCTAAGCGCCCGCTCTCTGCCAAACCAGCGGGGCGGGAGGGAAGGGGAAATCAAACTCCTAAAAATGGCCGCAGGATACTGACAAAGTGACATTTAAAGGTGCACTGCGCAACTTTTTTGGTGGAGTATCCATCTCCTGCTGTTGTTGTTATGTTATTGCTTTGCTTGGAATGTCCCATGGTATGACATTCAATCAAACTTTATTTATAGAGCATTTTCATCCCAAAAAAGCCGTGTTGTGTCAGCCGTGTTTCAAATAGGAAGTGTTCATGGGGACACTTCCTGTTCCATCGACTCCGTTTCCTGTTACCTTTACATTGACATATTGTCGCCCCTCTCTCTGTGACTGCTGCTGTGAGCCTCGTCAGTTTGGTCTCAAGATGTTCCCTGTATATGATCCTGCTGTTTTCATCCTGCTATTATGTCCGTAAGTAAATTTCGTTTCCTAATATGTACCTGGCTCCAAATTCGCTCCTATAAAGGGGCTTGTGAGCTTCATTTGACTGGAACCAAATGCTGTGGGTGACATCATAAATCCTTCGTCCACTTCTTTACACAGTTTATGGGGGGTGCACCAATGCTACATGCCGCACTAACTCGAGTAAAGTCAGATCTGTTACTTCAAATCATCCAGTCGTCCCATCAGAAAGTCTATTCTGCTTTTTCACTGCAAAATGTCCAGTTTTGGAACACAATGCAGCCTAATATACTTACATACTACATAGTTTAAGGACGCTATTTTCTGATTTATGTTATATCGTTTCCTCATCACAAACAGACCTGGAGTTGTTTTGTTTCATTCACATGTTTAACACAGAAATCCTGCATATTTAGGCTGAGTTCTTCTCTCTCACATGGGGTAATACAGAAATACACAGAGAAAAAATGAAAACAAAGGAAGCACATAACAAAACACAGTACACAACAAGTGAGTCTAACTGGGACATAAATAAAGTAGTAGTAAATAAAGATATTTACTGCTAACTGAAACAGGAAACTATGTGATTACTACTTGCGATTAAACACATCTATCTAGCATTTATTCATTACAGGCGTTTCTATTGCTCAAAAGGACAATAATTCTCTTTGTGAATGGGGCGCCTCTCCGTAGATCTGACCAGTAAAGTAGCCTATAGTTGTCTCCCTTCAGATAAATGACCTTCATCTCTACTGTGGAACCTTCTAAACAACGTACACCTTTAGATCCGGTTTTGTCTTGAGTATTCACAATAATCTTTAAACATTTTTGACAGTGTTTGCTAATGTCTATTGTGTTTCCATGGTAACACACGTAGGACACCTCCAGGTTATCATGTCCTTTAGTTTTGTTTATCGCCGCTGTTAAAGCTCTGACAGGGTTTTGATTCCTTCTAGTGATTAATTTGTGAATGAATCAGCTCTTTTTTTATTGTTTTTATTTATATATTTTTTATTTTATTTTTTAAATATTTTTATAAATGTTTTTGTATTTTTTATTATTTTTTCTTTTCATTTTTTTTCATTTCTTTTTTATTTTCTTATTTTTATTTTATGGTTTCTTATTGTATTGTATCGTATCCTTATATATATATTCTAATTTGCATGCATTTTTACGCTGATTAAACCAACACAGGAAGCGGCACAGAAGCACAGCAGGTAACACGAGTGAGAGCTGTGTGCACAGGAAATAAATAAAACCTTTGGTCTCATAATAACAGTTAGTTTTAAAGTCATTTAGAATTATAGATTGTGCATAATTTCTCATTTTGAACCATTTTAAACTAATCTGGGCATTGGTTATTCTTCTATTTCTGTGATTAGTTTGAGAAAATAAAGTGTTCAGGTTGGCCTCTTTTGAACAGCTCTTTGAAAACAGACCCAAAAGATTCGGATCTCATAAAGGAGCCGAAAGTCCCATCGCCAATTCCTTCATCAAATGTGAGATGTTCGTCCAAACCAAGTCCTGTGTATTTGCCATTTTTTGGGGGGGGAAACTGAAACTTTGCCTCTTGACTTGTAAAATGAATCGCCTGAGAGTTATCACAGTTAATCTCTGTTTAGTCATGACATTTACATATTCGTAAACACAACAATCTCCGATCTCATTTCGTCAGACCGGGTGTGAACAATATTCCACTCCATCTGAAGATCTAATTCGTTTTCTGAGATAAGCACTTGGGAGCTGAACAGTGCCCACTCCCTGCTTCCGGAAGTTCATTTGTTTTTCATTTTTCTCATAAACTTTCCAAAAAATTGGCATTTAAAGTTTGAAATGCTGCTCCAGCTAATGACCACAAGACCTATTGTTTGATTTAAAGTCTGTTTCTGAAACTTTATGGACCTCAAAGTTATTAAACCATTTCCCCGAATCTTGAGATGTTGATTTTTTTTTCCAAAAGTCGATTGGAAAAATTAATGGAATTTTTCCTTCTGAAGCTGGAACGGACTCTGTACGATCAGCATACAGTGGTCTTTACACTAGGAGATCTTCCACATAAACGCCAACATTTACCTTCACCGCTACCGGGAGTGACCTCTAAGAAAGACATCACCTGATTTGTCTGTCATCAATGTTCATATCTTGATTTATGGACAAAATAGTGAAATAAAAGCACCAGGATCATGTAGAGTGGGTTCAAATTGATATTCTAAAGGTTTTATATAACACAAAATTAAATCTTGTGACATTTTAGTCATGTTGGAATGTTGTTACATCAAAAACCTACCCAGATTTGTCCCAGTTTTATACAAGAAATGTCCCAGGTGTCCCTACAGCTGTTAAGGACCAAAATAGTTTGTTTTTATGGTACAAGCATGAAATTTTGCCAGATTACACCCCCAGGACTAATATTTCTAGATAGCACCAAGTCTAATTTAACACTGGAGCTGAGACAACAAGGCTGGTATAAAAAATACTGCATAATAAATACTGCATAATATAGTCTTATAGTCTAATTTGTTTAGTTGTCAATTTTGTAATGTTGAACATTTTTTATTTATTTTTTATTCCAAAGCATTACCGTTTTCCTCAAGATTAAGGGCTGCGTGGGTTCCCTGTGGTTGAAAGCCAAGTTAATAAAATATTTTATCTTTCAAAGCCATAAACCATCTCTAAAGATCGGTAAGTGCCAGATCATATTTCATAATGATAATTAATTGCTGCAGGGAAGCGAGGCTTAAGCCCAAACATTGATCAGAGGGACTGTTGAGAGACATATGGTAATTTGTAACATCTATGCCAGGCAAAGAAAATACAGATTAAAATAATGCTAATAAAAATACCAAGTTACAGGTCAGATCTGTGGAGAGGTGACCCCGCTCAGAGTCAGAATGTCTGTTTTTTTCCAGGTATTTTTGAGCTATGAAACCACCTGTAATTGAAGAAATGTAAAGTAGAGCTGTTTAAAGCCATACTGTGGAACATTTGAGGGAGAGCAATGACATATCCATAGAAACAAGCAGGTGACGGACCCCCAACCAAAAAGTTGCATAGTTCACCTTTATGCGTCATGCTGCATTGTCCAGTCGCAAAATCTTAAATGTTTTCTTTGAATCTCTCTATTTCTGCCTATTCACAATTTCTCTCCATTATTTACCATAGACTGTGGCCTTCTAATGGTTCTGTAAACACCCAGTATAAGATTCCTGCTTATTTCCCAGTACCGTACATATGACTGTAAGAGTCTTGGGTTATTCATATCTGCATAAGTGGAAACATTAGTGATAATGTGTGATCAGTGAACATTATTTTCCATAAAAGGACATTTAAGCGGTAATTTAGCTCCTAGCCTTGTTTTCATGTCGGCCATTTTGTGACATGTGCGCTACTCGGCCCCAGGGTCGACTTAGGCTCGGTTCCATGTCCAGAAATGTTGGTCCTAACGATGTTAATAATCTGGCAAAGTTTCATGTGAACAACTGAGAACTTTTTGGTCCTAAAAAGAAAGCTCCACTGCTATTTTTGGCCAATCTGAACCCTGCCAACAGTAAAGAGAGGCATTAATTGTCATTTGTTTAAGTAAAATACAGAAAAGATGCTTAAAAATGACCAAAACGCAAAGAAAACGTGATTATACTGACTCACATATTAGTCGTGAATAAGTCATGAATGGTCCGAGTGCAGAAACATTTTCTCACAATTTTGTTTCATAATTTTACTATTATTATGAAACATCTCAAACCAGTAATCAGAGTCCTACACAGGTTTGGGTACTCGCGGATACCCAACGGGTGAACCGCAAATTTGAATCAACCGGGTGAAAAATGTTGTGCTGTGTCAGATGCGGGTTTGGGTCGGACGCAGGAGAGCGCGGGATTAATCTGCGGGTTACAAAACATCACGGTCAAACGCAAAAATGCCATTGTTTTTATAAGTTGATTAAATGTAAAATCAATGTTTTTGATGCCTTCCCACAAATCTTTGCCAATTTCATTTTCAAACCATACATGCAATGTCCTGCAGTTCAAAATGACTCCCGACGATATGAAAAATAAATTAGCGAGCGGAGAGTATAAAGTTGTGGCTAACACCTCGATTAAAATCAAGTCTGACGGTTCGGATGTCGGTATGGATTTATAGCGGGTCGAATCGGGTCCGGATTTTATATCAATTCTGTCGGAAAGCGGATTCAGGACTCAGGAGTGTTCCGGTTTTTGATTTTGAAAACTTTCCAACTATAGCACTAACCTTCTGTATTAGCTATTACCTGAGAAAACACTATATTAAAAGAATGGGTTATACTTTAGAGTCTCATTATTATTTCTTATTTTCTTCTTCTTATTTGCCAGCTTTTAGCAAACCAAACAATGCCTGACGTAAAGAGCACTTACCTTGAGACAAGAGTAAATTGAAATCAGGTACAGGCCCTTTAAGTTCGTGTCCGCCGCTGTGCATCGACTCCGAAGAGCAGCAGAGCATGCTAACAGGCTAATTAGCTGAGAGCTTTAGTGGCATGTCCAGTACTTTACAGTCTGGTGCGTTATGGCGTTATTAAGTTTAATTACCCGCGCGCTGTTCTGTGTTTGACCTTGTGCCAGTAAGCAGTGCACCCTATTATCCTCCTCGCGCCGCAGCTTCCCCGAAGATCCAAACAAAGAGACGGAACACAACAGAACGAGATCGGATATTTTCTTGTCGATAAACGTGTCAAAAATAATCGCGTACATTTGAGTTGGTGAAATACGGAGATTGTAAAAAGCGAGCGCGAGCGTGGATTTAAGACCGCAGGGAAAGTTGTAACCTTGTTGTGACCTCCTTCCAATCTATACGAGGAGACGCTTTAAAATCCTGTTCCATTGGAAATGCTCAAAATCCCATAAGTGGACAGAAAATGAAGCCGATATAAAACATATTCTGTGATTATTGGATTAACAGATTGAAAGGTGCATTGTGGAACATTTCTGGTTCTCAAATGCTTTTCTTCATGGAGATTTTTATTGCGTTGTCTGGAATATTTCGCAGTACGGCTTTAAAGCTCTTCATGGAGACCAAACCAGACCAAGTGACAGGTCAGATCTGTGGAGAGGCGCTCCCAGTCACAATGTTGTTTTTCTAGTATTTTGAGTTATAAAACCACCTGTAATTGAATAAATGTAACGTAGAGCTGTTTAATGTCATACTGTGGAACATTTGAGGCAGAGTAATGATGTATCCATAGAAACAAGTAAGTCAAGGACCCTCAACCAAAAAGTTACCGAGTGCACCTTTAATGGTTTTAAGACTGTGTAACAAACTAAACAACAAATTTGAATTTACATTTGAAAAGAAAAACTGAGGGAAAAAATACAAAATAGATAAAAAAAAAAAAACATTTTCAGGAGCCTGTGATCGTTCATTGTCCCATTTAGGAGGTAATTTTACATGTGGGAGACTTGTTTAACAGCACAAATCAGCTCATCTGTTGTAGTTCCAGTTAAATCAGGTTTTTATGGCCAGATTGTGTTAAAACAAACCTCAGATTAAAGTCTAATTTGAGTAAGAGCTTCAGACAGAGCAGAGCCTACAGTTAGCATCACACCCTCATAGAATGTTCATGGCATCAGCTGCAAAATATCAACTAGATACATTTTTTGCATTCTAGAGAACCAAACAGCTGCTTCATTAAAAATTAAAGAAACCATTGTGTAAGGTCCAAACATTTATAAAGCCATAGTTTGACGCTTTGTGCGTCTTGTTTCACCTTGTAAAAGCCTCAGAAGTGAAATAAATCCACAGAGAGTGATCCAAGTGCAGTTAAACACTCTTTAAGGAGTATTCACTTTGTTGAGGACATACAAAACGTACAAAAAAGGAATTTTAATAGGAAAGGCTCCACTCCACACTCCCATGGTGCACCTGCACTTAAATAAGTTACCATAGACACAAAATAATACAGAAAACAAACATTACTTAGCAGTGGCAGCTGGTGGTATCATTTTTTGGGGAGGCTCATTGGCCAAAGTTATTAGGCTACATAATATTATAACAAATGCCAGAAACAGACAGTCATTTTAGTCACTATTGGCTGAACTTTAGAGCACAACGCACAGCCAAGTGCAAAGTTTACGCTCACAACCAGCCCCAACAACACAACATAACACACCGATCACTGAACGCGCCATAACTGTATAGCACACACCTCTGTAGTTCTCCATTCATTAGCCTGTAGCAGTAGCATTAGCCTGTAGCAGTAGCCCCAGTGCAGAGTTGGGCTGAGGCGGGACAGAGCAGCTGAATCCTCATAGGTCAGAATTGTGATAATGTTTCTAAAGATCAATCACTTCATTTGAGTCGCCCCCGCCCTGCGCACCAGGACTTATTTCAGGGCTGTAATGTAAAGTAAAGTAAAGGGCAGAAGCAATGTAATAACTCAGATGTTCTGAAAAGTTCAGTCACTTCCGTAGACCTCCATCAGGGCGCTCCGACTTAGTGAACGCTAATACCAAACACATGACTCAAAGTGATAGGAGCACATTTAACATGATAAATATGTCTATGTAGATACATGTTAAATTTTAAACAAAATATTAAACATATAGCCTAATACAAATTACTTTATTATTATTATAAATTTTTATTTTTTTAATTGAGGTCATGTTAAGGAGTGTGGTGCAGTTGCGCCCTCTATTCACCAGCCGCCACTGTCACTCAGGTAAACTTATTAACATTGGCAATAACCAATCGAAAGAAAAATGTAAATAGATTAAATAGATCAAGCAAATAATACTCATGTTAACCATAAAGAATGATCAAAATGACCAGAAATCATGCATTTTAAGTAAATATTAACTCACACAAAATAGGAATATTTATCTCAGTAATAAAAATCCTACAAAATTACAAAACTGGGTTTGGGCTCCAACACGTTTTCCACTGCTGCTTCCAACAGAGACTCTGAGCTGGGTCAAATGCAGAGGTCACGTCTCCTCATGGGGAGAATACAGTCTCCCTCACCTTCTGAAATCAGGTCAGACTGTCTTACTGCTTCTGTCTCCTTACAGGTAATATTACTTTGTCTGATATGTTTTGGCACTACACCATTTTATCTTTCATTTACAAGTATTTTTTTGCTTTTAAAACATGTATTCTTATGGTTAGTGGGGCTCGCCTCTCCACAGACCTGATGCAATTTGGCCTAAATTTATCACCTGTTTGTTTCCATGGAGATAGATACACTAAAATATAATTCAACAAGTATCCTCCATCAATGGAAGCCGTGTGTATTGTGATGTAGACTAGGGGGCGGAGCTTTACAGAGAATCTTACAGCTAATCGCAAGGAGGGTTTGAATAGGGCTTGATAAAGATCTCTAAATGACTCAAACATGCATGGATGACATTTAAAACCACTTCAGGCAGGCTTTTGGTGAGGAAATAACGTTATAACACGGTCGAAAGCTCCCAAAATCCATTTAGCATAGTGTGAATAAATAAATCCTTTGTGTAAAACTTTGGGTTATAAGAATTTTGATCCACAGATGTTCTCCTGCTCTGTTCTTTCCATTTGCATTTTATGAGTCCGTGAAGCCTCTTATTTCTGAGAAGTCAACCAAAATATGCCCGAAGTTCCAGTAGGATCTAGTTTAAAAACAGTAGAAGACTTATTTCAGAGTGTGGTACGTGTCACTGCCAATTATCTCATTAAACCACAGCTATAAAATCCAGATTTATGAGTTTGTTTTGTTCAAGAAAGTCACATTAGTGGTTTTATGAAAGCGCAAAATATGTCAAAAACATGTAATAAAAATCAAACATATTCTGTATTATGTAATATTAAAGGTTCATAATGTGCTGCTTTGCCTTGATTATTCCACAGTACAGAAATAAACTTAATAATCACTATGGAGACAGATTAACGGTTTGATCTATGGAGAAGCGAGCCTGTATATGATAAGAATTCATGTTTTTGAAGGGGTTTTTGAGCTATAAAACACCTGTAATTGAACAAATGCAATGGGGATAGGTTTAATGCCCTACTGTGGAACATTCCAGGCAAAGAAATAACATCGCCATGGAGACAAGCAAGTAGCGGACACTCTATCTTAGACGTTACATACTGTAGTGTATTGTGTAACATTAACTTTTCTCCAAGGAGATGCTGTTGCTTTGTTTAGAATGTTCCGCAGTATGGCATTAAATCTTTCTATCTTCATGGAGACCAAACCGGACCAAGTTACAGGTCAGATCTGTGGAGAGGCACAGCCAGAATACCTGTTTGTATAGGTAGTTTTGAGCTTTAAAACCACCTGTAATTGAATAAATGTAAAGTAGAGCGGTTTAATGTCATATTGTGGAACATTCCAGGCAAAGAAATAGCATCGCCATGGAGACAAGCAAGGCGCAGACACCCTGTCTTTGACGTTACATACTCTAGTATTCTATGGAGATGTTATTGTGTCGGTCTGGAATGTTCTGCAGTATGGCATTAAACCTTTCTATCTTCATGGAGACTAGGGGTGGGCGATATCTCGATATTTAAAATATATCGAGATATTTTTGAAACTCGATATGAATTCTGACATGTCGATATATCGCTATAATGCTCACGTTTACTTCTGGTTTCGCCGCTTCGCTTGTTTTGCCTTCTCTGTGCCGCGCTCGCCTCCGCCTCCTGCTTTTGTCCCCCGAGCTCCTCTGCGGAGCCTGGAGCTGAACCCGGAGACTAAACCAGGACTAGGACTAAACCAGGACTAAACCAGGACTAAACGTGGCTGCAGAGCCTGGGGCTCGGTCGCAGACTAAACCAAGACTAGGACCAGGGCTCTACAGTGCGCACATTTCACAAGCAAATATTTTGGTGTGCGAACGTGGAAAATAAAACAGGCGCATCTGTGCGAGTGCTTCTGCAGCCACAATAAGGAGCTGCGCACAGACGTAACGTGACGAGTTAAACTTTCTAAATGCACGTTTCCCAGCGCGAGCGCAACCACATGACACCTCCGACCGCGCACGACCCCAGTATACAGTACGAGCTCCACGTGTGGCAGATATCACTCATATGAACAAACTCCGCTTCAAAACACACCCACGCCCCCTTAAACGAGGAGCGCCCCGCTGCAGGACCCACACCTGCCCCACCACAGCAGGACCCACACCTGTCCCACCACTCATTAGACACGCCCACACCGCTGGACTTCCTCCTCCGCTAAAGCGAGAGCTTTGTCTTGGTCTCGTCTCAGACTCGAGCGCATTTGGACTCGGTCTTGTCTCGGACTCGAGGTCTGAATACTGAGTGTGGTCATTTTTCATTAAGGCCGCTGCTGTCGCCAATAAACTCATACTGGCGTGCGGGAGCGTGCGGGGGCGTGCGGGAGCGTGCGGGGGCGTGCGGGAGCGTGCGGGAGCGTGCGGGGGCGTGCGGGGGCGTGCGGGGGCGTGCGGGAGCGTGCGGGGGCGTGCGGGAGCGTGCGGGAGCGTGCGGGAGCCTGCGGGGCTTCTCTCTGCAGCCTGTGTCACAATGTGCGTTTGATTTGGTAAATGTGCAGAGACTAAATACCACTTTAAAACAAGAGAATGTAACTCCAGTTTGGAATTTGAAAATACAGATTTAAAAATCCTGCACTTTATTCACTTTGAAGCAGTTTTGTGTAAAGTGCCAGTGGAAGTTCTCTTAAAGAAGAGGTTTTTAAACTGTGGGTGAGGGTCCAAAAAAGGGTACAGAGTGTTTAAGTGCGTATTTTTCCTGTAAAGATATCAAGATATATATCGTATATCGAGATACAGCAAAATATATCGAGATATATTTTTTGGTCCATATCGCCCAGCCCTAATGGAGACCAAACCGGACCAAGTTACAGGTCAGATCTGTGGAGAGGCACAGCCAGAATACCTGTTTTTATAGGTATTTTTGAGCTTTAAAACCACCTGTAATTGAATAAATGTAAAGTAGAGCGGTTTAATGTCATATTGTGGAACATTCCAGGCAGTGCAATGACGTATCCATAGAAATAAGTAGATGACGGACCCCAGGTAAAAAGTTACATACAGCACCTTTAAATATATGACAGCTTTTCATGTTTTTCTAATTCTGACTCAGTTTAGTGGGATTGTACCTGTGGCGAATATTTATAGTTTTACATCAGTTAAGAGAAAAGTTGAAAACAAAAAGCGCCGAGTTCTATATATAAATTTAAAAAAAATTAATCTAAAATGCAGAGACAACGTATGCACATGGAAATAATTTTTCAGGGAGTTAAAAATAAGATGAAATCAAACTAAATAAAGGTGTTACCACATATTTGCATTAGTCTAATCCAGTCCTTCCCAAATAGTCGGGGGATATTCTTTTCTGCTGTGCTCGAACAAAGTGTAATTGCACATCCTCTACAGTAGTTGGCAGTGTCGCTCTCATTGTCAGAGTGTGCACAGGGAGTATTTGTGCTGTAGTGTTGTTTTTTTTTTTCCAGGGTTCTTTTAGGAGATATGAAGTGCAGAGAACAAACTGTACGTAAAGCGTCTGTAGCGCTCGGCTTCACTGTGACTAATGGAAATGAGGAAAGACGCTGTGTTTACTGTGTCTAAAAGTGTTGGCAGCGACAGCATGAAGCCAAATAACTTACGGCGTCGCTTAAAGACATTACACCCCGATCATGCTGATTAACCGCTTGAGTTTTTTCTCATATATTGCCAACAATCTTCCCGCTTTGTGAATGCTACTTCAGTAAAGCAGCGAGCACAGTGAGCATCATATAAGGAGGAGATACGACTGCAGCTTTAAACATGGTTTCTGTCACGCTGGATGAAGCAAGTGCCCCAAACTATAGAACTGTGCTTCTTCAGAGCATCTATAGTTAGTCCCTGGTTTAGAGATTCGCGCAGGACAGGATTTTCAGTCCTGCTCCTGCCCACACCTGGAATGAGCTCAAAATGTGTCCCGTGGCACACTGGTTGACATCGGGTCCCGTGGGTGCAGCGCTCTACCCTGGTTTAGTCCAGTTTAGTCCAGGTTTAGTCCGGGTTTAGTCCGGGTTTAGACCGGGTTTAGACCAGGTTTAGTCCAGGTTTAGTCCAGTTTAGTCCAGGTTTAGTCCTAATTCAGTCTTAATTTAGTCCTGGTTTAGTCCTAACTCAGCCCTAAATCAGTCCTGGTTCAGTTCTGGTTTAATCCTAATTCAGTCCTAATTCAGTCCTGGTTTAGTATTGGTTTAGTCCTGGTTTAGTCCTAATTCAGTCCAAATTCAGTCCTGGTTTAGTCCTAATTCAGTCTTAATTTAGTCCTGGTTTAGTCCTAATTCAGTCTTAATTTAGTCCTGGTTTAGTCCTAATTCAGTCCTGGTTTAGTCCTAACTCAGCCCTAATTCAGTCCTGGTTCAGTTCTGGTTTAATTTAGTAAAATCTAAATCTTAAAATTGTACTTTTCTGGTGGTGGCTCCGTCAGATGCTTTTCTCCATGGAGATGTCATTGCATTGTCTGGAATGTTTCACAGTACGGCATTAAACCTTTCCATCTTCATGGAGACCGAACCACACCAAGTTACAGGTCAGATCTGTGGAGAGGCGACCGCGCTCACAGTCAGAATGCCTGTTTTTCTAGTTATTTTTGAGCAATAAAAAAAAAAATTGAATCAATGTAAGGTAGAGCGGTTTAATGTCATACTGCGGAACATTCCAGGCAGAGCAGTGACGTATCCATAGAGACAAGCAGGTGACGGAGCCCCAACCAGAAAAGTTCCACTGTGCAACTTTAAATCTAAGGATGATAACTAAAGGAACCTGTGGTGAGGTTTGAGCACGAGAACATAAACATTTCAAAAATTCTGCGAGTGAGAGTTCCTCCACCTCGGAACAACAACTGCATTAAAAATACATCTCCTGACAGGAAGAGGGGAGGGAGAGAGGGAGAGAAAGAAAAAGAAAGAAAGAGGGAGAGTGGAAAGAGGGAACAGAGAAAGAGAGAGACAGCAAGAGTGCGACAGAAGGAGATAGAAAACGAAAGAGGGAAAGAGGAGAGAAACAGAGGGAGACAGAAGGAGGTAGAGAAAGATGGAGAGGGAAAGTGAAGAGAGAGGGAGCAACAGAGAAAAAGAGGAAAGAGAAACACAGGACAGATAGAGTGTGAGAGAAAGGGAGACAGAGGGTGACAGAGAAAGAGAGAGATAGAGAGAAGGAAGAGACAGAGAAGGAGTGAGAGAAAGACAGGGAAACAGAGAGAGGGGGAAAGAGAAAGAGAGAGACAGGAGATTGAAAACAAAAAGAGAGTGGGGATAGAGAAAGAGGACAGAAACAGAGAGGGAGACAGACGGAGGTAGAGAAAGATGGAGAGAGGGAGAGAGAGAAGAGAGAGGGAGCGATTGAGAGAAAGGAGAGAGAAATGCAGAGGAGGCTAGATAAACAGAGTGTGAGAGAAATGCAGACAGAGGATGATGGAAAAAAAGAGCGATAGAGAGTGATAAGAGAGGGAGCGACGAAGGAAGAGAGAGACAGAGAGGAGGAGAGAGATGCACAGAGAAGGAGATAGAAAATGAAAGAAAAGAGAGAGGTGGGGGTAGAGAAAGACGAGAGAAAGAGAGGAAGACAGGCGGAGGGAGAGAAAGATGGAGAGAGAGAGAGAGCGATTGAGAGAGAAAGACAGAGAAGAGAAACAGAGGAGGATAGATAAATAGAGTGTGTGAGAAAGGGAGGGATTGAGAGAAAGAAAGAGGAGAGAGACACAGGAGTGAGACAGACAGAAACACAGAGACAGACAAAGAGAAAAAGGAGAGAGAAGCACAGAGGATAGAAATAGAGTGTAAGAGAAAGGGAGAGATTGAGAGAGAGAGAGAAAGAAAGAGGAGAGAGACACAGGAGTGAGAGAAAGACATGAGATAGAAAACAAACGAAAGAGAGACAGGGTGGGGCAGAGAAAGAGGAGTGAAATAGAGAGAGAGGCAGAAGGAGGTAGAGAAAGATGGAGAGAGAAGAGAGAGAGAGACAGAGAAAAAGGAGAGAGAAGCACAGTGGAGGATAGATAAATAGAGTGTAAGAGAAAGGGAGAGATTGAGAGAGAGAGAAAGAAAGAGGAGAGAGACAGGAGTGAGAGAAAGACATGAGATAGAAAACAAACGAAAGAGAGAGAGAGAGGGTGGGGCAGAGCAAGAGGAGTGAAATAGAGAGGGAGGCAGAAGGAGGTAGAGAAAGATTGAGAAGAGAGAGAGACAGAGAAAAAGGAGAGAGAAGCACAGTGGAGGATAGAAATAGAGTGTAAGAGAAAGGGAGAGATTGAGAGAGAGAAAGAAAGAGGAGAGAGACACTGAAAAGGAGTGAGAGAAAGACATAAGGAAACAGAGATAGACAGAGAAGGGGGAAGATAGAGAGATGGATAAAAAGAGCAGGATTACAGGGCCCAGGGAGAGCAGAGTCCTCGGGGAGCAGAGAGGAAACTGCAGAGAAAATTTAACACAGAGGAGTCCACTCAGAGCTGAAAATGTGACTGACGGTTCTGGAGAAACCACCAGAGAAGCACACGGAGAATATTAGCAAAATGAAGCAAAAAAACTGCACAAAATCAGAGAAACGGGGACAATGATTGAACTAAATTACACAAAATGGACCCTTGTGAGCGTTAAGTCGTGTTTCCTCATCAAAAACAGGCCAGGAGCTGTGATTTGTTTAATTCACACATGGTGGGGTTAGGCTTTATTCGTTTCAAAATGGTCACAATGCTCTGTTCCACCTTGTGATGTGGTAATACAGGAAGCTCCACTGCGTTTTTAAACTCCACACCATAGAACTATAATAAAATCCGGAAGATGAACCCAAGATGGCGTCGTATTGTTTTCAGGAGCCTGTGCTCAATGGCGCATGGGCCAAAAACTAAATACTTTTCTCTTTTGCATTTACTTCAATACGGACGAGCTTCTCCGTTTGGACCAGAGTGAGAGCTGCTTCGCGGAGAACTTACTTTTAGGCACTTTGAGGATTTCAAAAACGAATCCTTCAAAATCCAACCTTTGTGAAAGTTGCGGATGCCCCGTCAGCCAAACATGGACAGTTTGGATTCCCAAGCTTCTGGGACCAAGCTTCCGGGAGTGGCCACTAGTCGATCTCAAGCCGGGACAGACGGGGAGTGCCTTATCCAGGTTTTATTACAGATCCAAGCTCCAATCATTTGGATAATTTCAGCCCTGGAATTGCCGATCTCTTGTTGTTTTGCCTGTTCAAATCAAAGTTTATTTAAAAAGCGATTTTCATACAACAAATGTAACACAAAGAGCTTTACAGTGATTAAAACCAATCCCACATTTTCTTCCACCCACCCAACCCCACACAACCAAACACACACACACACACACACACATATATGAACATTCTAAAATATAAAGTAAAACATGAGGCTGGGTACAGGTGAACCAGTTGAGAAAGCCGTCTACACCAGGAGCAGAGCCGTCCACCGCCACCAGGGAGCGCTGTAGGGCCCAGGGGAGATGGGGCCCAAGCACCGTCCTCCACCAGGAGCCCACGGGACAGACCCCAGCAGTCGCAGGGACCACCGCTCCTGGTGCAGAGGAAACACTGGAAATTCTAAAAACATATCTAAAATGAATAAATATAATAAAATGTGTAGTATAAAAAACAAGTAAAAGTATAAAATTTCAATCAAAAGCTCAGCTAAAAAGGAGAGTTTTGCGGCTACTCCTGAAAACATGAACATTCTCTGCGGCCCTGAGGTTCTCCGGCAGGCAGTTCCATAGACGAGGGCCGTAGTACTGAAAAGACGCCTCGGTTAACTTGAAAACGAACGCTTCATGACATCACAAGGTGGAACAGAGCATTTTGAACTTTGGAGATGTAGACAGACTAATAATAAAGAGTTACTCGTATGTGTGAATGAAACAAAACACAAGGTCTGTTTTTGCTGAGGAAACATTAAAACATAGCTCAGAAATAAGCATAATACGTGTGCTTTAAATAGCTGAAATGTGAGCAGTGTGGGGTCGTGTACGTTGGGTTCGGGTTTTTGGCATTAGGGGTCCGGTTGTGATCTGGGCACATGTGATCTGTCCTCCTCACACCCGGGTGCACCCACAAAACAAACACAGCTCAGTAATCACTTTTCTCTGGACTGCTCCAGCCTCTCTGAGCCTCTGCTGCAGTCAGGACTAAACAGGCTTCAGAAAACAGGAGAGGGCTGAAATGTGCTTCTCTGCAAAACTGAAATTCTGTCATTCTGCAAAGCTATGGGATACATATTATACTTTTTCTGTTTGCTATTTAGTCATTTAAGGAACTCTATGTAAGATTTTGACTTTAAAGCGCCCATATTACACTATTTTCTGATCTTTGTTATGATAATGCTGTTTCCTCATCACAAACAGACCTGGAGTTGTGTTTTGTTTGATTCACACATGTTTAACACACAAATCCTGCAAATTTAAATTTTTTTTCTCTAATTCAGAAACTCACCTTCACATCATTTGGATGATTTCGGCCACTGGAATTGGTTTGGAAATGTAGATAGATGTTTTTGAGGTGGTAACAACATAACATGGTTTAAAGAGTAGGGGTGAAATGATATCCAAATCTCACGATACGATATCATCACGGTATGAACCTCACAGGACCATATTTATTGTGATATCATGGGAAAGCTCACGATATGGTGGGAGGCTCACGATATTACAATATTCTACATAATAACAAGAGTGACGTGATTTGGTACATTTATTGTCATTAGGGATGGAACGAAATCCAAATCTCTCTGTACGATATTTTCACCATAAACATCTCACGGTACCAGATTTACAAAACTGTGAATCTGCTTCTTTTTCCTCTAAAAATTCCTTCACAAGACTTAATCCAAAGAATGAAGATTTCAAAGTGCTTAGAACAGTTATTTCTTCATGTCGTCTGCACTGAAAATGAGCAAAGGATCATGGTCTATGTAGTTCCCTCCTATTTCTGCATCAGAATTATTCATTTAAGCAAAGACGCTTGTGATTCGATATATTGTGATGGTCCACGATATTATTGAGAGACCTTTGACAATACGATATCATGCTATTTCAGTTATTGTTACATCCCTATTAAAGAGTAGTAGTAGTAGAACTTAAATATAGGACCTTGCCGGATTAAGCGGGAGAAGATGAATGGATGGCAAAATATGCCCGTACTTTGAATTATTGTATATAGAATTAAGTTAGAATTTGTTAAACCTAGTTAAAGATGAATTGTTGGTGCAGTTTGGAAGTTTGACATTCCTAGGTGAGACAGTTGTCGAGTTAGAGCGCGGACAAGAAATTGTCCACAGACAGACGGACAGACGGACAGACAGACGGACGGATAATCAATAGGGAAATCTGGCTCTTGCAGTAGGAGTATGAGTATGACATCATCACATTCTAGAATCGGAATTCCACCAATCAGATTGCAGCAACAGAATTTAAAGACACTACAAAGCTTTGAAGTGTCAAAGCTCAAAGAAGCAGAGAATGTGGGGTGTTCTCTCTCTTTCAGCAGCAGAACAGAAGAGAGTTCAGATCTACGGCACGTAACATAAAAGGACAGAGATGGAAGATAAAAAGACAGAGACGGAAACGATCACAGTTAGCAAGAGCGACAGGCAGGTTTTCGCAAAGGGTCGGGCCGTGACCTTGACCTTTGACCCTGTGACCTTGAAATCAATAGGGAACATCCTTGACCCATGTGGTGTCCAGCCATGAAGTTTGACATTCCTAGGTGAGAAAAAACCTGAAGTCACATAAAACTGATACCACTGACCTACAGCATGGATCAATACAAAAATATACAATAAAATACACAAAAACAGTATACCTTATTATACGCCCGTTGTGTAAGACGGGACGTATTATGGTATGGCGCTGTCCGTCCGTCCGTCTGTGGACACTTCAAAGCTTTGAAGTCTTTGAAGCTTTGTCTTCATGAAAGATCTGAACTCTCTTCTCAAATGTTCTGCTGCTGAAAGCGAGAACAACCCACATTCTCTGCTTCTTTGAGCTTTGACACATTAAAGCTTTGTAGTGTCTTTAAGTTCTGTTGCTGCAATCTGATTGGTGGAATTCCGATTCTAGAATTCTATATACAATAATTCAAAGTACGGGCGTATTTTGCCCCGCTGGTGGAGCTCTTTTATATATGTATCGGCGCATGCCCCACATGTTTTGCCTCTTCATGAAGACAAAGCTTCAAAGACTTCAAAGCTTTGAAGTGTCCACAGACGGACGGACGGACAGACAGACAGACGGACGGACGGACAGCGCCATACCGTAATACGGGACGTATTATGGTATGGCGCTGTCCGTCCGTCCGTCATAATTTGTGATGATATAACATTTATCTCCAAGGAGACAAGCAGGTGTTGCCAAACTTACAAATCGCCAAAGTTATCTGTAGAGAAGTGACACAGCTCCCAGTATTTTTATGTAATAAAAACATTTATTTGAATAAATGCAAGACAGGTTTAATGCCTTACTGAGAAACATTACAGGCAAAGCATTTATATCTCCATGGTGACAGAACCCCCATAGAAAAGTACTATGATAATTTTCACCAATAATTTTTGTGAGACATCAGTCATAGAACACATGCAAAGTTCACTGGTTCTTTATTTAGTCATTTATTTTATTCAGAGGAAGTAAAACCACTGTTATTTTTTGTGATTAGGTAAAAAAAAAACACTGAAAAATGTTAAATGATTAATGGTACGAGATGATGGTTTTACAAACCATAATGAATCTCTTTACAATGTGGTGGATTATCCCTTCAGTCAGTTTGTTAAAAATATGACTCTGCGATTCTGTTTGTTATTTATATACTGAACAGAAGCAATAACAATGAGATAAGAGACTGAAATATGAACTGGTTAATTTAATAGAAGATCCTGTGCATTTCAGAACATGTTTGTAGAAGTCTAAACTACAAGATTAGCACATGACATCACAAATATACAGGGTTTATGTGTTAAACCTGTGTGAAGGAAACAAGATACACTCCGGATATGCTTTTGAAAACATAGATCACTAAACAGAATATAGACAGGCCCTTTAAATAATTGTAAGTTGTAATTTTGATCACGATAACTCTTGTCTACGTTACGCTCCCTGTGTCTTGTTGGCGTTCAACCATGCGGCCCTTTTGAACACTGCTTCTATGGTTTCTATGATGTAATCTAACGTGCCTTTTATCGGTGTCACTACTTCCTGTACCACCTCCACTACTGAAGGAGCCAGCACCTCATTTGCATCTGGGCCCGACGCTGACACCACATTACCCCCGCTGAAAAAACTGACCACTTTAGCTATCAGCATATACGCCACGCCGGAAAAACACGCGCCAATTAATATATATTTCAGATAACGCTTTAGTTGCTGTCTTTGTATGTATTTTTGAAGGACTATTTGCTTTGCTTCATCTCTGCTCTCCTCCGCAGACTGGCCTCTTGACTTGCAAATACGTTCTTGCTCTTTTTGAATATCGGCTTCCACTTGTTGTAACGTCGAATTAATGAAGATGCCATTGTTGTTTTGGCGACATGTCAAAGCTATTGAACTGAGGATCTCTCTCCTTTGAAATTTGTTGCTTCGATAGTCATTTTCCCTGGTATTGTTCCAGTACCTGTTGTCAATCACATGGCAGCGTTCACCACATTTCCGGACCAGTTCTCTCCACCCTTCGCTCTGAGCCACAAACTCGTCAATTTTCATCTCTCCGGGCAGCAGGTCTCCCTGAGTGAAGACTACGGTGGTGTATTGGAAAACCTCATCGCCGAAATCCATTTGAACTTGATCGATGATGGCTTGTTCTTGCTCTGTAAACTTGTCCACCGAAAATACCAAAATAAAGGCGTGGGGTCCGGGCGAGCATTGGATCAAACTGCTAAATATCTCGCACTGAATTTCGTCACCGGAGCAGTTGATGTTGAGCATACCAGGGCTGTCAATCAGCGTCAAATTCAGTTCGCCCACAGTTCTAGTTTGGGCCTGGGAAAATTTGGATTTGGAGCCACTGCTGTGGTCCACGTCGAAAATTGGAGCTCTAAAAATGGTGTTGGCCAGGCTGCTTTTCCCACTGCCAGTTTTGCCGACCAGGACAATTCTTCGAGTATCCATCCATCCATCCATCTTCTCCCGCTTAATCCGGCTGGGTCGCGGGGGGGTCTTCGAGTATTTGAATCTGAAAAATAAACATTAAACATTTGGATTAGGACTACCAGAAAACAAACAGATTTTTGTTTAAAGTATATTTGAGCAAAATTGGCTCTTGTGAGCTTTAAGTCATGTTATCATGATGTTGTCTTCTCAAAAACATACCTCGAGTTGTAGTTTTCATTCCTACATGTTTGAGTAAAATTTATTATTAGTCTGTCTATATCTTCAAAGCTCAAAATGCTCTGTTCCACCTTGTGATGTCATGAAGTGGTAGTTTAAGTTAACATCTACCGACAATTCCAGGGCTGAAATCATCTAAATGGTTCCAATAAGGCTGTAGTGGAGCACTTCCTGTATTACCACATGACATCACAAGTTAGAACAGTGTTTTCTGTTTGAGAGAAGAGCTCAGCGAAAATATGCAACGTTTGTGTGTTAAACATTTGTGAACAAAACACAACTCCAGGTACGTTTATGATGAAGAAACAACATTACAATAGGAGTTAAAGCTTAAAAGATTTAATTTTGTGTAATATCGGACCTGTAAAACAGTAGTTGTAATTGAGTATAATTATAGCCAGGTAATTGTAATCAATGGCATTTCCCAGTCTACATGTGTCTCCGCTCCTTTCTGTACCTACAAACACATATAACCACAGTGGATCTCCTGCTCTGATAGGGCAGAGCTCAGTGAATATGCAGACTGTGGTTAAAAATGGCTGAAGTTTAGTATACATTTTGTGATAAAAGTTTTGTAGTTTTGTTTAAAAGTTTTGTATAAAAGCCTGATTTAAAATGGCATAATAGTAGGTAGGCTATGTTACTAGTAGCATAGTAAGTAGATATTTTTTAATGTATACTTTTACTTTTACCTAAATGCAATTTTGGAAACAATGGGCTATTTGTACTTGTAATTGAGTACATTACTAGTCAAGTAACGGCTATATATTATATACCTATATATCCATTATACCAAGTAAAATGTTATACCTATAAAAATAAGGAATAAGCAACAATACAAAGGCTGTACTTTACATTACACTATAGCCTAGTAAAAGTAAAACGACACAATTTCTCAATGTGAGTCAATATGAAGTCTGTGGTTTTAGTGCCAAAGGTGGAAGTACTCAAATACTTTTCAGAGCGCTTATGGTAGTATACTTTTACTCCTACTTGAGTAATATTTTCATTGAAGTAACAGTACTCTTACTTGAGAAATTCAAAGTACGGGCGTATTTTGCCCCGCTGGCGGAGCTCTTGTTAAAGATGAATTGTTGGTGCAGTTTGGAAGATTCCAATACTGGCGTTCTATGGTACATACCGGTAAGCACAATAAGGCAGTTCACTACCAATATAATAATAACAAGTGTGAACAAGTCACACGCCCGTACTTTGAATTATTGTATATAGAATTAAGTTAGAATTTGTCAAACCTAGTTAAAGATGAATTGTTGGTGCAGTTTGGAAGTTTGACATTCCTAGGTGAGACGGTTGTGGAGTTAGAGCGCGGACAAGAAATTGTCCACAGACAGACGGACAGACGGACAGACGGACAGACAGACGGACGGATAATCAATAGGGAAATCTGGCTCTTGCAGTAGGAGTATGAGTATGACATCATCACATTCTAGAATCGGAATTTGCCTCTTCATGAAGACAAAGCTTCAAAGACTTCAAAACTTTGAAGTGTCCACAGACGGACGGACGGACAGACAGCGCCATACCATAATATGGGACGTCTTACAACGGGCGTATAATAATTCAAAGTACGGGCGTATTTTGCCTCTTCATGGAGCTCTTGTTTACACCTAAGGTCACATGAGATATTCTTAAAGCAGCACTATGTAACTTTTTTGGTACACAACTTCAAGCGGGTAAATGAGAAGGGGAAACAACTGTAACATGGTTAAAAGTCTGAAAAGTAAATTTTGCATGATCTTTAACTACATTTGATTTGACCATAAAAGTGACATAGTGCACCTTTAATGAACTGAGAATTGGTCATTACCTCGACTTTGCACTGGTGCTGCTGCTGCACGACACTGGAGACAGTGCAACTTTGTTTTTTCTCTGTTGAAGATGAGAAAAATATTCAAATACATCTGAGTACACATGGACATGCATCATTAAAGGTGTGTGTGGACTACGTACCCTGAAACGCTGTGTGTTGAACTCCTGGCTGTAGAGGAGTTCGTCGTCTTCAGACGTGTAATCTTTGTTTCTGCGAGTTGCGTAGTTGTGTATCAGTCGAAGGTCTGAGTTGAAGTGAGTTTCTCAGGACCTGTGTCGCCCTTATATACTTACAGAACCCTTTATAAGAGACTCTTGATGATGTCACAAAGAAATAGAATGTCTGACGGAACGTGTTGCCAGGTGACACCAGGTGAATCTTTCCTTATATGGACATGAGTGCGTTGCCATAGTTACACAATGCTGAATGTCAATAATTACATTGGAAGTGTCTGGATGTCCATCCTAGGCCCTAAACCCCAAACACTACACTGACCTGCACTCTTTAGTGAACTCTATAGAACCTCATTCACTGAGGTCCAGACGCAGTTCACGACTTTGAGGTCACATGTGTATTAGACCTCAATTAGTCTTGATTTAGACCTTATTTAAAACTGGTGTAGACCTGGTTTAGACCTAGTTTAGTCCTGGTTTACTTTTGGTTTAGATCTGGGTCAGACTTTTAGTAATTAGACATGGTTTAGCCCTATATTAGTCCTGGTTTAGACCTGGATTAGTCCTGGTTTAGTCCTGGCTTAGACCTGATTTTGTCACTGTATTTCTCCAGGTTTAGTCCTGTACAGTATATTAGACCTGATTTAGTCCTGGTTAAGACTTAAACAATGGTTTTGTCCTCTAGTGGTCCTGTTTTAGACCTGGTTCAGATCGGGTTTAGACCTAGTTTAGACCTGATTTAGTTTTGGTATAGACCTAGTTCAGATCTGGCTTAGCCCTATATTAGTCCTGGTTTAGACCTGGTTTAAATCTGTATTAGTCCTGTATTAGAACTGTATTAGAACCCCTCGGAGGAATAAGATGGACTCGCAGCCCCGACTTTGAACTACACTAAATGTGAACTGTGCCTGAGTGAACTGTGGTAGTAGTTATTACCCCACAGAAGTAAAATTCCCCCCTCTTTAAGCAGGGCTCTACAGTGCGCCCATTTCACTCGCATTTGCGAGTAAATATTTTGTCGTGCGAACGTGGTAAACAAAACAGTCGCACCAGTGCGAGTGCTTCTGCAGCCACAATAAGGAGAACTGCGCACAGACGTAATGTGACGAGTTAAACGTTCTACATGTGTCAAACATTAGGGGCAAACTCACACTAGGACTTTAGAATCGTGCCCAAGCCTGGATCGCACCTAAAGCGCGGCACGGCCAGCGCGAAGAACCGAACCGTGCATGACCCCAGCATACGAGCTCCGCGTGTGGCCGATATCACTGATGGAACAAACTCAGCTTCAAAACACACCCACGCCCCCTTAACCGAGGAGCAGCACCGCAGCAGGACCCACACCTGCCCCACCACTCAGTAGACACCCCCGTGCCGCTGGTATATAGAATTAAGTTAGAATTTGTCAAACCTAGTTAAAGATGAATTGTTGGTGCAGTTTGGAAGATTCCAATACTGGCACATGGCACATACCGGTAAGCACAATAAGGCAGTTCACTACCAATATAATAACAAGTGTGAAAAAACCTGAAATCACATAAAATTGATACCACTGACCTACAGCATGGATCGATACAAAAATATACAATAAAATACACAAATACAGTATACCTTATATATATATATATATATATATATATTATATATATATATATATATATATATATATCGGCGCATGCCCCACATGTTTTGCCTCTTCATGAAGACAAAGCTTCAAAGACTTCAAAGCTTTGAAGTGTCCACAGACGGATGGACGGACGGACAGCGCCATACCATAATACGTCCCGTATTACAACGGGCGTATAAAAAGCAGATTTTTGGGTTGCCAGTTTTAGTGTGTTTAAGCCTAAAGTGCCTCTCTCTGATCTGAATTGTCACTACATTAGCACATATGGTAAATATTTACTGTAGTTTTACATCAGTTAAGTGGCATAGTTTGCTTTCCTACCTTTCAACTGTTCACTCGTGGTCTTCCTCAAGGAGACAAGCAGGTGTTGCCAAACTTACAAATCGCCAAAGTTATCTGTAGAGAAGTGACACAGCATTTTTATGTAATAAAAACATTTATTTGAATAAATGCAAGACAGGTTTAATGCCTTACTGAGAAACATTACAGGCAAAGCATTTAAATCTCCATGGTGACAGAACCCCCATAGAAAAGTACTATGATAATTTTCACCAATAATTTTTGTGAGACATCAGTCATAGAACACATGCAAAGTTCACTGGTTCTTTATTTAGTCATTTATTTTATTCAGAGGAAGTAAAACCACTGTTATTTTTTGTGATTAGGTAAAAAAAAAAACACTGAAAAATGTTAAATGATTAATGGTACGAGATGATGATTTTACAAACCATAATGAATCTCTTTACAATGTGGTGGATTATCCCTTCAGTCAGTTTGTTAAAAATATGACTCTGCGATTCTGTTTGTTATTTATATACTGAACAGAAGCAGAGATAAGAGACTGAAATATGAACTGGTTAATTTAATAGAAGATCCTGTGCATTTCAGAACATGTTTGTAGAAGTCTAAACTACAAGATTAGCACATGACATCACAAATATACAGGGTTTATGTGTTAAACCTGTGTGAAGGAAACAAGATACACTCCGGATATGCTTTTGAAAACATAGATCACTAAACAGAATATAGACAGGCCCTTTAAATAATTGTAAGTTGTCATTTTGATCACGATAACTCTTGTCTACATTACGCTCCCTGTGTCTTGTTGGCGTTCAACCATGCGGCCCTTTTGAACACTGCTTCTATGGTTTCTATGATGTAATCTAACGTGCCTTTTATCGGTGTCACTACTTCCTGTACCACCTCCACTACTGAAGGAGCCAGCACCTCATTTGCACCTGGGCCCGACGCTGACACCACATTACCCCCGCTGAAAAAACTGACCTTTAGCTATCAGCATATACGCCACGCCGGAAAAACCCGTGCCAATTAATATATATTTCAGATAACGCTTTAGTTGCTGTCTTTGTATGTATTTTTGAAGGACTATTTGCTTTGCTTCATCTCTGCTCTCCTCCGCAGACTGGCCTCTTGACTTGCAAATACGTTCTTGCTCTTTTTGAATATCGGCTTCCACTTGTTGTAACGTCGAATTAGTGAAGAAGCCATTGTTGTTTTGGCGACATGTCAAAGCTATTGAACTGAGGATCTCTCTCCTTTGAAATGTGTTGCTTCGATAGTCATTTTGCCTGGTATTTTTCCAGTACTTGTTGTCAATCACATGGCAGCGTTCACCACATTTCCGGACCAGTTCTCTCCACCCTTCGCTCTGAGCCACAAACTCGTCAATTTTCATCTCTTCGGGCAGCTGGTCTCCGTGAGTGAAGACTACGGTGGTGTATTGGAAAACCTCATCGCCGAAATGCATTTGAACTTGATCGATGATGGCTTGTTCTTGCGCTGTGAACCTGTCCATTAAAAATACCAAAATAAAGGCGTGGGGTCCGGGCGAGCATTGGATCAAACTGCTAAATATCTCGCACTGAATTTCGTCACCGGAGCAGTTGATGTTGAGCATACCAGGGCTGTCAATCAGCGTCAAATTCAGTTCGCCCACAGTTCTAGTTTGGGCCTGGGAAAATTTGGATTTGGAGTCACTGCTGTGGTCCACGTCGAAAATTGGAGCTCTAAAAATGGTGTTGGCCAGGCTGCTTTTCCCACTGCCAGTTTTGCCGACCAGGACAATTCTTCGAGTATCCATCCATCCATCCATCTTCTCCCGCTTAATCCGGCTGGGTCGCGGGGGGGTCTTCGAGTATTTGAATCTGAAAAATAAACATTAAACATTTGGATTAGGACTACCAGAAAACAAACAGATTTTTGTTTAAAGTATATTTGAGCAAAATTGGCTCTTGTGAGCTTTAAGTCATGTTATCATGATGTTGTCTTCTCAAAAACATACCTCGAGTTGTAGTTTTCATTCCTACATGTTTGAGTAAAATTTATTATTAGTCTGTCTATATCTTCAAAGCTCAAAATGCTCTGTTCCACCTTGTGATGTCATGAAGTGGTAGTTTAAGTTAACATCTACCGACAATTCCAGGGCTGAAATCATCTAAATGGTTCCAATAAGGCTGTAGTGGAGCACTTCCTGTATTACCACATGACATCACAAGTTAGAACAGAGTGTTTTCTGTTTGAGAGAAGAGCTCAGCGACAATATGCAACGTTTGTGTGTTAAACATTTGTGAACAAAACACAACTCCAGGTACGTTTATGATGAAGAAACAACATTACAATACGAGTTAAAGCTTAAAAGATTTAATTTTGTGTAATATCGGACCTGTAAAACTGTAGTTGTAATTGAGTATAATTATAGCCAGGTAATTGTAATCAATGGCATTTCCCAGTCTACATGTGTCTCCGCTCCTTTCTGTACCTACAAACACATATAACCACAGTGGATCTCCTGCTCTGATAGGGCAGAGCTCAGTGACTATGCAGACTGTGGTTAAAAATGGCTGAAGTTTAGTATACATTTTGTGATAAAAGTTTTGTAGTTTTGTTTAAAAGTTTTGTATAAAAGCCTGATTTAAAATGGCATAATAGTAGGTAGGCTATGTTACTAGTAGCATAGTAAGTAGAAATTTTTTAATGTATACTTTTACTTTTACCTAAATGCAATTTTGGAAACAATGGGCTATTTGTACTTGTAATTGAGTACATTACTAGTCAAGTAACGGCTATATATTATATACCTATATATCCATTATACCAAGTAAAATGTTATACCTATAAAAATAAGGAATAAGCAACAATACAAAGGCTGTACTTTACATTACACTATAGCCTAGTAAAAGTAAAATGACACAATTTCTCAATGTGAGTCAATGAATATGAAGTCTGTGGTTTTAGTGCCAAAGGTGGAAGTACTCAAATACTTTTCAGAGCGCTTATGGTAGTATACTTTTACTCCTACTTGAGTAATATTTTCATTGAAGTAACAGTACTCTTACTTGAGAAATTCAAAGTACGGGCGTATTTTGCCCCGCTGGCGGAGCTCTTGTTAAAGATGAATTGTTGGTGCAGTTTGGAAGATTCCAATACTGGCGTTCTATGGCACATACCGGTAAGCACAATAAGGCAGTTCACTACCAATATAATAATAACAAGTGTGAACAAGTCACACGCCCGTACTTTGAATTATTGTATATAGAATTAAGTTAGAATTTGTCAAACCTAGTTAAAGATGAATTGTTGGTGCAGTTTGGAAGTTTGACATTCCTAGTTGAGACGGTTGTGGAGTTAGAGCGCGGACAAGAAATTGTCCACAGACAGACGGACAGACGGACAGACAGACGGACGGATAATCAATAGGGAAATCTGGCTCTTGCAGTAGGAGTATGAGTATGACATCATCACATTCTAGAATCGGAATTTGCCTCTTCATGAAGACAAAGCTTCAAAGACTTCAAAACTTTGAAGTGTCCACAGACGGACGGACGGACGGACAGCGCCATACCATAATATGGGACGTCTTACAACGGGCGTATAATAATTCAAAGTACGGGCGTATTTTGCCCCGCTGGCGGAGCTCTTGTTTACACCTAAGGTCACATGAGATATTCTTAAAGCAGCACTATGTAACTTTTTTGGTACACAACTTCAAGCGGGTAAATGAGAAGGGGAAACAACTGTAACATGGTTAAAAGTCTGAAAAGTAAATTTTGCATGATCTTTAACTACATTTGATTTGACCATAAAAGTGACATAGTGCACCTTTAATGAACTGAGAATTGGTCATTACCTCGACTTTGCACTGGTGCTGCTGCTGCACGACACTGGAGACAGTGCAACTTTGTTTTTTCTCTGTTGAAGATGAGAAAAATATTCAAATACATCTGAGTACACATGGACATGCATCATTAAAGGTGTGTGTGGACTACGTACCCTGAAACGCTGTGTGTTGAACTCCTGGCTGTAGAGGAGTTCGCTGCCTTCAGACGTGTAATCTTTGTTTCTGCGAGTTGCGTAGTTGTGTATCAGTCGAAGGTCTGAGTTGAAGTGAGTTTCTCAGGACCTGTGTCGCCCTTATATACTTATAAAACCCTTTATAAGAGACTCTTTATGATGTCACAAAGAAATAGAATGTCTGACGGAACGTGTTGCCAGGTGACGCCAGGTGAATCTTTCCTTATATGGACATGAGTGCGTTGCCATAGTTACACAATGCTGAATGTCAATAATTACATTGGAAGTGTCTGAATGTCCATCCTAGGCCCTAAACCCCAAACACTACACTGACCTGCACTCTTTAGTGAACTCTATAGAACCTCATTCACTGAGGTCCAGACGCAGATTCACGACTTTGAGGTCACATGTGTATTAGACCTCAATTAGTCTTGATTTAGACCTTATTTAAAACTGGTGTAGACCTGGTTTAGACCTAGTTTAGTCCTGGTTTACTTTTGGTTTAGATCTGGGTCAGACTTTTAGTAATTAGACATGGTTTAGCCCTATATTAGTCCTGGTTTAGACCTGGATTAGTCCTGGTTTAGTCCTGGCTTAGACCTGATTTTGTCACTGTATTTCTCCAGGTTTAGTCCTGTACAGTATATTAGACCTGATTTAGTCCTGGTTAAGACTTAAACAATGGTTTTGTCCTCTAGTGGTCCTGTTTTAGACCTGGTTCAGATCGGGTTTAGACCTAGTTTAGACCTGATTTAGTTTTGGTATAGACCTAGTTCAGATCTGGCTTAGCCCTATATTAGTCCTGGTTTAGACCTGGTTTAAATCTGTATTAGTCCTGTATTAGAACTGTATTAGAACCCCTCGGAGGAATAAGATGGACTCGCAGCCCCGACTTTGAACTACACTAAATGTGAACTGTGCCTGAGTGAACTGTGGTAGTAGTTATTACCCCACAGAAGTAAAATTCCCCCCTCTTTAAGCAGGGCTCTACAGTGCGCCCATTTCACTCGCATTTGCGAGTAAATATTTTGTCGTGCGAACGTGGTAAACAAAACAGGCGCACATGTGCGAGTGCTTCTGCAGCCACAATAAGGAGAACTGCGCACAGACGTAACGTGACGAGTTAAACGTTCTACATGTGTCAAACATTAGGGGCAAACTCACACTAGGACTTTAGAATCGTGCCCAAGCCTGGATCGCACCTAAAGCGCTGGCACGGCCAGCGCGCAAGAACCGAACCGTGCATGACCCCAGCATACGAGCTCCGCGTGTGGCCGATATCACTGATGGAACAAACTCAGCTTCAAAACACACCCACGCCCCCTTAACCGAGAAGCAGCACCGCAGCAGGACCCACACCTGCCCCACCACTCAGTAGACACCCCGTACCGCTGGTATATAGAATTAAGTTAGAATTTGTCAAACCTAGTTAAAGATGAATTGTTGGTGCAGTTTGGAAGATTCCAATACTGGCGTTCTATGGCACATACCGGTAAGCACAATAAGGCAGTTCACTACCAATATAATAATAACAAGTGTGAAAAAACCTGAAATCACATAAAATTGATACCACTGACCTACAGCATGGATCGATACAAAAATATACAATAAAATACACAAATACAGTATACCTTATATATATATATATATATATATATATTATATATATATATATATATATATATATATTATATATATATATATATATATATATATATCGGCGCATGCCCCACATGTTTTGCCTCTTCATGAAGACAAAGCTTCAAAGACTTCAAAGCTTTGAAGTGTCCACAGACGGATGGACGGACGGACAGCGCCATACCATAATACGTCCCGTATTACAACGGGCGTATAAAAAGCAGATTTTTGGGTTGCCAGTTTTAGTGTGTTTAAGCCTAAAGTGCCTCTCTCTGATCTGAATTGTCACTACATTAGCACATATGGTAAATATTTACTGTAGTTTTACATCAGTTAAGTGGCATAGTTTGCTTTCCTACCTTTCAACTGTTCACTCGTGGTCTTCCTCAAGAGTTATCACATGATGTTGCGGTGCCATGTGCGGTTGGTTGATTTAAAGCTTTAGGCGCCGTCTTCTTACAGGCGGAAGCTGAACTACAGCGCCATCTGCAGTCCGACGTCTTCAGGACAGTATCCCGGGTGTGTGAGAGTAAAAAAGCCCCCTCGTCCTGTTTTAAAGTCCTAATCCCAGGTTTGGTTGTCCTGCCTCCACCTGCAGGAAGACGGCATCAAAATCTGTTTAAATCAGCTGATTAGACGCATAACATCACATGATCACTCTGAGGAAGACAACCAGTTAGAAGTCAGTCTGAAAAAAAGAATTATTGGAAGACAACATGAACCTCATTAGACTATAAGTGACAATTCTGGCCTCATATGTCTTGCTTGGGCACAGATACGTTGCATTAGCAGATCTTGAGGTCAAAATAAGTCCAAAATCAGCTGCTTCTAAACTCATCTTGGTGAATAATGCGGATGCTCTGAATGAATAAGGTAAGTGAGGAATAACTTTGGACCTCTGCAAAATGAACTAATTTTGTTTTTCACATTTTTAAGACAGTAAAAATCAATCACCGCCATTAAAACCATGATAAAAGGCTTCATTGATTGTCTAATTAGAACTTTCTAGTATAAATCTCACTGACAGGATGTTACTAAGTGAAACTCTGGACTTTGAGGGGTGAGTGGTTACAGAAAGTGAGGGTAAATGAGGATAACGCTCTGAAGACGTGAAGAGGAGAAGATAAGAGAGAGAGACAGGAGCTCACGCCGTCGAGAGGTGATTTATCAAAGTCTGTCTTCCCTCTCCCACGGACACACACGTTAATAAGTTTGAGTTCTATCATCCACATCATATTGGGTGAAGATGTAGTCTGTAGTTTTGTATCCTGTTTTTGTATATTTCTGGAGAATTGTCGTGGGGTAATGCAGGCTTGTGGGCGGAGCTTTGTACAGGCTTGTTCTGCTTACTGTAAATGTAGTTAATATGATTAGCTTCAGGAGCAGGACCTCGCCTCCTCTCCAGCAAATCACAGCTCACTTCTACCACACCTCAATTTCCCAAAAGTCTATTTGTAGCAGCCTATCCCAGCAACCCAGTTTTTACCGAATAACTCGACCCCACCCTCCCAACCCGTATCTGTTCGCTTCCAGACATGAGATGCCTACGAGGGGGGGTCCTGTTCCTGCTGGGCCATGTGAAGATTGAGACTGAACCCTCACCCTGAGTCTCGACCCAGCCAACCCGTCTCAACTCCATATACTAAACTCTTTACTCTTTGCACATGTGTTGTTGGCGTGGTTTTTGCTAATGAATTAGGGTTTGAATAGAGCCAGGAGAGATCGCTAGATTACTCAAACATGCATGTATGGCATATAAAAAGTCTCCAGGCATGTTTTTTAATGAGATAATTATGTTTGATTCTGGTTAAGGCAGTACAGAACTATGGAAAACTAAAGACTGTTTTTGTATTTTTACTGTAAACCCCTTGACGTTGCATGTTAAAATAATTAAGTAGACAGAATTAAATTACAGTTATCCTGTCACGTTTTGAGTGTGGTAGAGGAGCCCAAAGCAGAGACATAGGCGCAGATAGGTGTTAAACAGGTTTATTTTCGGGATTGCAGTATGTGGTGATGGGAGTTGACTGGAGACATCAATCAATCAATCATCTTTATTGTCAAATGTGCATATACATACTAAACCTATAGCACAGATGAAACTACTGTCCTCTCCCACCTCAGTGCAGACATTCAAGGAAAACAGAATATAAAGACCTACTAGACTAGACAAAACCACAAATAGACAAAACAAAAATGTGCAAATGAAAAGTGAGGTAGTGCTAAAATATATAAAGTAAGCAAATATGGAAAAAAAAAAAATAGACAGACGAAGGGAAGACACTGGGGTAGACTCACGGGTAGACAGACTGGACGACGTGGACAGACTGGATGATGTGGACAAGCAACAGACACAGGGTAGATGAGGGATTGACGAGGAATGAACTGAGGAGGAACAAAGGACAAGGACAGGACTAAGTAGTGGGGCTGATGGGACCATGAGCTGCAGGTGAAGCACCCAACAGGTGAGCCACACTGCAGCATTAGCTAAGCCACGCCCCCGGAGAGGTGCACACAGAAGGGAGAGGGAACACATAACACACACCAAACCCTGACACATCCCTCACTATATCACAGCTCACCTTTTGCGGTCTCGCAGATTTTTTTTGGGTGCAACTTTCCATGCTTTTTTTAATTATTTTTTTTTTTACAGTGTTTGAACGTGCATTGTGTTCTGCGTTCTGATTGGCTAAGGGAAAACCTGCGCACTGTGTTCTGCGTAATCAAAGTCGACATGTCTGTTTATAACATTAAAAAAACAGTGCCAACAACTATGTTTTTTACTCCCTGAGATTCTCAGTTTAGATCGCGGCCGATTTGCGCAAAATGATTCCCGAGCCTTAAAATGTTATAATAATAGACTAATTTGCGAATTTCACCTCTTGCGGGTTATATTTAGAACTTGACCCAAGCGAGAAACGAGGGACCAGTGTATACATGAAAAATAAAACAATAAAAAAGGCAAATTTTCATAAGGTAGCATAAGATACTATTACATAAAATAGATGGTATCAAAATAAGGTTCAAAGCCTAAACATAATTTTACTGCACATAACCGCTTTCCTTTTTTTTTTATTTTTGCATGGCACCTTCTCTTTAAAGGTCTCACGTTACACAAAATTGACTCATGTGAGCTTTTTTAATGTTATAATGTTATTAATTCATGAAAAACATACCTGGAGTTGTGTCATGAAGTGGTAGTTTTCAAGTTAACAGCTCCTTTTACCTTTAGTTCAGTGAAGATCGTATAGTTTCATCCCTAAAATTGCCGAACGATTCTATGGAATGTGTGTGTAGTTTAAAAACGCAGTGGAGCACTTCCTGTATCACCACATGACATCACAAGTTGGAACAGATTTTTGTGTTAAACGTGTGAGTGAAACAAAACACAGCTCCAGCTCTGTTTGTGATGAGGAAACGACATTAGAACACAGATCAGAAAATAGTGCCACACTGTAGTAAATCCCAGAAAAAGAAACCTGATCTTCACTAAAAGCAACAAGTAGCAGAACCTCCACTAAAGTTACATAGTCCAGCTTTAACTTTTATAATAGGTATAAACCAGTGTCTGTCTTTAGTGTCTGTTTAGCCCCACTGGACACAATGGGAGTGGACAGTTTCAGAGCCGCAGTCACAATCAGTATTTCAGCTCGTATTTTTTGCTGTGACTTTTTTTCCCGTCGTAAATGTTGGTACCGGGGTTCAGGCCGGCCGTGTTGACTCAGCAGCTCTCTCCGCTCGGATGCGTTTATTGAATTATTCGTGTTGTGTAGTTTTTTTGGGGGTTTTGGTTCATTCTCTCGCTCCCCCCTGTGTCTCTCCTCCGTATTATCTGCTCTTTTTTCTCTCTCTCGGCCTAAAACAAACTGGAGTGGACATAAAATAGTGAGTTGTGCGCTGAAGGCAAGGGCACAGATTTCAGATTGGTGAAAAGTGGGGAGTCCAGAACTGTTCCGAATGAAGATATATTTGGAAGGAGTAACTAGATTAAAGTGCTTCATGCTGTGGGTGCTCCTCTGTCTGAAGACTTCTAATGACAAACACAACACCAGCCCCTGGACTTTTATGACTGCCGTGACCTCAAGAGACACTGGGCCAAATTTCACATTCTTCGATTATACTCAAAAGACATTTTTCCATTAGAATAACAGTTGTGAGGCTCTGAGACTCTTCAGATCTCAGAAGCTAAGCATGGCTGGGGCTGGTTAGTTGTTGGGTAGGAACCTCCGTGAAGTTGGCCCCTCATCAAACGCAAACCTACACAAAAACTATGTCAATCGTTTGTGCTTCGTTTGTGCTGCAAAAAGTTTTGTTTGTGCTACTTTAGTTTTTGAGAAATTAACGATTCTTTTATAGGTCAAATTGGGGTCTGTCAGCCCCCCGGAAGCTTCAAAATGCTCTAAAACAGTTCAAAATGGAGTCACTCGTTTGTGCTTCGTTTGTGCTGTTTTGTGCTGCAAAAAGTTTTGTTTGTGCGATTCTGGTTCTTAACATATTTGCAGTTTTATTTATTTTTGGCCGATGACGTCATCCAGCCCCTCAAAATGTGAACTAGAGCTCAAAACAGGCAGAAAATGATAGAAAACGTTTGCATTTCGTTTGTGCTGTTTTGTTCTGTAACAATTTTCATTTATGCGAGTTTATTTCTAAAACTATTCATTATTATTTCTAAAGTAATTATAGGACATCATTTCTGCTCAGCTGATGGCGGCAAACTCCACAAAACTAGTGAAGATAAACGATCTCAGGCTGTGGAAAAGTCTGTATTATTATATAAAATATGAATCAAAAGCAAATTACTAAAGACTGATACAGACTTTTCTGCAGCCTGAGATCGTTTATCTTCACTAGTTTTGCGGAATTTGCCACCGTCAGCTGATGTCCCATAATTACCGCAGAAATAATAATGAATAATTTTAAAAATAAACTCGCACAAATGAAAATTGTCACAGCACAAACAAAATACAAATGTTTTCTATAATTTTCTGCCTGTTTTGAGGCTATTTCACATTTTGAGGGGCTGGATGACGTCATCGGCCGAAAATAAAACTGCAAAAATCTTAAGAACCAGAATCGCACAAACGAAACTTTTTGCAGCACAAACGAAGCACAAACAATTGACATAGTTTTTATGTAGGTTTGCGTTTGATGGGGCCAACTTCACGCAGGTAAGTGGGGGCAGGCTGGCGCAGATTTGCAGCCCTGCTTCTGTCAGTCTGTCCCAGGGCAGCTGTGGCTACTATAGTATCTTCCCACCACCGAGTGTAGAGCGACTGAAAACTGCTGTTGAGCCCTGTGGATCTCTTGGCAGGTACTAAATCTAATGATGAATTAATGTATGAATGAACATGGAGCACATCAGTGTTCCCGCAGCCCTGTTTTCTCACATGTGAAGACATACTGTGCTGTGTCTGACATGGAATTACAATGGAACATCTGGTGCCACAGGCTGTCGGCCCCTCCTGTGAATAAATATTACTCAAACATGCACGGATCACTCTGAATACAAGCTCGAGTGGGGAAACTATTAGAACACGGTGAATATATTGTGCAACATTTCGCACATAATGACTCCTTTAAAGGGATAGTTTGGGATTTTTGACATGAATCTGTATGGCATCCCCGAAATAAGCAAGGACTAACTCAGAACTAAACCCAGACACTTTAATCTGATGTAGCACTGCATCTCATTTTATATTCAAGGATTGTGAAAATGCATTTGCAAAATTGGCTCTTTCTTGACACTAAATCAAATAAAATGGCGCATTATTGAGTGGTACTGAAAAAAACCAACTCACTTCTGCTCCACTGGGCTGAGTTTGTGACTGGAATATTGCGCCTGATTTCACAGTTTCCCCTTTAATCGTCTATGGTGCCAGTCTATCCGATTCTGGTAATACCGTGAGCTATTAAAGCGTTATTAAAAAGAGCAGGTGGACCTTATGAGCCGATGCAGCAAACCAGGCATTAGATTTGATGATGTTATGATGGGAAATGCAATTCTGTGACTGTCTGTGCCTTAAATGTGCCTCTGTTTGGGAGTGGGAGCGAGTCAGACGCTGCTGGGGATTCAGGACACTGGAAACAAAGTCCATCATGACTCAATGAAAGATTTATTACTTTGACATTCAGAGAGAAACTGAGTAGCATTAAAACAGGTCTAAACCAGGTCTAAACTAGGTATAAACCAGGTCTAAACTAGGACTGAAAAAGGTCTAAACCAAAGACTAAACCAGGTCTAAAGCAAGGACTGAAGCATGTCCAAAACAGTAACTAAACTAGAACTAAATCAGGTCTAAACCAGGACTAAAACCATCTAACTCAAGAAATAAAACATGGCAGGATTAAAATAGCTCTAAACCAAGAACTAAACCAGGTTTAATTCTGGACTAAAGCAGGTCTAAAACAGGTTTAAAAAAAGAAAAGACTAAAATATGTCTAAAACAAGGACAAAACCAGGTCTAATCCAGAACTAAAACAGGTCTAAACCAAGACTAAACCAAGACTAAACCAAGACTAAACCAAGACTAAACCAGGACCAAGCCAAAATTAACAAAACTAAACCAGGACCAAGACAAGACTAAACCAGGACCAAGCCAAAACTAACAAAACTAAACCAGGACCAAGACAAAACTAATAAAACTAAACCAAGACTAAACCAGGACTATACTGTGATTAAACCTGGATCAAGTCAAAACTAAACCAAGACTAAATCTAGACACAACCAGGACTATACCAAGACTAAACTAATAAAACTTAACCAAGACTAAACCAGGACTAAAGTTTGATTATTACCAGGATCAAGACTAAACCAGGACTATACCAAGACTAAACCAGGACTAACCCAGGACTAAACCAAGACTAAACCTAGACTAAACTGTTATTAAACAAGGACCAAGCCAAAACTAACAAAACTAAGCCAACACTAAATCAAGACTAAACCAGGACTATACTAGGACTATACCAAGACTAAACCAGGACTAAACCAGGACTAAACCAGGACTAAACTTAGACTAAAGTGTTATTAAACCAGGACCAAGCCAGAACTAACCAAACTAAACCAAAAGACAAAACCAGGACTGATCTGTGCACATGTGAGGGGGGCAGAGAAATGATAAAACTAAATAGTTTCCCATGTATGTAACGTTTGTGTTTGGTACATACTCTTTAAGTGAGAGCGCAGTACTAACCCAGGACTAAACCAGGATTAGACCAGACCATTCCTTTACAAACATTTAGGCTACTGGGCTCAAACCCGGACCAAAAAAGGCCAAGAGTGAATGCACCCTCTGACACCCCCTGACTTTCACTTTCCCCTGCCCTTTGCACTGACTCGTGTCTGAAAAGCTTTTAGCGCTGGATTCCTCTCGTCTCTGGAGCTGTATTAAACTTCACGGATGTCTGAACTTGAAGAACAGGATTCCAGAGGTTCACCAGATGTGGCCATAAACGGCTCCGATTCTGCGTTCGGATCAGTGACTGCGGCAATAACGTCGCCACGAAATCATTTCGACTTTCTGGTAAATACATGACGAAGGGTTCAAAGATCTGACCTCCTCAAACTATGAAGTAACCCTGTACGATCAGATGTGTCCGTCTGTAAATCGGCTAAACTTGAAGGTGCATCGTGTAACTATTCAGGTGGAGGGTCCGTCTCCTGCTTGTTTCTATGGATACGTCATTGCACTGCCTGGAATGTCCCACAGTATGACATTAAACAGCTCTACTTTACATTTATTCAATTACAGGTGGTTTTATAGCTCAAAAATACCTAGAAAAACAGGCATTCTGACTGTGAGTGGAAGTCGTCTCTCCACAGATCTGACCTGTAACTTGGTCTGGTTTGGTCTCCATGAAGATAGAAAGGTTTAATGCCATACTGTGAAACATTCCAGACAAGGCAATGGTAAATAGTCACATTTTTATGTAGCGCTTTTCCACCTTCAAGGCACTCAAAGCGTAGTCTGATTCATCAGCTGGTTTCACTTCGTGGAAACCGTCTGATCTCGCAGCGCTCGACAGTAGGTGGGTACTTTTTTTATTTAACCAATCGCTGCTGTTTGGTCGTGATGTAAGTAATTGTGGCAGAACAGCAAACAAAGCAGAGAGTGAACATGTCTGTCAACGAGCATTGACGTTTCTGCGAGGGGAACTTGAGAATTAAAGGTACAATAAAAATGCTAAGTTATTATATGACAAAGGAAGTCCAAAGGATGATAGCGTGTGCAGTCTGCTATCACAACTCGGATTGGCTCAGACCAATGACCATATATATGAGTGTGGCGTCACCCACAGCGTTCAGCATCGCTCAGATGAGGCTCGCCATGTCACGGTTACAGGAGTGAATGTGGAGCCAGGCTCTATGTTATGAATAGGACTTTTTTGATGGACAAAATAGTGAAAAAAAAAATCAGGATTGTGTAGAGCGGGTTCATAGGAACATTTTAAGAGAAAAATGACAAGGCTTAGTGCAGAAGTTACAGAGAGAGGGACGATAAGATTTCAATGTAACTCAATGGGGAAAAAGGGAGAGAAGGAGCCGGAAGAGCCTCCTGGAGCACTTCCTGTTTGGCACGCGGCAGCTAACGGGTTAGCTTAGTCCACATATATATACGGCCTATGGTTCTGACCAGCACACTGCTTCACTGATCAGCTGGTGCACCGACTACAACTTTGGGGTTCTTGCAAACCGCTGAGTGTATTTAGATTCCTGACCTCGTCGATGGAGAGAAATGACACTGAGCAGAGGCACTAGGTGGCGCCAGCCTGGCTACTCAAAACGCTTTACAACAAGGAACCATTCGCCCATTCACATGCACATTCATACACCAGTGTACGCAGACATTGGGGGCAAGGTGGGTTAAGTGTCTTGCCTAAGGACACAACCACAGTATTCATCTGTGGAAGCTGGAATCACACCATCCAACCTGAGGGTCAGTGGATTTGACCGCTCAACCAATGATGTTCATGTCGAGAGCGAGATTCGAACCGCCAACCTTCGTCATGGAGATGTTATTGCTTTGGAGAAATGCATTTGATGCCCTAGAAAAGTTACACAATGCACTTTTAATGCCCATATTACACTATTTTCTGATCTATACTATAATATTTCCTCATCACAAACAGACCTGGAGTTGAGTTTTGTTTCATTCACACATGTTTAACACACAACCCCTGATTTTTCTCTCAAACAGAAAACGCTCTGTTCCACCTTGTGATGTCATGTGGTAATACAGGAAGTGTTCCTCTGTGTTTTTACTAGAATCATGCAGATAATTTCAGCCTCAGAATTGCTGATCTCTACTAAACAAAAGATAAAAGGAGCTGTTAACTTGAGAACCACCACTTGATGACATCACAAGGTGGAACACAGCATTTTGAGCTTTGGTGATGTAGACAGACAAATAATAAAGAGTTACTCAAACAGGTGTGACTGAAACAAAACAACTCCAGGTATATTTTGAGGAGGTAACAACATTAAAACATGTCTAAAAGTTCATAAGAGTCACTTTTGCGTCATATAGGAGCTTTAAAGCGATTTTCTGTACCTAAAAGCCATTGTCACATTTTTTGTCTTGAGTTCAGGACCAAGATAATGAAAAGCCTGTAAAAACATCTCTGGTGACAGTGACGTTAAGCAGATTCTCTTGTTAAAACCCAGACAGAAAATGTTTGAACTTTAACCACATTGTCCTTCTCAGAGTAGTTTCCAGACCTTATATGTTTACTCCTACTCGAGCCATATCAAATTAGAATTCTTTTCAGACTTTTATCCGTGTCACAGTTGTATTGTGAGTGTTTTGTGCATGTTTGAGCGATGTTGCAGTTTGAAATATGCAAATTCTAACATAGAGGCCGCTTTATCCAGAATTTACACCTGGAGTATCACAATCAATCACAATATTGATGTAAATATGCAAGAGTTTGAGCAAGTACAATTTATTCTATTTAAACAGAAAAAATGGAAACAAAAAGTTTTCAATAAGAAACTATTCATGTCTAAAGTCTGAAAGTGTGTGTGTGTGTGTGTCTGTATGTGTGTGTGTGTGTGTGTGTGCAGTCTATGTCTGTGTGTGTGTATGTGCGTGTGTGTCTGTGTGTGTGTGTGTGTCTGTGTGTGTGTGTGTGCAGTCTATGTCTGTGTGTGTGTATGTGCGTGTGTGTCTGTGTGTGCGTGTGTAGTCTGTGTGCATCTCTGTCTGTATATGTCTGTGTGTGTGTGGCTGTGCAGTCTGTGTGTGTGTGTGTGTGTGTGCAGTCTGTCTGTGTGTGTGTGTGTGTGTGTGTGCAGTCTGCAAGCATCTGTGTCTGTGTGTGTGTGTGTGTGCAGTCTGTGTGTGTGTGTCTGTGTATATGTGCAGTCTGTCTGTGTGTGTGTGTGTGCAGTCTGTGTGTGTGTGTGTGTGTGTGTGCAGTCTGTCTGTGTGTGTGTGTGTGTGTGCAGTCTGCATGCATCTGTGTCTGTGTGTGTGCAGTCTGTGTGTGTGTGTCTGTGTATATGTGCAGTCTGTGTGTGTGTGTGTGTCTGTGTGTGTGCAGTCTGTGTGTGTGTGTCTGTGTATATGTGCAGTCTGTGTGTGTGTGTGTGTCTGTGTATATGTGCAGTCTGTGTGTGTGTGTCTGTGTATATGTGCAGTCTCTGTGTGTGTGTCTGTGTATATGTGCAGTCTGTGTGTGTGTGTCTGTGTATATGTGCAGTCTGTGTGTGTGTGCAGTCTGCATGCATCTGTGTGTGTGTGTCTGTGTATATGTGCAGTCTGTGTGTGTGCAGTCTGCGTACATCTATGTCTGTGTGTGTGTGTGTGTGTGTGTGTGTGCAATCAGTGTCTCTGTGTCTGTGTGTACAGTCTGTGTGCATCTGTGTCTGTACATGTGTGCAGTGTATGTCTGTGTGCGTCTGTGTGTGCGTCTCTATACGTGCGTGTGCATCGTGTGTGGCTGTGCAGTCTGTGTGTGTGCGCGTGTCTGTCTTTGCGCATCTGTGTCTGTATGTGTGTGTGTCTGTAGCCTGTGTGTCTGTGTGTGTGTGTGTGTGTGTATGCAATATGTGTGTGCATGTCTGTGACTGTCTGTGTGTGTCTGTGTGCATTTGTGACTGTGTGTACGTATGTGTCTGCGTGTCTGTGTGTGTGTCTGTCTGTGTGTGTGTCTGTGTGTGTGTTTCACTTGTGGAAACAATGTATATTTTTCCTGCAGTAAAACTCAAATGTAAATGAGATTAAGCAGCAGGTGCCTCTTTTGCTCCTATAATAGTCTGATATCACTGAGCGCTAGAACAACACACACACACACACACACACACCACACACACACACACACATACATACACATACACACACACACACACACACACACACAGTTAGGAGGAGAGATTGAATATGACGAAGCTTTGTTATGAGCCAAAATAATATTAAAGAAGCGTTTTCTCCTTCTGTAAGCAGTTTCTACTTTAACAAGCTTCTTTACTTTACTTTTTGAACAATTAAAGCATCAAAAATAGTGATTCTGATGAAGGATTAAGCTGATTTTAAGGGATTCAAGTGACTTCTTAATTTTTCTCGCTGTTTTTGTGAAGTTGGTTTGCTTAAAGTTGGGACAGAAACTCAAATTAAATGTGCTAAAAATAAGTCTCAGGTATTTCAGCAGGTCTCAAACCATAAAAAATGCACTGGAGTAGAAAGTTCAGATACTTTCTCTCAAATGTAGTGAGGTAAAAATAAAATGTATCCACTGTAAAATGTACAGATACCTAAAAATATTGTACTTTTACTTGTGTACAGGGCGTCCCAAAAATATTGACATAAATTTAAAAGCAATTATCTTGAAAACTACTAACTCTAGCTCAATGATGACGTTGATGTTGGTCTACCAGATCCTTTAGTCCTGCTTAAGCACCTTCCTCTTTAAATTTTTAGCATTAAGTCCAAATTTGGTTATCAGTTGGTGAAGTTTTTACAAATTTTGCCTGTGACTTTGTGCGAACAGAATCCAAAACTCAAAATCTTTGGGAGTGAACGACTCAACCTGAGGTCAAATTTTTTGGGACACCCTGTACTTACCTTCAATTGTTTTATGGAGAAATCGTCTGTCATTGAACCATCAAACTCACAGTAACAGTTTTATATAAAGAGCTGATGTTTGGAGCACAGGAGGAACCAGTGGTCGAGTCTCAATTCTCTTTCCTCGCTTCCTTTTCCTCGATTCCTTTGCTCGATCCTCTATTTTTCAGCTGTTAATCAAACGCATCATGTTAAGTGGAGTCCCGAAGAAAACCACGGAAGGAAGAGAGAAACATGAAGCAGGCGTCAGATAAAAGAATCAAACTTTATCGGTCTCAGTGAAGAGTTTATATCCTCTCTCCTCCCTGTGTCTCCTCTGTGGGCGGGACTTCCTCACCCACTTCCTGCAGCATCGAGGAGAGTAATCAAGGAGAAAGAGGCGAGGTAAGAAAAATGAGATGCGGCCACTGCGTTCGCTCTGGAAGTTAATCAGCTTTTGAGACAGATGGATGTGTGAGAAGAAGAGTTTTAGCAGGACCTCACCAGAGCTGCTCCGTGAATGATTCGAAGTGGTCGGCACTGTCCTGTCCTTAGGCCCAGGGTCTAAGGACAGGGTCTGGGTCTAAAGACAGGTTCTGGGTCTAAGGACATGGTCTGGGTCTAAGGACATGGTCTGAATGTCTGGGTCTCTCTTCCTCTCTTTCTAACTTTCTTTCGGTTAAATCAATGATCTTGTCAGGCCCTAAGAGGAAACGGCTGGTGAGATTTTGCAAAAGTAAATTAAATTGAAACATCTGACAGTGCCGACCACTTCGAATCATTCACGGAGCAGCTCTGGTGAGGTCCTGCTAAAACTCTTCTTCTCACACATCCATCCGTCTCAAAAGCTGATTAACTTCCAGAGCGAACGCAGTGGCCACATCTCATTTTTCTTACCTCGCCTCTTTCTCCTTGATTACTCTCCTCGATGCTGCAGGAAGTGGGTGAGGAAGTCCCGCCCACAGAGGAGACACAGGGAGGAGAGAGGATATAAACCCTAAGTCTGAGTCTGAAGGTCCACTGTCTGGCTCATGCATGTCTTACAAAGGAGTTCCCCTGTAAATACCATAAAATACCAAATAAGAGAAGATTCCAATTAACCGCCGGTTCCAAATAAACGCCGAGTCTAATGTCCGTGCTGGAAGACAGAAGTCGTGCTGCAACTCGCGCCGTCTCTACACAAACCAAACTTCAAACCACACAGCTCATTTGCATAAAGTATAAGCGCTGAAAAAAACAACTTGCTCCTTGTGCCCTGATGCGGTGGATGAACGTTCTCACTCTGCTGCTCCACACTCGCGCCGTCTGTGATTTGTTTTAACTTTGCTAGAGAAATGTCTGCATGTCGCGGGAGGGTTTTAATGATTTTCTGTAATTCTGGAGTCGCTTTCAAACGTGGGAAACTCTCCGCTCTGTAGATATTTTGTTGTAACGTTTCAAATGAACTCGCTGAAGTCTGTATAGAAAGTCGCCTAAATTATCGTCATACTGGTGAAAAGAATTTTCCACAATTTACCACTTTTGCTGAGCGAGATTTTAGTGAGGAGGGAATTAATCTCCAGCCCCAAATTTCTGCCTGGTCTCAAATAAAAGCCTGGTCTGTTAAGTGATTGAAACAAATAAACGCCCCGGCTCTTATTTGGGATTTTACGGTGGATATTTTCACGAAGGCTGGCCTATGCTCTTTTTTTAAAGTGCATGAGCGCATGTTTCTCACGGCTATCAGTGAGGACATTTTCCCACTGTCTGATATCCTCTGTCGCCGAAGTCTTTTCTGATCAAGACCTTTGCACCGCAGCTCAAAGTATAACAGGCTGTCACATTCATATTATTCATGTCGGAAAAGCGGAATGTTTGAAAAATGGTAAAGTGCCGCTACGCTGACAATGAAATAAAAAAGTCGAAGTTGTAGGACACTTGAAAAATAATATTTACGCCGCTACACTGATAATTAGACGTCATTGTCTAAATAGCGGCTGTCGGTATCGCAGCGTGGAGCCGTATTTGGTAAAAGATCCCAATACTACATCAGGCCCTAGTGCGCTCAGCTCCATCCGACCCTCCCCCTGTTTGGACACCTGTTCATGGGACAGGTGGAGCACACACACACACACACACACACGCACACACACACACACGCACACACACACACACACGCACACACACACACACACACACACCCACACACACACACACACACACACACGCACACACACACACACACACACACACACACGGTCCTGCAGAGCTCTTGTTCACCTGCAGATGAACCCCTTTAAATAGATTTTGAGTATCTGTAAGTTTGTATATATGTGTGTATGTTTTTGAGGAGGTAACAACATTAAAACAAGACTAAAAGTTCATAAGAACCTATTTTAGGACCTTTAAAGTGATTTTCGGTATCTAAAAATGCTCACATTTATGTCCCTTGAGTTCAGGACCAAGATGTTGAACAGCCTGTAAAAGTATCTCTGGTGACAGTGACGTTAAGCAGATCCACTTGTTAAAAACCAAATGTAAAATGTTTGAACCTTATTTTCTTTTACGTAACTTTTTAACAAAATTGTTCTTCCCAGAGTGGTTTCCAGATCTTATATGTTTACTCCTACTCGAGCCATATAAAATTTGAACTATTTCAAAAGTGAGGAAATTCTCGAATGTTAATATTTTGTGGCCGCACGTGTTCTAAAGCAAACTTATTCTGCAAAAACGACTTTTCAACCGCGTTAAATCGGACCTTCGAGAAAGCTCTGAATGCCCTGCAGTGGCAGATCAAGTATTCAGTTTTGTTACTGAATTAAGTAAAAGTACAAATACAGAGGCAAAAGTTTCTCAAGTCAAAAAAAGTATATCACATGCAAAAATCTACAGTACAAGTAAAAGTAAAAATGTAAAAGAAAAAGGGTTAAAAAACGTATTTTTTTAGAACAATTAAGAGCGTCAAATGTTGTGATTTTGATAAAGAATTTGACTGATTTAAAGGATTCAAGTGATTTCTTAATTTTTCTTGCTGTTTTTGTGTATTTGGTTCGCTCAAAGTTAACTCGAATTAAATGTGCAAAAAATAAGTCTCAGCCATTTCAACACTAAAATGTAGTGAAGTAGAAAGTACAGACACCTGCTCTCAAATGTATTGAAGTAAAATTAAAAGGTACCCACTGTAAAATGTACTTAAGTGACGCACAGATACCTAAAAATTGTACTTTTACTTTTGTACTTCATTACCAGAAGCAAGTACTTTTTGAATTCTCCAAAAAATTAATTGTGCTTTTTGGGAGTTTTATGATTATTTATGTGTTTATTTGTTGTACTATGATCTTAAACTTTTCAGTTGAAGGTATTTTGCAGTCTTGTTTCTATGGACATGTCATTGCTCTGCCTGGAATGTTCCGCAGTATGGCATTAAACAGCTCTACCTTATATTTATTCAATTACAGGTGGTTTTATAGCTCAAAAATTCTCAGAAAAAACAACATTCTGACTGTGAGCGGGGTCGCCTCGCCACAGATCTGACCTGTAACATGGTCTGGTTTAGTCTCCATGATGATAGAAAGGTTTAATACCATACTGTGAAATATTCCAGGCAAAGCAATAACATCTCCATGGGGACAAGCATTTGACAGTGAAAAGTTACACAGTGGCCTAAAGCACTTTGAATGACTTTGTGTACGAATTGTGCTTTACAAACAGACTTTTCTTTTTCTTTTATGGAAGCGTCAGCCTAAACTTTCAGCTCAGAGGCTTTGTGATCTTCTCTCTCTCCTCTCTACAGAAACACCATCTCATTTGGGGCGAAAATAGGGGTGATTTTAGAGCTTTTTCTGCAGCGGATGGTTGGTTTGAGTTTGGACAGGAGAGCAAAGCCCACACAGAGAGGTCCACTCATGTTCTCGATCACCACTCTACAGCAAATACTCCAGCAAACACACCTCCTATATCCCTCTCTCTCTATACACTCTACCTCTCTCTCCTTCTCTCTCTTCATTCTCCTCTCTTTCTCCTCTCTCTCCCTCTCACTCTACACTCTCCTCTTTCTGCCTTTTAGAAAATTGCAAAGATTGCAGTTTTTAAAAGGCCCAGTACGCCGTTTTCTGATCTGTCATAATGTTGTTTCCTCATCACAAACATAGTTGTGGTTTGATTCATTCACACGTTTGACACACACCCTGCACCTTTACACTGAATTCTTCTCTCAAACTGAAAACACAATGCTCTGTTCCACCTTGTGATGTCATAAAGTGGTAGTTTTCAAGTTAATAGCTCCTCTCTTTGGTATGGCAACGTATCAGCTTGTCAAAGCCTGATCCTGTTAAATCTCAGAAGCTAAGCAAGGCTGGGCCTGCTTAGCGTCATAGAACTATAATCAAATCTGGAAGATGAATCCAAGATGGAGCCCTGTTGTTTTCAATGGCCTGTGCTCATTGGCGCATGACCGCAAAAAAGATTTTACTTCCGCATTTACCTCCTTGTTTGCAGCCCAATCAGAGCGGGGGGGCTGGAGCGCGGGCGGCTGGAGCGCGGGCGGCTGGAGCGCGGGCGGCTGGAGCGCGGGCGGCTGGAGCGCGGGCGGCTGGAGCGCGGGCGGCTGGAGCGCGGGCGGCTGGAGCGGGGCTAGGCTAACGCTGACAAAGCTGATTTTTAGGCACTTTGACAATTTAAAGAAAAAAGTTCATATTGTAAAAATACAGAAGAATCCCTACAAAATGGGACCTTTATGAAAGCTGTGGATGTCCTGTCAGCCGAACACGGGCAGGTAGATTTCTCCAAAAATGCATTGTGCTTCTATGGGAGAATTTTTCGTGGGTTGCAGGCGTAGAACTCTACGGCTGTGGGCTGCAGTACCTCGCTCGGACACAGGTCAGTCTGCGGTCACGGATAGAGGGGGGCTGCTTTATCCAGCTCTTATTATACATCCATGGTTAGTACTTGAATACGAGACCACTGGGAACACCAGGTGCCACATGGGGGCGCAAGTCACAAGAACTGTTGTTGTGTCCTTAGGCAAGACACTCCACATTGCCTAATATGAAAGTGGAGTGTGTGAGTGATGGTGGTGGTCGGAGGGGCTGATGGTGCAGATTGGAGCCTCGCTTCAGTCAGTCTGCCCCAGGGCATGAATGAATGAATGAATAATGCTCTGTAAAGTGTCTCTGAGTGTCCAGAAAAGCGCTGTGTAAGATGATGAATTATTATTATTATCATTATTTTACCGTTTGTTCAACAGAGTTTGACAATTCCAGGGCTGAAATTATCCAAATGATTCTAGTGAAGGTGTATGGAGTGTTTTCTGTTTGAGAGAAATACTCCTGAATGTAGAGTTTGTGTGAATGAAACGAAACACGACTCCAGGTGTGTTTGTGCTGATAAAACATTAGAACATAGATCAGAAAACATGGGCTTTTTAAACTAAACTAAACTTTAGCCATTGAACCTATCACAATACATAAATTAACAATAACAACTTCGGTCAAGTTCACTTCCTGTTTCGATGAGCTCAGCACTCCTCTCAGCCAATCACAGGCGGCCGTCGTGTCCCTGTGGTGTCATATATTTGACACTTTGTTCAAAAGGTGCTTTAAAACAAAATCCAATTCAATTAGCTGAGCCCGAAGGGAGACGCTGACAGGTTATGAATTTCCTCTGAGAAGCTGTGTTCAATCTGTGCACCGAGGAAACTTCGTAAAGCTGCACTGTGTTACTTTTCTAGGGGAGGGTACACCATCTGCTTGTTTCTATGGAGACGTCATTGCTTTGTCAGAATATTTCAAGTATGGTAATAAACCTACAGCTTTTCTTTAGTCGGTGGTGCTGCAAAAAGGCTTTAGTCCACTCCCTTTGAGCACTAAATGACACTTTGCAGCTGAAATCATCAATATTCTCTTGGGGTGTGATGCTAACTGTAAGCACTGCTCTGTCTGAAGCTCTGTTCCTCAAGTTAAGACTTTAATCTGAGCTTTATTTTAACACAATCTGACCAAAAAGTGCTGGATTTTAGCTGGAACGACAACAGGTGAGATGTTTTGTGCTGTTAAACACGTCTCTCGCCGCTTTTTGTCGATAATCAAACTCCTAAACAGGACCATGAACGCTCGTATTCATCACAGACTCCTGAAAATATGCTGTTTAAATCCGTTTTACCGATAGAGATCCACGTAGAGCACCCCCAAAGTATCACCCAGCGACAATTTCAAGTGTTTTCTGTGCGAATAGCAAATACCAGACGAGATGTAACGAAAAAGATTTAATAAAGTGACAAAGACAAAGAAAGTGCTTGAATCAGACAGAATTAGAATCCAATTAAGTTTCTCTCTTTCCAAATAAAAAAACTGGGACATCCCTGATTTGGTTGGTAATAATAAAACTGTGAAACAAGTGCGTAATTAAGGAAAACTGTTCTGCACTAATGTGAGTCAGTACAGTCACATTTGCTTTGTGTTTTGATCGTTTTTAAGCAGCTTTTCTGTATTTTACTTAAACAAATGACAGTTTTTGCTTCTCTTTTCTGTTGGCAGGGGTCAGATTGGTCAAAAATAGAGACACTTGGGACATTTCTTATATAAAACTGGGACAAATCAGTGGTGTTGGATAAATCTGCAGGGACTCAAAACTGCGACTGTCCGGGGGAAATAGGGACATTTGGTCACTCTATTCTTTTACTCTCTCTTTCCATTTATCGCCCTCCGTCATTACTCTGTTCTCCTCTCTCTATCTCTCCCTCACCCTCTTGGCCTCCCTCTCTCTTTTCCTCTCTCCCTCTTTCCTCTCTGAGCCTGACTCTCTTTCCTTCCTCTATCTATTTCTCTCTTCTTCTCTCTCTCTACCCTCTCTTCTCCTCTTCCTCTCAACCCCACTCTTTCCTCCAGTCTCTCTCTCCATCTCTCTCACCCCCTTATGCCCTTGTTTCCTTCTCTCTCGCACTCGTACTCTCTCCATCTCGCTCTCACCCTCTCCTCTCCCTCTTTTCACCCCTCTCTCTTGCACCCCTCCTCTCTCTTTCGCTCTCTCGCTCTGTGTCTCTCTCCCTCTCTTTTCCCTCTCTCTTGCAGTCCAGTTGTCTCTTCCCCTCTCTCTTTGTGTCTTTCTCACCCTCTCCCTCCCTCTTTCACCCTCTCTTGGACTACTACTCTTTTTTTGCTTTCTCTTCATGTCTCTCTCACCCTCTCCCTCTCTCTTGTCACTCTCTCTCGCACGCCTTTTCTCTCTTTCTCTCTCTCTTCCTGTCTCTCGCACCTTCTCCTCTCTCCCCCTCACACTCCTACTCTCTCTTTTTCTCTCTCTCTTCACGTCTCTCTTCCCTTCTCCTCTCCCTCCCTCCCTTTTTTCCCCTCTCTCTTTCTCTCTCTCTGTCCATCTCTCTCCCTCTTTTCCCCATCTCTCACACTCCTACTCTCTCTTTCTCTCTCTCTCTTCGCATCTCTTCCCTTCTCCTCTCCCTCTTTTCACCTCTCTTTCTCTTGTGGTATCTGGTATAGTGCTGATTATACTTTATTTTCCTTTCTTTTGATGATTGTTCCCTTATCTGTGTGATCACTAGTTTGGAGCATTAAGGTGTCAGAGGTTAGGAGGGTGTGCCCTCTAAGGACATTTGGTGGGACAAATGGTTGGGTTGTAAATGTAGGATTGGTCTGCGTAAAACAGCTTGAGGGAGCCTAAGAGGGTAAAAGTACAGGAGACAACTGGTGATAACTAAGTATGTTAGATCTTCTATGGTTGGGGGTTGTGTTTAAGCCTTTGTTTGAGAAGTTCCAGATGTAAAAGTGGGATGTCCTAGGGAACTATAAATGTAACTTTCACCCTTCATTCTGGGTCTTCCTGCATTGGGCTTTAAGGGGATCCAGACTCAAATTGTCTGTAAATTGGCTGACTCTATTATCTGTAAAATAAATCATATTTACATTTATTAGAGTTGTTGTTAAATTATTTCTGAGCATCTCCCTCCTGTGAAGCATCTGGGGAAACACGGCTACTTTAGGGTAAGTTTTTGATTTGGGGATCGTAAACTACACTCTCTCTCTGTCCATCTCTCTCCCTCTTTTCCCCATCTCTCACACTCCTACTCTCTCTTTCTCTCTCTCTCTCTTCGCGTCTCTTCCCTTCTCCTCTCCTTCTCTCTTTTCCCCTCTCTTTCTCTCTCCCTCACCCCTTCCCTCCCTCATTTCCCCCTCTCTCGCACTCCTACTCTCTCTTTCTCTCTCTTTGTGTCTCTCAACCCTTACTCTCACACTCCTTCTCTCTATTTCCCTCTCTCCCACCTCCCCTACCTCATTCCCCCCTCTCTTTCCTTCTCTCTTCATGTCCCTCTCACACTCTCCTCTCTCTGTCTCCCGCACTCCTACTCTCTCTTTCACTCTTTATCTCTCTCTAACCCTGTCCTTGCTCTCTCTCTCTCTTTCCCCTTTCCCTCTCTCTTACCCTTTCCACCATCTCCATCTCGCTCTCACCCCTTCCCTCACTCATTTCCCCCTCTCTCATACTCCTACTCTTTCTTTCACTCTTTTCGAGTCTCCCTCACCTTCTTCTCTCCCTCTTATTCCCCTTTCCCTTTAACCCTCTCTCTCACCCTTTCCTTTTCCTCTCCCTTTCTCCCTCCATCCCTTCTTTCATCTTTTGTCGACATTAGCGCTGTGTTCTTTTTCTAACCGCACAGGCTCAGAGGGAGCGCAGGGGCCCGTCACGGAAGTGGGCGGACTGGAGGAAAACTAACAAACAGACGAACGGAAAAATAACGCAAGTACGATCAATATCTTAACTCTCGGAAGTGGGAAAACCTGATCTTCGAGAATGAGCGGAACACACCGTGATAAATGTAAAGTGAAGTTCATGCCCCGCGGTGGAGGGAGCCGGAAAAGTGACATATTGACACTCGGGCTGGCAGAGTTTTGTGCAACGCTGTTTAAATCTGTAGCGTTCTATTTCCTCCCTGTTGTGTGTTATTTCCTCACGGCCGATGTTTCCGTGAGTTTCATCAGAGTTTGAGTGACTCGGCTGCTCCGCTGGGACCCGCCGTACACACTTCTCTACTTTGTTATAAAGACGCTCACGACAAATCTTTGCAGAGCTCAAAATGGCGTGAGTGACAGGTGGATTAGCCAATCAGGGACGTCCAAAGTGTTCGGCTCCAGTCAAATGAAGCTCATTGAGGCTTGAGGTTATTAGGGCTGGGTGTCATTAAGAAGTCGCTGATACGATACATACCTCGATATATAGGCCATGGCACGATACATACCTCGATACATAGGCTACAATACGATACATAACTCAATACATAGGCTACGATACGATACACACCTTGATACATAGGCCATGATATGATACATACCTCGATACATAAGGCACGGTAGGATACACACCTTGATACATAGACCATGATACAATACATACCTCAATACATAGGCCACGATATGATACATACCTCGATACATAAGGCACGATACGATACACACCTTGATACATAGACCATGATACAATACATACCTCAATACATAGGCCACGATACGATACATACCTCGATACATAGGCCACAATACAATACACACCTTGATACATAGGCCATGATACGATATATACCTTGATACATAGGCCACGATATGATACATACCTCAATACATAGGCCACGATACGATACACACCTTGATACATAGGCCATGATACGATACACACCTTGATACATAGGCCATGATACGATACATACCTCGATACATAGGCCACGATATGATACATACCTCGATACATAGGCCACGATATGATACACACCTTGATACATAGGCCATGATACGATACACACCTTGATACATAGGCCATGATACGATACATACCTCGATACATAGGCCACGATACGATACACACCTTGATACATAGGCCATGATACGATACATACCTCGATACATAGGCCATGATACGATACATACCTTGATACATAGGCCATGATACAGATACGATACATACCTTGATACATAGGCCATGATACGCTACATACCTTGATACATAGGCCATGATACAGATACGATACATACCTTGATACATAGGCCACGATACGATATACACCTTGATACATAGGCCATGATACAATACACACCTTGATACATAGGCCACGATACAGATACGATACATACCTTGATACATAGGCCATGATACGCTACATACCTTGATACATAGGCCATGATACAATACACACCTTGATACATAGGCTACGATACAATACACACCTTGATACATAGGCCATGATACAATACACACCTTGATACATAGGCCACGATACAGATACGATACATACCTTGATACATAGGCCACGATACGATATACACCTTGATACATAGGCCATGATACAATACACACCTTGATACATAGGCCACGATACAGATACGATACACACCTTGATACATAGGCCATGATACGATATATACCTTGATACATAGGCCACGATATGATACATACCTCAATACATAGGCCACGATACGATACACACCTTGATACATAGGCCATGATACAATACACACCTTGATACATAGGCCATGATATGATACATACCTCGATACATAAGGCACGATACGATACACACCTTGATACATAGACCATGATACAATACATACCTCAATACATAGGCCACGATATGATCCATACCTCGATACATAAGGCACGATACGATACACACCTTGATACATAGACCATGATACAATACATACCTCAACACATAGGCCACGATATGATACATACCTCGATACATAGGCCACGATACGATACACACCTTGATACATAGACCATGATACAATACATACCTCAATACATAGGCCACGATACGATACATACCTCGATACATAGGCCACGATACGATACACACCTTGATACATAGGCCATGATACGATACATACCTTGATACATAGGCCATGATACAATACACACCTTGATACATAGGCCACGATACAGATACGATACATACCTTGATACATAGGCCATGATACGATACATGCCTTGATACATAGGCCATGATACAATACACACCTTGATACATAGGCCACGATACAGATACGATACACACCTTGATACATAGGCCATGATACGATATATACCTTGATACATAGGCCACGATATGATACATACCTCAATACATAGGCCACGATATGATACATACCTCAATACATAGGCCACGATACGATACATGCCTTGATACATAGGCCATGATACAATACACACCTTGATACATAGGCCACGATACAGATACGATACACACCTCAATACATAGGCCACGATACGATACACACCTTGATACATAGGCCATGATACGATACACACCTTGATACATAGGCCATGATACGATACATACCTCGATACATAGGCCATGATACGATACATACCTTGATACATAGGCCACGATACAGATACGATACATACCTTGATATATTGGCCACGGCACAATACATATCTTGATAGAGTGCACTTTCGGTTCGATATGATATATTTCAAATTGATTTAATGCGGTTCAATAAAAAATAAAGGCTAAATCATGGCTGTGATACTAAAAGACTTTGTTAAACCACTTTTAGTGCAAAGTTAATATGAGACACCGATTTTAATCATCAAAACAGTGAAAATGTGTCAACCAATGTCAAATGTGTCACATAAATGACTTTCCTTCCTCTGAACAAGCAACAAAACTGTAGCGCTGTAACAAAATAAGTGAGTAAAATATACCAAAAAATACTCTTGGCGATATATTGATACAGCAGTCCCTGATATTTATACTGTATGATTACAATACTATATATCGATATTTCAATATTTTTGCACACCACTAGCGGTTATAGGGGCGACATTGGAGCCAGATCCATAATAGAAATTGGAATTGATTTGCGGACAAAACTGAAATAAAAACACCAGGATCATGTAGAGGGGATCAATACTGACATTTTAAGACCAAAATGACAAGACCACAGCAGCAGTCACAGAGAGAGGGCTGATGTTTTTTCAATGTAAAATCAATTGGAGCCAGAATCAGTGAAGCCGAATCATGTCTATGTTCACTTCCCGTGTAGAACACAGTGGTAAGAAGGTCAGAGTCCATGTATATCCAATCCAATCCAAGGTTATTTATATAGCACATACAAGACAGTTTCCAAAGTGCATTTCACTTTAAAAGTCAGAAGGCAGAATTATGTTCCAAACAAAAGGAACGACTCAAATCAATAGATAGAAGAAGAAGAATGAAATCAAAAAAGAAAAATTATAAAATCAATAAATAAAGGCACTACAAAAAAAAATAACATGAAGATTTAGTCCTGGTTTATTCTTGGTTTAGTCCTAATTCAGTCCTTGTTCATTCCTGGTTTAATCCTGGTTCTGTCCCAGGTTTAGTCCCTGGTTTAGTCCTGGTTTAATCCTGATTTAGTCCTGGTTTAATCCTGGTTCAGTCCCTGGTTTAGTCCTAGTTTAATCCTGGTTCAGTCCTGATTTAGTCCTGGTTTAGTCCTAATTCAGTTCTGGTTTAGTCCCCGGTTTAGTCCTGGTTTAGTTGTGGTTTAGTCCTGGTTTAGTCCTAGTTTAGTCTCTTGTTAATCTCTGGTTTAGTCTCTGGTTTAGTCCTGGTTTAGTCCCTGGTTTAGTCCTGGTTTAGTCCTGGTTTAGTTCTGGTTTAGTCCTGGTTTAGTCCTAGTTTAGTCTCTTGTTAATCTCTGGTTTAGTCCTGGTTTAGTCCCTGGTTTAGTCCCTGGTTTAGTCCTGGTTTAGTCCCTGGTTTAGTCCTGGTTTAGTCCTGGTTTAGCCCTGGTTTAATCCTGGTTCAGTCCCTGGTTTAGTCCTAGTTTAATCCTGGTTCAGTCCTGATTTAGTCCTGGTTTAGTCCTAATTCTGTTCTGGTTTAGTCCCTGGTTTAGCCCTGGTTTAGTCCTGGTTTAGTTCTGGTTTAGTCCTAGTTTAGTCTCTTGTTAATCTCTGGTTTGGTCTCTGGTTTAGTCCTGGTTTAGTCCCTGGTTTAGTCCTGGTTTAGTCCTGGTTTAGTTCTGGTTTAGTCCTGGTTTAGTCTCTTATTAATCTCTGGTTTAGTCCTGGTTTAGTCCCTGGTTTAGTCCCTGGTTTAGTCCTGGTTTAGTCCCTGGTTTAGTCCTGGTTTAGTCCTGGTTTAGCCCTGGTTTAGTCCTGGTTTAGTCCTGGGGGGTGTGAAGTGTTTTCTTCTTCCTGGGGCGTTGCAGAAAACACTAGAGGATCAGGGCTCTACAGTCTATAGGTGTAATACGGCCACTTACAGGCAAAATGAAATTTACAAAAATCACAGGGGACTGAAAAACTGGATTATTTCTTTCACCATCTTAAGAATGTGAAAAACAGAAGCAGTTCAGTTCATACGGCTGATTCCATAAGAGCATCCTAACAGCCATCAGCATGCTAACCGCGCACATTCTCATCCTGGGACAGCAAAAGGCTTCTCGGTGCTCGGTGGACGTCCTTTGACCTCGAGACCTGCTCACACAGAGAGAGAGGGATGGAGAGGGATAGAGAGAAAGAGAGAGAGGAAACAGAGAGAAAGAGACAGGGGAGAGAGGGAGAGCCAGAGAAAGAGGGAGAGAAAGGGGGAGGGACGGAGAAGGAGGGAGAGAGAGAGAGAGGAGCGACAGAGAAAGAGAGGGAGAGACAGAGAAAGAGGGAGAGAAAGGGGGAGGGACGAGAAGGAGGGAGAGAGAGAGAGGAGCGACAGAGAAAGAGAGGGAGAGAGAGGGAGAGACAGAGAAAGAGGGCGAGAGAGAAGGAGAGACAGAGAAAGAAAGGGAGAGAGAGAGGAGCGACAGAGAAAGAGAGGGAGATAGAGGGAGTGATGGAGAGAGAGACAGCGAAAGAGAGGGAGAGAGAGAGGAGAGACAGAGAAAGAGAGAGGGAGGGACGGAGAGAGAGAGACAGCGAAAGAGAGGGAGAGAGAGAGGAGAGACAGAGAAAGAGAGAGGGAGGGACGGAGAGAGAGAGACAGCGAAAGAGCGGGAGAGAGAGAGGAGAGACAGAGGGAGAGAGACAGAGAAAGAGAGGGAGGGATGAAGAGGGAGAGCGAGAAAGAGAGGGGGAGAGAGAGGAGAGACAGAGAAAGAGAGGAAGAGAGAGGGAGAGACAGCTAAAGAGAGGGAGGGACAGAGAGGGAGAGACAGAGAAAGAGAGGGAGAGACAGAGAAAGAGAGGGAGAGACAGAGAAAGAGAGGGAGGGACGGAGAGGGAGAGAGACAGCGAAAGAGCGGGAGAGAGAGAGGAGAGACAGAGGGAGAGAGACAGAGAAAGAGAGGGAGGGATGGAGAGGGAGGGACAGAGAAAGAGGGAGAGAAAGGGTGAGAGACAGGGAGAAAGAGGGACGGAGAAAGAGAGGGAGATATAGAGAGGGAAGGAGAGGAGAAAGAAAGGGAAAGAGAGAAAGAGAGAGAAGAATAGAGAGGGAGAAAGACAGGTGGAAATAAGGAGGGAGAGAAAGAAACAGAATGAGAGAGAGAAAGAGAGAGGGAAGGAGATGAAGAGATGAGACAGAGAAAGAGAGAGAAAGAGAGGAAGAGACAGAAAGAGGAGAGACAGAGAAACAGGGAGGGAAAGAGAAAGAGAGGGAGAGACAAGAAGGTAGGGAGAAAGGAAAGGAGAGAGAGAAAGAACATTTGATTAGATTTTAACCGACCTTTATTGTGTCGGTCAAAAAACATTCAGCATTTAATTTCATCCACACCTCGATGTGCTGTTTCCATAAAAAGTACATACACGTGCTATTTACACGAGTTAGAAAGAGGGAGAGAAAGTGGAGAGAGATAGATATATATATAGGGATAGATAGAGAGAGAGAGGGGAGTACTTGTGCTAAATAGGGATGAGGATTGGGAGTGGAGAGCTCTTCACTTTTCTTCACTTCTGCTCGTGTGTGGGCGGGAATCAAACTCTCTGCACTTTTAGAGGTGCTGTTCCTGATTTTTACTCTTAAACATTTGGAAAAACACAACTGGATCATTTTAAACGGTTTGCAGAGGCCCAAGTTGTTCCTCACTAAACTCTTACACCAGCCACAGCAGGACTTTTCACTCCAAGTTTTAGAAAATCCGTCTTTTTTTAAATTATAATTATTATTTGGTTTTTATTTTGAGATTGGGCCAAGACAGAAACATATAATCATAACATAATATAATAATACTAATACTAATAATACTACTACTACTACTACTACTAATAATAATAATAATAAACATACACATTTCTCGAAAAAGGAGAAAGAAAGAAGAAAAAACGTATATTAACGCACCCCTGTTCAGTTTCAAAAATGATGTGGAAGCTTATGTACATCGAAATATTTACACAGAGCAAAATAAATGACATATTACGGTCGTTTTGTTTTTTGTTTTTTTCATTTATGGTCGTGCAAACTAATAATAAGTTTAAGGAAGGCACAAAAGATTATCGTTTATGACCGTACACTTGGATATTTTTAATTTACAGTCATTAAAAAAGTAGGATTATAAAACTTAAAAATGTTAGGCAACCATTTACTTATTTTTTCTTTTTTAATTTGACTTAAATTCAAAAACTGCTCTCACAAATCTGCATTTCCCAGTCTTTCTGTCTTATAAACAGTAAAAAACATTTTAAATTTCAAGTGTTTTTAATCATTGCTAACAGAAACGGGTACAAACACATTTTTCAAACAGTTTTAACATTTTTTTCTAACAGTTCAAGTCTAATAACAGCATTAAATTTACAAAGCTTCGCAGAGAATCCCGGAAGCATTTTCTGCACCAACACAAAATAATGGTTCGGATTTTTACAATGACTAAGGCGTATTGCAAAACTTTAGACCAGTGCAAAATGAAGTAGTTGTGTTTGTCACATTTTTCACATTTCAGCACCTTTAAAACCTCCTCAGCTGAAGCGTAGCAGCGATAATGTGTTTACAGTGTGGATGCATTCAGAATGTGTAATGTGAGCCTGAGGGGGCGCTAGAGGGCCTCATCAGGGCCTGTTCGGATAAGGTACGTCTATGGTAATATGGTGTATGGTAATACGGAGTACCTAATGTACGTCTATGGTAATACGGAGTACCTAATGTACGTCTATGGTAATACAGTGATAATATAAGTCTATGGTAATATGGTGTATGGTAATACGGTGATAATGTAAGTCTATGGTAATACAGTGATAATATAAGTCTATGGTAATATGGTGTATGGTAATACGGTGATAATGTAAGTCTATGGTAATACAGTGATAATGTACGTCTATGTTAATACGGTGATAATGTACGTCTATGGTAATACGGAGTACCTGATGTACGTATATGGTAATACGGTGATAATGTACGTCTATGGCAATACGGTGATAATGTACGTCTATGGTAATACAGAGTACCTAATGTCTATGGCAATACGGTGATAATGTATGTCTATGGTAAGATGGTGTATGTTAATACGGTGATAATGTACGTCTATGGTAATACGGAGTACCTGATGTACGTATATGGTAATACGGTGATAATGTAAGTCTATGGTAATACGGAGTACCTAATGTACGTCTATGGTAATACGGTGATAATGTAAGTCTATGGTAATACGGAGTACCTAATATAAGTCTATGGTAATACGGTGATAATGTACGTCCGTGGTAATACGATGATAATGTATGCCTATGGTAAGATGGTGTATGTTAATACGGTGATAATGTACGTCTATGGTAATACGGAGTACCTGATGTATGTCTATGGTAATATGGTGATAATGTATGTCTATGGCAATAGGGTGTACCTAATGTACGTCTATGGTAATACGGTGATAATGTAAGTCTATGGTAATACGGAGTACCTGATGTACGTATATGGTAATACGGTGATAATGTACGTCTATGGCAATACGAAGTACCTAATGTATGTCTATGGTAATATGGTGATAATGTATGTCTATGGCAATACGGAGTACCTAATGTACGTCTATGGTAATACGGTGATAATGTAAGTCTATGGTAATACGGAGTACCTAATATAAGTCTATGGTAATACGGTGATAATGTACGTCCGTGGTAATACGATGATAATGTATGCCTATGGTAAGATGGTGTATGGTAATACGGTGATAATGTACGTCTATGGCAATACGAAGTACCTAATGTATGTCTATGGTAATATGGTGATAATGTATGTCTATGGCAATAGGGTGTACCTAATGTACGTCTATGGTAATACGGTGATAATGTAAGTCTATGGTAATACGGAGTACCTGATGTACGTATATGGTAATACGGTGATAATGTACGTCTATGGCAATACGAAGTACCTAATGTATGTCTATGGTAATATGGTGATAATGCATGTCTATGGCAATAGGGAGTACCTAATGTACGTCTATGGTATACGGTGATAATGTACGTCTATGGTAATGCGGAGTACGTAATGTATGTCTATGATAATATGGTGATAATGTATGTCTATGGCAATACGGAGTACCTAATGTACGTCTATGGTATACGGTGATAATGTACGTCTATGGTAATACGGAGTACCTGATGTACGTATATGGTAATACGGTGATAATGTATGTCTATGGCAATAGGGTGTACCTAATGTATGTCTATGGTAATATGGTGATAATGTATGTCTATGGCAATACGGAGTACCTAATGTACATCTATGGTAATATGGTGATAATGTAAGTCTATGGTAATATGGAGTACCTAATGTATGCCTATGGTAATATGGTGATAATGTATGTCTATGGCAATACGGAGTACCTAATGTACGTCTATGGTAAACGGTGATAATGTAAGTCTATGGTAATACGGAGTACCTAATGTATGTCTATGGTAATATGGTGATAATGTATGTCTATGGCAATACGGAGTACCTAATGTACGTCTATGGTATACGGTGATAATGTACGTCTATGGTAATACGGAGTACCTGATGTACGTATATGGTAATACGGTGATAATGTACGTCTATGGCAATACGAAGTACCTAATGTATGTCTATGGTAATATGGTGATAATGTATGTCTATGGCAATAGGGAGTACCTAATGTACGTCTATGGTATATGGTGATAATGTACGTCTATGGTAATACGGAGTACCTGATGTACGTATATGGTAATACGGTGATAATGTACGTCTATGGCAATACGAAGTACCTAATGTACGTCTATGGTAATACGGTGATAATGTAAGTCTATGGTAATACGGAGTACGTAATGTATGTCTATGATAATACGGTGATAATGTATGTCTATGGCAATAGGGAGTACCTAATGTACGTCTATGGTAATACGGTGACAATGTAAGTCTATGGTAATACGGTGTATGGTAATACCCAACAGCTCCACACCTCCAGGTCACAATTCAGCACCGTGTGTCACTGCTAATTTACTCTGGTTTTCTCCTCTGAGAGATGGAGGGAGGGAAGAAGAAGGTAAGAGAGATGGAGGGAGGGAGGGAAGAGTGATGAGGGAGAGAGGGATGGAAGAAGAAGAGAGAGATGGACAGAAGAAGGTGAGAGAGAGATGGAGAGAGGAAGGGACAGAAGAAGAAAGATGCAGAGAGAAAGGGACAGAAGAAGAAGAGAGAGATGGACAGAAGAAGGTGAGAGAGAGATGGAGAGAGAAAGGGACAGGAAGAGGAGAGAGACGGAGAGAGGGGGATGGAAGAAGAAGATAAGAGAGATGGAGAGAGAGGGATAGAAGAAGAGGTGGAGAGAGAAAGGGACAGAAGAAGAGAGAGATGGAGATAGAGAGAGGGATGTAAGAAGAGAGCGATGAAGAGAGAAAGGGACAAGAAGAAGAGAGATGGACAGAGAGAGGGATGGACAGAGAGGGATGGAAGAAGAGAGAGACAGACAGAAGAAGGTGAGAAAGATATGGAGAGAGAGAGGGATGGAAGAAAAGGAGAGAGGTGAAGAGAGAAAGGGACAGGAAGGAGAGATGGAGAGAGAGAGGGACAGAAGAAGAAGAGAAAAATGGAGAGAGAAAGGGACAGAAGAAGAGAAAGATGGAAAGAGAAAGGGACAGAAGAAAAAGAGAGAGATGAAGAGAGAAAGAGACAGAAGAAGAAGAGAGAGATTAAGAGAGAAAGAGACAGAAGAAGAAGAGAGAGATTAAGAGAGAAAGAGACAGAAGAAGGTAAGAGAGAGATAGAGAAAGGGACAAAAGAAGAGAGAAAGATGGAGAGAGAAATGGACGAAAGGAGAAGAGAGAGATGGAGAAAGGGACAGAAGAAAGTGAGAGAGATGGAGAGAGAACAGGACAGAAGAAGAGAGAGATGAAGAGAGACAGAATGGGACAGAAGAAGGTAAGGGAGAGCCAGTGGGGATGAGCAAGACATAGAGAGAGTGGTTGGGGAGTTAGAGAATAAGAGAGAGATAGAGAGAGTCGAAAGAGAGGAAAAAAGAGAGGAAGAGGAGAGGCTGAAAGACATTGTGACTGTGCAAAAACACCAAAAATCGCCAATCCAATCACCCGTCCATCACATGGGTGAAAGAGACAAAGAGAGAAGAGAAGAGAGAGTGGAAAGGGTGAGAGAGAAACGGTGTGAGAGAAAGAGGGAGAGAGGACGAGGAGACGATAGGGTGAGAGCAAGGGGAAAAGAAGAGAGGGAAGTAGGAATAGGAGAAAGAGAGGGGTGAGAGAGAAACAGAGGATGGGAACTGAGAAAGAGTGATAGGATAAGAGAGAGATGGAGTGCGAGGGTGATGGATAGAGGGAGGTAGAGAAGGATAAGAGGAGGGCGACAGGGGAAGTCACAGATCGATGATAACGCACACTTCAAGACTCAAAAACAGCTTTTGTTTTTCCTCCAGCAGCTTTGAAAGTGTGAAAAAAGAAGTGCCATAAACGCCGTGTTTTTGACATGTCACGAGGGTTTTACAGATTTGACTGGAAACTGAAACTGAAAGAAAAGTTGCAGGTACGAAGCCAAGTCGATCTTCAGGGTTTGGGTGCAAATAACTGACAGATTAAATCTCTTCAAAATTAAAAAGGAGACACAGGGTCAGAAAACCAGAGACTTTCTTTGATATCTCCTCATAGTAGTTCTGAAATAATTATAAAGTTTGGGGCAAATCCATAGACTGTATATATAACAGTTGTATCTACAGTACTGTGAAAAAGCTATAGGCAGGTGTGGAAAAAATACTGTAAACTAGGAATTCCTTCAAAAATGGAAGTGTTCATCATTTATTTTCATCAATCAACAAAATGCAGTGAATGAACAAAAGAGAAATCTAAATAAAATCAACGTTTGGTGTGAGATTTGCCTTCAGAAGAGCATCAGTTCTTCTAGGTTTACTTGCAGACAGTTTCTGAAGGACCTCGGCCGGTCGGTGTCCAAACATGTTGAAGAACTAAGCCCAGATCTTGTGTGGATGGAGCTTCCTCACATCCTTCTGTCTCTTCATGGAATCCCAGACACACCCCATGATGTTGAGGTCAGGACTCTGTGGGGCCAGACCATCACCAACACAACGTCTGACTCTTCTTCTTTATGTTGAAGAGAGTTATTAATGAAATCTAAACGAGAAATAGCCCTTACTGGAAAATGTCAAAATGGGCGAAGACGACGAAGATGATGACAACGACCATCTTGCTGGTCGAAATGCATTGTTGTCCCTCGATGCAATAAAGGACTTTTAATATATTCACTCTGCCTATTTTTACATTTTCCAGTAAACTATTTCTCGTTTAGTTTTCACGTTAACCCTCGTAGAGCTACTTTTTAACCTTTTTTTACCCAGTGAAGCGCTCTACGTCCTCCCTTCACCCGAGAGTTCTTAATGACTTTGGCTTTTTCTTTTGTTCGCTCACTTTGCATTTTGTAAATTGATAAAAACAATCATTATTTCTATTTTTGGAAGCATTCTTTGTTTACAGCATTTTTTCACACCTGCCTAAAACCTTTGCACAGTACTATAAATACAATTGTGAGTGATGCAAATCACTGTACACACAATCTGTTCAGCCTCCTGCCCTCTAAAAGGAGATACAGGAGCCTCCATTCCTGCACCACGAGACTCACTAACAGCTCCATCCACTAGGCTGTTAGGATGCTGAACTCTCCCCCCTTTCTAACCACCAGGCTGTCAGGTCGCTAGGAATCTGTGTAGCTCCAAGAACAGAACTCCCCAAAGAACACTTGGGCTCTTGACGTAGGGTTGGGCGGTAATACGGTAAAAAAAAGTAGCAGCAGTATCAGTTTCATTAGCGTCATTAAAAAATCTGCAGCGCATAAGGACCTAATATAATATTTGGAGTATTTCAGCTTCAGGCGAATGACAGGGGACAGACAGCAAAGGTGGACAGAGCTGTGACCCTGCGTCAGGCCAAAGATCCCACCACAGTCGCTTCAGACATGAGGCACAGAGCCGACTTTCTCCCCTCCGCTCTCTCTCCTCTTCAAACGTCGTTACGCATGGAGATTTCCATCCACCGGCAGCGAGGAAGAAGAAAAACCCTGACGGACGCTTTGTGTGTGATGTTGAGCCGAAAAGTTTGCGATGGAGGAGTTTTATTAAAAGAGTCGAGAGGGGATGAGCGGTGCTGAAGGAGGAGAAAATTACCTCCGTGAAGTTGGCCCCATCAAACGCAAACCTACACAAAAACTATGTCAATCGTTTGTGCTGTTTTGTGCTGCAAAAAGTTTTGCGATTCTGGTTCTTAAGATATTTGCTGTTTTATTTTCGGCCAATGACATCATCCAGCCCCTCAAAATGTTAATTAGAGCTCAAAACAGGAAGAAAATTATAGAAAACGATCTCAGGCTGTGGAAAAGTCTATATTATTATATAAAATATGAATCAAAAGCAAATTACTAAAGACTGTTACAGACTTTTCCACAGCCTGAGATCATTTATCATCACTAGTTTTGTGGAGTTTGTCGGCGTCAGCTGAGCGGAAATGACGTCATATAATTACCGCAGAAATAATAATTAATAATTTTAGAAATAAACTCGCACAAATGAAAATTGTCAAAGCACAAAACAGCACAAACAAAATACAAACATTTTCTATAATTTTCTTGCTGTTTTGAGGCTATTTCACATTTTGAGGGGCTGGATGACGTCATCGGCCGAAAATAAAACTGCAAATATCTTAAGAACCAAAACTGCACAAACAAAACTTTTGCAAGAGAGCGCAGGTCTGTCAGATACAACATGCTGCAGTGGGAAATATCACACGCCGTGGACTGTTGAATTTGACTTTTTATTCCAGAATCTGCCTCTTCTGCTTTTCTTTTCTTGTCTCGGCGAGTCCCAGATCATTAAATGGAGGGAGAAGTTTGGTTTGATCAGAACTTGTGCCTCATCTCCAAATATAATGCTGCTATTCTGTTTCTGAAAGGTTTAGGTGCAAGATACAAAATAATTCTCAAATTGTCATGGTAATACCGTAAACCCCGGTAAAATGCTGAGAAAGTTTTTCCTCTGTGTAACCCCTCAGTCTCTGTCGGGTTTTATTTTGTCATTTTCTCCCTGTGTGTGGAGCCCATCAGAACGAGCCGCTAATTGTCATTTTCATTATTTGTTTTTGTTTCCATCCAATGAAAATAAAGGAATGAATGAAGAGAGAGAAGGAGAGAGGGATAGAGTAGAGGAAGAGGAAAAGAGGGTGATAGAGAGTGCAAACGAGTGTGTGTGTGAGAGAGAGAAGACAGACCGACCGACAGAGACAAGGTTTAATAAAGTCTTCAGCTGCTGTCGCTTCTGATAAGGGAGACCCCATGGAAAAGAGGAAGAGAGAAAGAGTGAGGGGAGGGAAAGAGAGAGAGAAGGGGGTGGTGAGAGATATAGGGAGAGAGAGGGGGTCAGGAGAACGAGGGATGAGAGATAAAGATATTAAGAGAGTGAGGGAGAGAAGGGGAAGAGAAAAGAGGTGAGATATATGGGGAAGGGAAGAGGAATAGGCAGAGAGAAAGAGGGAGAGAGAAAGAGGGGGAGAGAAAAGGGGTGTGATATACAGGGGAGAGATGGAGCAGAGAGGGAGACAGAGGGGAATGAAAGAGAAACAGACGGAGAGAGAGAGAGAGAAGAGAAGAGAGTGCGGGAGAGAGAGAAGGGTAGAGATTGAGGGAGAGATGGGATATAATGGGGGGAAAGTGGTGAGAGAGGGAGAGAGACAGGTGGAGAGAAAGAGAGATGGGTAGAGAGACAGAGAAATGGAGGAAGAGAAAAGGGGTGAAGTATATACGGGGAGAGATGGGGAAGAAGGGAATACAGAGAAAGAGAGAGGGAAGAGAAAGGGAAAGGGAAGAGAGACAGACGGAGAGACTGAGAGAGAGGAAGGGAAGAGAGAAAGGGTGAGGAAGAGAGACAGAGAGAGAGAAAGAGAGAGGGGCTGAGAAACAGGCAGAGAGAGAGAGAAAGAGGGGGAAAAAGAGGTGAGATATATGGGGAGAGATAGACAGAGAGAGAAGGGAAGAGAGAGAGAGAAGGTGGAGGGCAGAGAGGGAGAAAGAGAGAGACGGGAGGAGAGAAACAGACAGAGAGAGAGAAAGAAGGAAGAGAAAAGAGATAGGCAGAGGAGAGTGAGAAGGAGGGAAGAGAGAGAGGGGGAAGAAAAGAGAGACAGGCAGAGGAGAGAGAGAGGAAGGGGAGAGAGAGAGAGGAAGAGAAGGGAGACAGGCAGAGGAGAGTGAGAGGAAAGGAAGAGAGAGAGAGGAAGCGAGACAGGCAGAGGAGAGAGAGGAAGGGAAGAGAGAGAGGAAGAGAAGAGAGACGGGCAGAGGAGAGAGAGAGGAAGGGGAGAGAAAGGAAGAGAGACAGGCAGAGGAGAGAGAGGAAGGGAAGAGAGAGGAAGAGTGACGGGCAGAGGAGAGAGAGAGGAAGGGGAGAGAGAGATTAAGAGAGACAGGCAGAGGAGAGTGAGTGAAGGGAAGTGAGAGAGAGAGGAAGATAAGAGAGACAGACAGAGGAGAGAGAGGAAGAGAGAGAGGAAGAGAGACAGGCAGAGGAGAGAGAGATGAGGGGAAGGAGAGAGGAAGAGAAGAGAGACAAGCAGAGAAGAGAGAGGAAAGGAAGAGAGAGAGAGAGAGGAAGAGACAGGCAGAGGAGAAAGAGATGAAGGGAAGAGAGAGGAAGAGAAGAGAGACAAGCAGAGAAGAGAGAGGAAGAGATAGGCAGAGGAGAGAGAGATGAAAGGAAGAGAGAGAGGAAGAGAAGAAAGACAAGCAGAGAAGAGAGAGGAAGGGAAGAGAGAGAGAGAGGAAGAGACAGGCAGAGGAGAGAGAGATGAAGGGAAGAGAGAGAGGAAGAGACAGGCAGAGGAGAGAGAGAGGAAGGGGAGAGAGAGAGGAAGAGACAGGCAGAGGAGAGAGGGAGTAAGCGAAGAGAGAGAGAGAGGAAGAGACAGGCAGAGGAGAGAGAGGAAGGGAAGAGAGGAAGAGAAGAGAGACAAGCAGAGAAGAGAGAGGAAGAGATAGGCAGAGGAGAGAGAGATGAAAGAAAGAGAGAGAGGAAGAGAAGAAAGACAAGCAGAGAAGAGAGAGGAAGGGAAGAGAGAGAGAGAGGAAGAGACAGGCAGAGGAGAGAGAGAGGAAGGGAAGAGAGAGAGGAAGAGAAGAGAGACGGGCAGAGGAGAGAGAGAGGAAGGGGAGAGAGAGGAAGAGAGACAGGCAGAGGAGAGAGAGGAAGGGAAGAGAGAGGAAGAGTGACGGGCAGAGGAGAGAGAGAGGAAGGGGAGAGAGAGATTAAGAGAGACAGGCAGAGGAGAGTGAGGGAAGGGAAGTGAGAGAGAGAGGAAGATAAGAGAGACAGACAGAGGAGAGAGAGGAAGAGAGAGAGGAAGAGAGACAGGCAGAGGAGAGAGAGATGAGGGGAAGGAGAGAGGAAGAGAAGCGAGACAAGCAGAGAAGAGAGGCAGAGAGAGAGGAAGAGAGACAGGCAGAGGAGAGAGAGATGAGGGGAAGGAGAGAGGAAGAGAAGCGAGACAAGCAGAGAAGAGAGGCAGAGAGAGAGGAAGAGAGACAGGCAGAGGAGAGAGAGATGAAGGGAAGAGAGAGGAAGAGAAGAGAGACAAGCAGAGAAGAGAGAGGAAAGGAAGAGAGAGAGAGAGGAAGAGACAGGCAGAGGAGAGAGAGATGAAGGGAAGAGAGAGGAAGAGAAGAGAGACAAGCAGAGAAGAGAGAGGAAGAGATAGGCAGAGGAGAGAGAGATGAAAGGAAGAGAGAGAGGAAGAGAAGAAAGACAAGCAGAGAAGAGAGAGGAAGGGAAGAGAGAGAGAGAGAGGAAGAGACAGGCAGAGGAGAGAGAGAGGAAGGGAAGAGAGAGGAAGAGAAGAGAGACAAGCAGAGAAGAGAGAGGAAGAGATAGGCAGAGGAGAGAGAGATGAAAGGAAGAGAGAGAGGAAGAGAAGAAAGACAAGCAGAGAAGAGAGAGGAAGGGAAGAGAGAGAGAGAGGAAGAGACAGGCAGAGGAGAGAGAGAGGAAGGGAAGAGAGAGAGGAAGAGACAGGCAGAGGAGAGAGAGAGGAAGGGAAGAGAGAGAGAGAGAGAGGAAGAGACAGGCAGAGGAGAGAGAGAGGAAGGGAAGAGAGAGGAAGAGAAGAGAGACAAGCAGAGAAGAGAGAGGAAGAGATAGGCAGAGGAGAGAGAGATGAAAGAAAGAGAGAGAGGAAGAGAAGAAAGACAAGCAGAGAAGAGAGAGGAAGGGAAGAGAGAGAGAGAGGAAGAGACAGGCAGAGGAGAGAGAGAGGAAGGGAAGAGAGAGAGGAAGAGAAGAGAGACGGGCAGAGGAGAGAGAGAGGAAGGGGAGAGAGAGGAAGAGAGACAGGCAGAGGAGAGAGAGGAAGGGAAGAGAGAGGAAGAGTGACGGGCAGAGGAGAGAGAGAGGAAGGGGAGAGAGAGATTAAGAGAGACAGGCAGAGGAGAGTGAGGGAAGGGAAGTGAGAGAGAGAGGAAGATAAGAGAGACAGACAGAGGAGAGAGAGGAAGAGAGAGAGGAAGAGAGACAGGCAGAGGAGAGAGAGATGAGGGGAAGGAGAGAGGAAGAGAAGCGAGACAAGCAGAGAAGAGAGGCAGAGAGAGAGGAAGAGAGACAGGCAGAGGAGAGAGAGATGAAGGGAAGAGAGAGAGGAAGAGAAGAGAGACAAGCAGAGAAGAGAGAGGAAAGGAAGAGAGAGAGAGAGGAAGAGACAGGCAGAGGAGAGAGAGATGAAGGGAAGAGAGAGGAAGAGAAGAGAGACAAGCAGAGAAGAGAGAGGAAGAGATAGGCAGAGGAGAGAGAGATGAAAGGAAGAGAGAGAGGAAGAGAAGAAAGACAAGCAGAGAAGAGAGAGGAAGGGAAGAGAGAGAGAGAGAGGAAGAGACAGGCAGAGGAGAGAGAGAGGAAGGGAAGAGAGAGGAAGAGAAGAGAGACAAGCAGAGAAGAGAGAGGAAGAGATAGGCAGAGGAGAGAGAGATGAAAGGAAGAGAGAGAGGAAGAGAAGAAAGACAAGCAGAGAAGAGAGAGGAAGGGAAGAGAGAGAGAGAGGAAGAGACAGGCAGAGGAGAGAGAGAGGAAGGGAAGAGAGAGAGGAAGAGACAGGCAGAGGAGAGAGAGAGGAAGGGAAGAGAGAGAGGAAGAGACAGGCAGAGGAGAGAGAGAGGAAGGGAAGAGAGAGAGAGGAAGAGAGACAGGCAGAGGAGAGAGAGAGGGAAGGACAGAGGGATTTGTCTTGTTTGTTTGTGTGTTGTCATGTGTCTGGACTCTGTCAGGAGGCAGGTGTGAAGGGGTGAAAGGTGAACAGGAGACTGTGTTTTTGTGGAAACATGATAAAAAAAAAATCAGAACAGAGCAGACATCTCCAGTCCAAGTGTCTGTGAAATGGCTGGATTTCCGATCACATCACAACGTCCTTTGGCCCAATCTATTTTTAAAAAGGAGTTTAAAAACACAGTGGAGGACTTTCTGTTTTACCACATGACATCACAAGGTGGAACAGTGTTTTCAGTTTGAGAGAAGAACTCAGCCTAAATGTGCAGGTTTTTGTGTTAAACATGTGTGAATGAAACAAAACACAACTCCAGGTTTGTTTGTGATGAGGAAACAACATAAGAACATAGATCAGAAAACAGAGTAATATGACCTGCGTGAAGTCGCCCCATCAAACGCAAACCTACACAAAAACTGTCAATCATTTGTGTTTCGTTTGTGAGGCAAAAAGTTTTGTTTGTGCTTCTTTAGTTTTGGAGAAATTAATGATTCTTTTATAGGTCAAACTGGGGTCTGTCAGCCCCCAGGAAGCTTCAAAATGCACTAAAACGTCCAAAATGGAGTCAATCGTTTGTGCTTCGTTTGTGCTGCAAAAGTTTTGTTTGGTTCTTAAGATATTTGCAGTTTTATTTTCGGCTGATGACGTCATCCAGCCCCTCAAAATGTGAAACAGCCTCAAAACAGCAGAAAATTATAGAACGTTTGTATTTCGTTTGTGCTGTTTTGTTCTGTGACAATTTTCATTTGTGCGAGTTTATTTCTAAAATTATTAATTATTATTTCTGTGGTAATTATAGGATATCATTTCCGCTCAGCTGACGGCAGCAAACTCCACAAAACTAGTGATGATAAACAATCTATTATTATTATATCAAATATGAATCAAAAGCAAATGACTAAAGACTGTTACATTTCCGCTGCCTGAGATGGTTTTCGCCACTAGTTTTGTGTAGTTTGCTGGCGTCAGCTGAGCGGAAATGACATCAACAAAATACAAACGTTTTCTATAATTTTCTTCCTGTTTTGAGGCTGTTTCACATTTTGAGGGCTGGATGACGTCAGCGGCCAAAAATAAAACTGAATATCTTAAGAACCAGAATCGCACAAATGAAACTTTTTGCGGCACAAAACAGCACAAACGAAACACAAAAGATTGACTCCATTTTGGACGTTTTAGAGCATTTTGAAGCTTCCTGGAGGCTGACCCCAATTTGACCTATGAAAGAATCATTCATTTCTCCAAAACTACAAAGCACAAACAAAACTTTTTGCAGCACAAACGAAGCACAAATGATTGACATAGTTTTTGTGTAGGTTTGCGTTTGATGGGGGCAACTTCACACAGGTAGTAATACGGGCCCTTCAGTTAAAAAGATGCATTATTGGGAAGATCTGTCACCTGCTTGTCTCCGTGGAGATGTTATGACTGCCGGGAATGTTCCTCAAGGTGACATTAAACTTATCTATCTCCCTGGAGACAAGCAGGTGGTGCCATTATTCAAATTTACAGCCTACTAAGAATGCATGTTTTTCAATGTAGTTCTGCGCTATAGAAAAGTGCAATGACATCAATAACAGATAGATATGTGTAACGCCATACTGTGGAACATCCCAAAGCTATAGTATCTCCATGGAGACAAACAGGAGATGGCGTATCCTCCACGAGAAAAGCGACATGGTGCGGGTTTAAAATGCAGAAACACAAATGTAGCTGATGCATTTGTAATTGGGTCTGGTCCTGGCGCTCGCTGATTTGGTTTGAGAGCAGATTTAAAATGACTCTAAAACACTGAGGGCTCCGAGTGCTGCAGACATCAAACACTGAGGACAGATCATCATAATCACAGGAGGAGAGAAAAGGAGAAAGGAGGAGAGAGAAGAGAGAGGGGGAGAGAGGAGAAGGGGCACAACAAGTCAACATACAAAGACAAAGAAGAGATTCAGAAAACGTGCATCATAAATATAGAAGTGTATGGAACTGTATGTAAGATGAGGATTTTCGATTTCAGAAACTCGATCTACGAGGTAAACATGCACAAACCAAATGCAGCTTTTACTGATGACAACCGTAATGCTGATTTATCCTTAATTACAAAATTGCCTCCAGAAAGCAGAATGAGCCCCATAAGACTCTCTCATTTGGTTTGCCAGTCTGAAAAGCTGAAATCCAGGCACATTTAATTATAGAGTAAAGATAAAAACACAGGATTAAAAGCCGCTTTATCTTATATTGTTTTACCTTTTGATAAGCATTTCCTCTCACTCATTTTCGATGGAAAACCACACTTGCTTCACCATAAGAGCAGAACGGTCTGTTTTTATCACTGATTTTGTGCAGTTTGGAGCCTGAATCAGCCTAATGTTTACCTTTAATTTTCGAAAAGTTATTGCATTCTGAACATCTCCAAATGGAATATTGTATTAAACTTAGATAAGATGCATTTATTCGATTATCTGTGTTTTTATTGCTGAAAAATACCTTTAAAAACTTGCATTCTTACATGAGTGGGGTCGCCTTTTCACAGATCTCATTTGTAAATCACCCTGACAGCATTTCCTGCTTGTTTTTATGGAGATTGAAAAGTTTAATGCTATAGAAATTGGAGGGCCTTCTAAGAGAAAAGTTACACAGTGCACCTTTAAAAATAGTATTCTTGGTACATGTACTCAGATTCTTCCAAAAACTACTAATAAAAATATAATATAAAATGAAAATTCAGTGAAAATTACAGTCTTCAATTCCGCTTCAATAAAATCAGAGAAAAAAAAGGTCACAATTTCTAAAAGCTTTTTTTTTTTTTCCATTTTCATGGTTTAAAATATTTGCCGTTAATTCTCCAAAATGAAAAGTTATGATTGCCGTTGACACCCCAAATAGCCATTAGTGTTTCTCATATGTCAGATCTCCAAACCCTCTTTTGCTTTTAACGAGAAAAACAAAGCAACGGCGTCTTCACAAAGCAGACAATAGCAGCACGAGGATTTGACGTGGATCCGGGGAGATGACAGCGTTTTTGGAGGGTGCTGTTTGCAAAGTGTGGGCGACGCTTTAACTGTCAGAGCGGGGCGACCGTTTGGATCCTGCCGGTGACTCATGCTCGGCGACGGCGGCGTTATTAGGAGAATAACAGGCTGTGAAATGTCCCGCGGTGAAGCTTTTCAAAGCCCCGTGGATACGACTGGTGACCCCACGCGGAGAACAGGGTGTCATCTGCCAGACGGGGGATTTACGGAGGTTTACCCAAACAAAAGGAAAGAAAAGGAAAGAAAACGGTCACACTTTGTAAAGACTAAGCTATTTAAAGACGCTATACACCGCGTTTCAAATTATTATGCAAATAGTGTTTAAGTGTCATAAAGGTCAAATGTTTAGTTTTCAAGTGAAACTTATAGATGGTTTTGTGTCTCAGGTTCTTTGGGAAATCAATCTCAGACTCCTGTGCCAATGGTAAGTCCAATTAAAGGAAAAACTACTTGAGGACGTTCCACATTATTAAGCAGAGCACCAGACTCAAAAAAAGAAAAAGGATTTCTCTAGTGCCCAAAAGCCTGAAATAGTTGAATAATTTGGACAAGGTATGAAACCCTTAGATATTTCAGGAAAACTTAAGCATCATACTATTAAGAGATTTGTAGCTGATTCAAAGCACACTCAGATTCGTGCAGATAAAGGGCACAGTGAGGAAGATTTCTGCCAGATAAATACATCGGCTTAAGAGAGCAGCTGCTAAAATGCCATTCCAAATCAGCAAGCAGGTATATGAAGCTGCTGGTGCCTCTGGAGTCCTGCGAACATTAACGTGTAGGATCCTCCAGAGGCTTGAAATTATGCATAATTCTTCTATTCGGCCTCCCTCAAAAAATACTACAGGAAGAAATGGCTCCAGTGGGCCCAGAAATACATAGACTCATTTTCAAATGTCTTGTTCTGATATGTGCCGTGCAACCCTGGATGGTCCAGATGGATGGAGCCGGTGATGGAGTGGTGGATGGTTGGTGGATGGAGCAATGGATGGAGTGGTAGACTGAGTGGTGGATGGGGCGGTGGATGGAGTGATGGATGGAGTGGTGATGGAGTGGTTGATGGAGTGGTGGATGGTTAATGGATGGAGCAGTGGATGGACCGGTGGACGGAGTGGTGGATGGAGCAGTGGATGGAGTGATGGATGGAGTGGTCGATGGAGTGGTGATGGAGTGATGGATGGAGTGATGGATGGAGCGGTGGATGGAGTGGTGGATGGAGTGATGGATGGAGAGGTGGATGGAGCAGTGGATAGAGTGATGGATGGAGTGGTGGATGGAGTGGTGGATGGAGTGATGGATGGAGTGGTGGACGGAGTGATGGATGGAGTGATGGATGGAGTGATGGATGGAGTGGTGGATGGAGTGGTGGATGGAGTGATGGATGGAGTGGTGGATGGAGTGGTGGATGGAGTGATGGATGGAGTGATGGATGGAGCGGTGGATGGAGTGGTGGATGGAGTGGTGGATGGAGCAGTGGATGGCCACCAAGTTCCAACAAGGCTGCGAAGTCAGCGAGGAGGTGTTGGAGTCATATTTTAGGCCAGAATCATGGGGAGAGAGCTGATCGGCCCCTTTAGGGTCCCTGAAGCTGTGAAAATGACCTCTGTAGAGTATGTCGTGTTTTTCACTGACCACATTCTTCAATGGTACAAAAGGAAGAATCATACTTTCCGTAGCAGAATCATCTTCATGCAGGACAATGCACCATCTCATTCTGAGAGGAATGCCTATGCATTATTGGCTGCTCTGGGCATAAAAGAAGAGAAACTCATGGTGTGGTCATCATCTTCCCCTGACCTCAACCCTCTGGAGAGCCTTTAGAGCATCCTTAAGCCAAAGATCTATGAGGGCGGGAGGCAGTTCACATCCGAACAGCAGCTCTGGGAGGCTATTCTGACGTCCTGCAAAGAAATTCAAGCAGAAACTCTCCACAAACTCACAAGTTCAGTGGATGCAAGAATTGTGAAGCTCTTGTCAAATAAAGGGCCTATGTAAAAATGGAACTCGACCTGTTCAGATGTTTGCATTGAAATAGCGTTTGATTTCAGTAATGTGCTAATGCTTCTAACTGAAAAAGAAACAAATGACAATTTTCAGTTCTATACAACAATTACATGGTCTGAAACTCTGTTGTTTGGAAGAGTGCATTTTCAGTTTTTTTTTTGTTTTTTTTTTTTAATCCTGTTATCATTGGGAGGTTTGTTCAATAACATTTGAATTGTACTCTAAAGGTCGATGACTGGAAAATTATGACCATCCTTTATATTGACAATTAGACAAATCAGAGACAAGTATCATTTGGATAATAATTTGTATTAGCAAAAAAATGGACTCTTGTGAGTTTTAAACCGTGCTATGATTTTGTTATCTCGTTAAGAACATACCTGGAGTTGTGTTTAGTTTCATTCTCACACAGTCACACACACACACGTGTTTGTGATGAGGAAACAACATTAGAACTTGGATCAGAAAACAGTGTAGTATGAGCCCTTTAACATGAACCATCTTGGTCTATAGAGGTTTGATTGACCTGGATTAAAGGAAGTGAATATGGAGATGTGACATTTGATCTGTTCGAGTAGAGTCCGCTGAGATGGAAGTCCTGTATGAAAAGGTGTATGATTGTCACTCCACTCTTAACCCCCGGGGGACCTGAACTTTAGCTTTATTAGCCCTCATGACTACAGTGTGAAAGTGAAGGGAGCCTCGATTATGCTGGGGCCTTTATCTTGTAGGCATTTACAGATATGAGTAGTATTCATGCCACGGTATCTTTAAGCCGGGTTTAAAGGAGCTGTACCTGGTTTTTATTTACTTTGAAAAATGTGACAACAGAACTAGTTTAATTCAAAGCTTCTATATTGTGTGAATGAAACAAAATGCAACTCTAGGTATGTCTGTGATGAGGAAACAACATTATGACAGATCAGAAAATAATAACGGTTAAGTGTGAAGCTGTGATGGTAAAGCTAAGATAAAGATGACAACGTGCACCTGATTCTCAGACAATAAAACACTTCATAATGAGACAGAGAAACACACCGGTCGCCAGTGTTATACCAGCTGCTACAGGGACACTCACCGCTCCCTTCTGCCACTGGGTAATGGGCCTTGAGCCAAGCCAGGGACAGTGTGAGAGTAAATCTGAGTCATGAGTGTAGCAGTAGTAGTTTATTCGGTCATTTTGCAGCACTACAAAACAAAAAAAAGCATAGACTACAACCCCATGGATCATGGAGTGTGAGTCTGCACAACTGAACTGGGCCGTGGCCTGATGACGTCATCACACAGCGCTGTTTGTTTAGTGGAGAAAATACAGTTGTGCTCATAAGTTTCCATACCCTGGCAGAATTAATTAAAATTGATGATTTCTTGGTCCAGAAGCTGCACATGGGACATACTTGGATATTCCAACATGATAATGATCCAAAACACAAAGGCAAGTGGAGCTGTCACTGGCTCCAGCAGAATAAAGTGAAGGTTCTGGAGTGTTCGTCTCTTCTGACCTCAGTATCACTGAGCCTCTGGGCAGATTCAAGCTGCAGTTCAGACAAGAGCCCAAGAATTTACAGGAACTGGAGCTTTTTGCCAAGAAGAATGGGCAGCTTTACCATCAGAAAAAATAAAGGGCCTCATCCACAACTATCACAAAAGACTCCAAACTCATTGGGTCATTTGTGTAGTTTCTGTTTCATTATTATTTAAAAAGAGGAAACACAGTTGTTTGATAATAAATGGCTTCACCCAACCACTAACCATGAGTGAAAGAAAAGTTTTTTCATTATCAGTCATATTCTCTGAAAGATGGACAAGAAATCATAAATTCTGTCAGGGTCTGTAAACTTATGAGCACAACCGTAAGTCCAGTGGCAGAAATATCTATTAAATAGTGAGGCAGATATGAGTCCTGCTGTAATACGCACTCCAACCGTGAGTTCATGCATATAATAACGGCACGGAGGAGTGAGGACAGTCGGAGACGAGGCTGCAAAACTTAGTCCTTACTCAAGGTAAGCGTAGATTCACTGTGTTTTAGAGCAGACTTCACAGTTTGTATGAGTGACATCAGTGCACCTATAGTAAAGTCATGCATGTGCACCTGCAATAATAATTCAACTGTATTTTTGTTCAAAGGCATTTATGTAAAAAAATGCAAGGCTCATTAGGAACTAGATATTGTGGGATCAAAAGCATCATCAGTTATCATTTTTCTCACAAATAGAGCAATTTGAGAGAAAACTGAAACAGGAACTGCTAAACTAACACGATATATCATATAAGACACTATATTTTTCATTTTCTTTCTTAAACATTGGTTTTACTAAATATAAGATTATTGTTTTACGAGATTTTGGAGTTTCGAACATGCCTTGTTATTGTTTTCAGTCTGAAGTGAAGTGGCTCTGGATCCAAACAGCTCAGCAGTTCACAGCTGAAGCCCTCCTCTCCACGGCCCTCGACTGTGGAGTCTCATAAATCCCACTGCTCCACACTCTGCAGGGTTTGTGTTTACATACATGTCCTGAATCCCACCGACACTTTCAGACCTAAAGACGTCTTAAAAGAACGACCGATGAAATAAGGAGATCTGAATTTCCATAAAGTATAAATAAAGAAGAGATGAGGACCGACTGGATTTAAGTCAGTACAAACAAAGCCACCTGGAAAAGGTTTATCTGAGGAACATTCTATTCCCACACTTTTATTCAGGTCTGCTTCACACAGAAACAGGTGATTTTGAGATTGTGATGGTACATAAAACATCTACCATATAAATAACAGGGCATTTTTCATTTCAAATCTGTTTTTTATGTTTTTTTTGTGGATTTCTATGTGAATTTGTATTCTTTTTTATATTCACACTTACACATACACACATTCACCCACTCCTCTGACTCTGGGGCAGGCGTTTTACCATATACTTTATATTCTTACTGCCATTTTTCAACCTTTGTCCTTGAGAATTATTATTTTCTTTCTCTTACACTCTTTCATTCGGATAGAAATATAAGAACACTGAAGAATACATAGCACTGTTATGAACTGCAGGTTCTATACATCTTATATTGCGGAAAATTGACTCTTGGGAGTTTTAAGTCATGTTAGAATGTTGTTACCTCCTCCAAACCACACCTGGAGCTGTGAGTAACCCTTTATTATTGTCTGTCTACATCTCAAAAGCTCAAAATGCTCTGTTCCACCTTGTGATGTCATGAAGTGATGTCATCAAGTGGCTGACTGCCTTTTACCTTTCATTTTAAAATCCTTACATTTTCATTCTCATTGTGGTTTATTTTATATGATCATAAACGATCAACTTTTGTGCATTTATTAACAACATTATTACTTTGTACGACTTTAAATGAAAAAAAAAAAGTACATTCTTCATTCTCATTTTGCTTATTTTGATACGATCATAAATGATAAACTTCTGTAACTTCTTTATCGTTATTATTAGTTTGTACTAGGGATGTCTTGAGTATAAGACACGAGATTCAGTCACGTGATCAAACCGATCCAGTTTCACAGATTTTTGTGACATCGACGCACTTTACTGCAGCCGTGAATCGAAACACCACCATGTCGCTGTGTGGAATTATTTTTCACTGCAACAAAACAAGAGTCAAATAGCGACGTTCAACTGCTGCAAACAAACAATTTCTCATGGAGGAACCAGCAGAGCCACTTTGATTCACTTTCACATTCACTTTGATTTACAAAAGAATCATCCGGAACAGTCTGAGATTTACAAGAACGGAAGCCAAAAAATCTTGATCGGGACATCTCTGTTCTCAGTTTGTACAACCACAGTATGTCATTTATTTTGCTATATGGAAATATTCCTAAAGTTCTATGATCAATGCAGATAAGAAACCACAACATTTTTGAAGTTAATATAAGTTCTTCTCCTTCCCACTGCTTCTCAAGAAATGTGCTTTTCTTTTATTTACAATGTGTATGTAGTATTGTATCTCTCTTGGCACAAACTCAAAATAAAATTGAATCAATAAAAAAAACTGAAACTAGTTCAATAGAGACGGGCAATACTATGGCTAAAATTGTCCAAATGATTCTAGTGATACATTATATATATAATACATTTGATTTATTAGGCGCCTTTCTGGACACTCAAGGTCGCCTTACAACAACATAAATGAATTAAGTAGGATTAAAACATACAGTTAAAGCCTACAGTTACAGTGGGACAGTATTTCATTGATTGATTGTATTTATTATTCTATTTTAATTCATTATTAGTCTGTCTACAGCTCCAAAGCACAAAATGCTCTGTTCCACCTTGTGATGTCATGAAGAAGCGTCAGTTTTCAAATTAACATCATTTTACCTTTAGTTCAACAGAGACTGGCAATTCTAGCGCTGAATTTTTTTCTAGTGAAGGTGTATGGAGTTTAAAAACACAGTGGAGCCCTTCCTGTATCACCGCAAGACATCACAAGATGGAACTGAGTTTACTGCTTAAGAGAATTCAACTTAAATACGCAGGATTTCTGTGTTAAATGTGCGTGAATGAAACAAAACACAACTCCAGCTTCGTTATTTGTCAAAGGAAACGACATTATCACACAGGTCAGAAAATAGCGTAGTACGGGCCCTTTAATTTATGGAGAGAAAAGTGCGCTCTAAAGTTGCTCAAGAGTTTGACGAACATTAGCATACTGTCTGAAAGCACTAATTAGCTTGGCTTAGACTTTTGATTGACGGGCAGAGACAGCTCGGCGCTTCGCAGTATTCACCCAGGAGCTTCTAATGACGATCTGTCGGACCGAACCGGTAACCCCCTCGTCACCTGTCACACGAGGGTCACACGCTGGACCTTCATTTCAATAATGTGAAAAAATAAAACCAGAAAAGTGTAAGGAAATTCTCGTGATGTCATGGGTTGGCTCTTACATTTAGATTTTAAAGGATCAACTGTTTATTTCACTATTTTCTGATCTGTTAGAATGTTTCCTCGTCGTTTTGTTTCATTCACACGTGTAACGCACAAATCTTACATATTTAGGTTTTGTTTCAGCCTGACTTCATGGCAACAAAACGACGGCGGCAAAACGACGGCGACAAAACGATGGTGACAAAATAATGGCGACAAAACGACGGTGACAAAATGATGGCGACAAAACGACGGTGACAAAATGATGGCGACAAAACGATGGCAACAAAATGATGGCGACAAAACGACGGCGGCAAAACGACGCTGACAAAACGACGGTGACAAAATGATGGCGACAAAATGAAGGCGGCAAAACGAAGGCGGCAAAATGACGGCGGCAAAACGACAGAGACAAAACGATGGCGACAAAATGATGGCAATAAAACGAAAGTGACAAAATGATGGCGACAAAACGACGGTGACAAAACGATGGCGACAAAACGACGGTGACAAAATGATGACGACAAAACGAAGGCGGTAAAACGACGGCGGTAAAACGACGGCGGTAAAACGACGGCGGCAAAACGACGGCGACAAAACGACGATGACAAAATGATGGCGACAAAACGATGGTGACAAAATGATGGCGATAAAATGACAGTGACAAAATGACGGTGACAAAATGATGGCGACAAAACGACGGCGACAAAATGGCGGCGACAAAACGACGGTGATAAAACAACGGCAGCAAAATGACGGCGGCAAAACGACGGTGACAAAACGATGGCGGCAGTGTGTGTTGAGTCGACAAAGAACCAGAAGCCTTTAGGTTGAGTTCTTCTTCTCTAAAACACTCTTGTGATGTCATGTGGTACTACAGGAAGTGCTCCACTGTGTTTTTAAACTCCACACACCTTCACTAGAATCATTTAGGACAATTTCAGCGCTAGATTTGCCGATCTCTGCTGAACTAAAGGTAAAATGTAGATGTTAACTTGAAAACGGACGCTTTTTCATGACATCACGAGGTGGAACTGAGCATTTTGAGGTTTGGAGACGCAGACGGACTAATAATAAATTTACTCAAACGTGTGGGAATGAAACAAAACACAACTTCTAACTTCACTTGACTTAAAGCTCACGAGAGTCAATTTTGCGTAATATAAAATGTTTAACGTGATTTGTAACTGTAAGATTTGAATTGTGATTTGATTTTGAAATTCTTGAGTTTTAAATTCCGTGTAATCCATCAGTTGGAAAGTACATAAGGCTGCACTTTCCAAACTTTCCAAACTTTTTTCCAGGCGCCTCATGTATAAATGTATGGCTGAAGTAAACTCGACCAAATATTCTCTTATATGAATACATTTGTGCAGTTTGAGCAGTTCCCTCTGTTCTCTTCTTTCCTCTCTCACCGCTCTGCTGACCTCTCCTTTTCTTCCCTCATTTCTCTTTCCTTTCCTCCCCTCCTTTTTTATTCCTTTCTCCTTTCTCTTTCCCCTGTTCTGACCTCTCCTCACCTCTTCCTTCACTTGTTCTCTCCTCTCCGTCACACCCCTCTTCTAACCTTTCCTTTTCTCCTCCCCTCCTCCTTCCCTCTCTCTCCATCTCTTTTTCTCTCACCCCTCTTCTCCCCTCCTTCTTCTCTCTCTTTCTCTACTTGAATCTCTCCTCTCTTTCCGCTCTCTCTATCGCCCCTCTTCTCACCTCCCATCCCATCCTCCTTCCTTCTCTCTCTCTCGCCCCTACCCTGACCTCTCCTCCCCTCCTTGTTCCCTCTGTTCTCTCTCCTTTCTTCCTCTCCTTTCTCTCTTTTTGCACTTTCTCTCACCCCTCTCTTCTCTTTCCTACTCCTTTCCCTCTCTCTCTATCGCCCTTCTTCTGACCCCTCTTCCCTCCTTGTTCTCTCTTTCTCTCCTTTAATCTCTCCTCTTTCCTCTCTCTCACACCCCTCTCCTGACCTCTCTTTTTCTCTTCCCCTCCTTGTTCCCTCTCTCTCACACCCCTCTCCTTCCCCCTGTTCTCTCTCCTTTCCTTCTTTCTCTTTCCTATCTCTCTCTCCTCTTTTCTCCTCCCCTCCTTCTTCCCTTTCTCTCTCACCCCTCCCCTGACCTCTCCTCCCCTCTTCCTTTCTTCTGTTCTCTCTCCTTTACCCTCTCTCTCCTCTCTCTCACACATCCCTCCCTCCTCGCTCCCTCTCTCCTCCCTCTCTCCTTGCTTCCGCGCTCCCTCTTTCCACCCTCTCTCCTCCCCTCCTCGCTCCCTCTCTCCTCCCCTCCTTGCTCCCTCTCTCCTCCCCTCCCACTCCCTCTCTCCTCCCCTCCTCATTCTCTCTCTCCTTCTCGCTCCCTCTCTCCCATCTTCGCTCCCCCTCCCCTCCTCGCTCCCTCTCACCTCTCCTCCTCGCTCCCTCTCTCCTCCCCTCCGCGCTCCCTCTCTCCCCTCCTCGCTCCCTCTCCTCCCTCCTCGCTTCTTCTCCTCCCTCCTCGCTCCCTCTCTACTCTCCTCACTCCCTCTCTCCTCCCCTCCTCATTCTCTCTCTCCTTCTCGCTTCCTCTCCTCGCTCCCTCTCTTCTCCTCTCCTCGCTCCCTCTCTCCTCCCCTCTTCCTTTCTTCTGTTCTCTCTCCTTTACCCTCTCTCTCCTCTCTCACACACCCCGCACCATCTCCTTCTTCCCTCTCTCCTCCCTCTCTCCTCCCCTACTCACTCCCTCTCTCCTCCCCTCCTTGCTCCCTGTCTCCTCCCCTCCCACTCCCTCTCTCCTCCCCTCCTCGTTCTCTCTCTCCTTCTCACTCCCTCTCTCCCATCTTCGCTCCCCCTCCCCTCCTCGCTCCCTCTCACCTCTCCTCCTTGCTCCCTCTCTCCTCCCCTCCTCGCTCCTTCTGTTCTCTCCTCGCTCCCTCTCTCCTCCCCTCCCACTCCTTCTCTCCTCCCCTCCTCGTTCTCTCTCTTTCTCGCTCCCTCTCTCCCCTCTTCGGTACCTCTCTCCTCCCCTCCTCGCTCCCTCTCTCCTCCCTCTCTCCGCCCTCCTCGCTCCCTCTCCTCCCCTCCTTGCTCCCTCTCTCCTCCCTCCTCGCTCCCTCTCTCCTCCCCTCCTCACTCCCTCTCTCCTCCCTCCTCGCTCCCTCTCTCCTCCCCTCCTCGCTCCCTCTCTCCTCCCTCCTCGCTCCCTCTCTCCTGCCCTCCTCGCTCCCTCTCTCCTCCCCTCCTCGCTCCTTCTCTCCTCCCTCCTCGCTCCCTCTCTCCTGCCCTCCTCGCTCCTTCTCCTCCCTCCTCGCTTCCTCTCCTCCCTCCTCGCTCCCTCTCTCCTCACTCCCTCTCTCTACCCCTCCTCGCTCCCTCTCTCCTCCCTTCTCGCTCCCTCTCTCCTCCCTCCTCGCTCCTTCTCTCCTCCCTCCTCGCTCCCTCTCTTCTGCCCTCCTCGCTCCCTCTCTCCTCCCCTCCTCGCTCCTTCTCTCCTCCCTCCTCGCTCCCTCTCTCCTGCCCTCCTCGCTCCTTCTCCTCCCTCCTCGCTTCCTCTCCTCCCTCCTCGCTCCCTCTCTCCTCACTCCCTCTCTCTTCCCCTCCTCGCTCCCTCTCTCCTCCCTTCTCGCTCCCTCTCTCCTCCCTCCTCGCTCCCTCTCTCCTCCCTCCTCGCTCCCTCTCTCCTCCCTCCTCACTCCTTCTCTCCTCACTCCCTCTCTCCTCCCTCCTCGCTCCCTCTCTCCTCCCCTCCTCGCTCCCTCTCTCCTCCCTCCTCGCTCCCTCTCTCCTCCCCTCCTCGCTCCCTCTCTCCTCCCTCCTCGCTCCCTCTCTCCTCTCCTCCTCCATGTTTTGGAAGTTTTCCTGTAGCAGATGTCGGTGGGAGAGGCGCAGACACAAACAGCAGCCTCAGGTCCAACAGTCTTCCCACTTAGAGCTCAGGCAGCTCATAAAGACTCAGCAGGGTTTTATTTTTAAAGGCTTACTTCAGTATGACGGCTTCTCCTGACTCGCACACTTTCACTTCATTTGGTTACACTAAATACAAATGATACTTTTACACAAATCGGGACACAGTTTGTGAAGAAAAGTTGAAAAAGATGTTGAAAATGTCTGGAATTATTGATACTTTGCGGTGGACCTGTGTCTCTATTGATGGAATCTTCTAGTTTCCATGGTAACACAATACAGACATTACAAAACGGATTAATGCTGCATTCAATTGAGCGTCGGTAGTCGATAAATCCGAGTCAGTTCTCCCGATATCCGTTGTAAATTCGTTCCATTGCAACAGTCGGAAGAATATGGATGCCCGAGAAAGTTTAATGTAATGTCGCTATTTGCTGCTAATAAATAGAATCCAGTGTTTCCCGCAGAAAATTGGTTATACAAGGTGACCGGGGGTGGATACTGTACCGTCAAAAGTGAGGACCGAGAAGGGTGTGCAGAGATTCAGTGCTGACGAAAGTAAGGACTGGGGCGCGACGACCGTAGTTTTGCAAGGATTCACGTTCAGTCAATCAATCAAACTTTATTTTTCGCTTTGCATACAAAAAATGCAACACAAAGGAGACTCAAAACACTTAGGCAGAAGGACAGGCAAGAGGTGCTTTCCTTGGCACGGTACCTCTGTCCCAAGTAGAGACACTTTCACATAGTCCTTCTTTTAATGCACAAAAACACAAACACACACACACACAAAAGACAGGGTAAATGCAGGGTTGCTGAAATGATGGGGGTTATTATTTAAACAAACTCAAATTTACCGCCTGAAAGTGGGGTAGGCGATGACCACTGTATGGTGACCATGATGGTGACAATGGTAATGGCAAGACAGTAGGACAGTAATGATGGTCGCAATAGTACTACAGCAAACGCCAAACACTTCCGCACACACACACATACACACCTATACACACATACATAACACAATTTCCCTCCTTGATCATGATTATAATTTTTTAGATTGTTTTTTGTCTTTCTTCTACCTTTTTTGTCTGCTGTCTGTTGACGTGTGCTGCTGTTGTTGTATAGTTTTGTATGTATTTGCCTTTATCACACACACACAAAAAAAGCAACACAAAGTGCGTTTCATGTGGTTCAGACGGACATAGTCAAGACGGGGGGCAATTGTTGTCAAGGCGGCCACCCTGACTATGAATTGGGGTCTGTTTGATTATTACATGTTCAGAAAAGAAAGAACGTCTAAACGTCACTACAGAGTTTTAGGAAGACACTTTCTCCACATACACAACTTGACATACTGTATGAAACGAGGGCATAGATTTGCATAGAGACAGTAGGGACATGTCACAACCAATATTTCAGGAAGACAAAATAGTCCCTACAAAAAATTGTATTTATTTCGACATTTTTCTAAACTCTATAGTATTAATTTAACACATTTGAGTTCACATTTTGTTTATTAGACGTTCTGAGATGTATTCAGTGATATGACAACAGGGTTACCCACGCCGCTATTCATTGTCCGCAAGTGACACTAGTGCCTCCGCTGACCTCTCAATTTCATTTCTCTCCAACGACCACGAAGTAGTGAAAACAGCTGATGAATCGGGCAAAACAAAATCATGCCACTGCCCAAAAAAACCAGGATATAAGAAGTTATTTCACCACCGAGGGAGTAAGTAGTACGCCCACAAAAGGTTTATATTATTGAGCTAAACGCAACGTAAACGTGTTATAATCTAGCCTAAATGTTAGATAAAAATATCCCTACCAAAGCTGAGACCTCCCCTCTTTGACGAAAAGACAATTCTCCCCGTTTACTGTTTAACCTTTTCACTGCGACCTAAATCCACCCGACTCTGCACCGAACTAGCCCGAGTTTGTGTTTCGGAACTGCAATTTGATTGGTCGTTTCATTGCACTTTCTCGAGGTGGAGGTAGTTTTTCCCCGAGTCCGAGCACAATAGAATGCAGCATTAAACCGCTCATTTTCAGGAGCCTGTGATCAAACAGTGTTGATCCTGTTTAGGAGTTCAATTTTCAACAAAAAAGTGAGAAACTGCTCCGTGATTTGGTCCGAGTACTCGCCGATACCAATGCCTGAAAACTGTGCGGTATCTTGAGCTTTTGGAGCTTCGGTATCGGAACAACTCTACAAATAAGCGACTGTGGTTGGGTCGCCTCAAGTTTGGATGGAGATTTTTCACGCTCTATGGTCCGACTCCAAGACCGTTTTGGATTTGAACAGAACGAAAAGGGACTTGCCTGGTCACAGTTGTAATCTTGTGTGTTGTGTCGGAGCTCAGAGTCGCCAACACCAACCTCGGCTCCGTCGAACGCCATTTACTCCCACTGAACCATACTTCACTGGTCTGTTGACATTTTCTCATTATCCCCATTATCACCAACGCAAATTACAACAAACTACTATTTATTTCTCTTTCACCACGGACAGTTTAACGAGCAACAAACCCACAACAAACGCAACGTCTCCAAGTCTAATTTTCATTGTTGCGTTGGAGCGTGCAAATCACCTACTGTATTACCACACCAGCGTTCAGTTTTCCATTAATGTTTTAGCAATAAATGGCAAGCCAATCCTCTTGACGACTGCGTTAAGTGGGAATTTGAAGCTTTATAATTAGAGCATAGGTTTTAATCATAATTTAACACGGCTCCAGTGTTTGTCAGTTTAATTTAAAAAGTGCGTAATGAGAAAGAACGGGTTTTGGCAGCCCTTACAGATGTGAAGAAGGAATTCACAGTACAATGGAGAGTTCAAATTTGCATCAGAAATATAACACAAAACGCTGGTATTTATTCATTTATTCATTTAGCAGTGCAATGACAGTTTGATTCATTTCTTTCTCTACTTTTAATGTTTAAACTTTTCTTTAAGAGGATCCACCACCTGCTTTTTAGATGTTTCTTTACCTGATATGTTCCAAAATATGGTATTATATTACGCAAAATTGACTGTTGAGAGATGTTATAAATGTTGTTATTTCCTCAAAAACATACCAGGAGTTGTGTTTTGTTTCATTCACACGTTTGAGTAACTTTATTATTGGTCTGTCTACATCTCCAAAGCTCAAAATGCTCTGTTCCACCTTGTGATGTCATGAAGAAGCGGTAGTTTTCAAGTTAACATCTGCATTTTACCTTTATTTCAACAGAGACGGGCAATTCTAGCGCTGAAATGGTCTAAAATGATTCTAGTGAAGGTGTATGCAGTTTAAAAACACAGCGGAGCACTTCCTGTATGACTGCAAGACATCACAAGGTGGAACAGAATGAATTCAGTTTGAAACAAGAACCTAAATATGTTAGATTTGTGTGTTAAACGTGTGAATGAAACAAAACACAATGACGAGGAAACATTCTAACAGATCAGAAAATAGCAAAATAAACAGTTGATCCTTTAAAATCTAAATGTAAGAACCAACCCATGACATCAGGAGAATTACCTTATGCTTTTCTGGTTTGATTTTTTCACATTATTGAAATTAAGTTCCAGTTCCAAATGATTCTTGTGAAGGTGCATGGAGTTTAAAAACACAGTGTGAGCTCTTCCTGTAGTACCATATGACATCACAAGGTGGAACTCAACCTAAAGGCGGATTTATGGTTCTGCGTTGATTCAACGCACACTGCCGCCGTCGATTTGTCACCGTCGTTTTGTCGCCATCGTTTTGTCGCCGCCGTTTTGTTGCCATCGTTTTGTCGCCGTCGTTTTGTCGCCGCCATATTGTCGCCTGCCGTTTTGTCGCCGCCGTTTTGTCACTGTCATTTTGTCGCCGTTGTTTTGTTGCTGTCATTTTGTCGCCGTCGTTTTGTCGCCGTTGTTTTGTCGCTGTCGTTTTGTCGCCGTCGTTTTGCCTCCATTGTTTTATCGCCGTCGTTTTGCCGCCGTCGTTTTGTCGCCGTCGTTTTGCCGCCATTGTTTTGTCACCATAGTTTTGTCACCATCGTTTTGTCACCGTTGTTTTGCCGCCATTTCGTCACCATCGTTTTGTTACCGTTGTTTTGTCGCTATCGTTTTCTCGCCTTCGTTTTGTCGCCGTCGTTTTGCTGCCGTCGTTTTGTCGCTGTCGTTTTGTCGCTGTCGTTTTGTCGCCGTTGTTTTGTCACCGTCGTTTTGTCGCCGTTGTTTTGTCACCGTCGTTTTGTCGCTGTCATTTTGCCGCCGTCATTTTGTCGCTGTCATTTTGTCGCCATTGTTTTTGATTTAAGAATCTACGTCGACGGCACGGTGGCTGAGTGGCAACACTCAGGCCTCACAGCAAGAAGGTTGCGGGTTCGATCCCCGGGTCACCCGGGCCTTTCTGTGTGGAGTTTGCATGTTCTCCCTGTGTCTGGATGAGTTTCCTCCGGGTACTCCGGTTTCCCCCATCAACCCAAAACATGCAGCACCTATGAACTAACATCAAGGACCACGTTGTGGGCTCACCACCTGCAGAGGGGTTCATGGGGGGGTCAGGTGCTATGAGAATTGAGCAGCAAACTGCCCCCGCGACTAAGCGGTAGAAGATGGATGGATGGAATCTACGTCGAGGTCTATGCACCGCAAAGTAATTCACCGCCCCAACGCTAGAAGGCGAGGATTGGGAAGTACCGGAAGTGTATGTAGAGCAGATGTAGAGAGGACCAATCACAGCTTTTATTGTCTGCGTTGCTTTCCCTTGCTGTCTGCGTAAGTTCAATGTGTAGTTACAAAATTTTGGAAATGCAGATGCTGTGGTGAGGGTTCAAGACCGAAAATCGGACTTAAATGTACAGGGTTTGTGTGTTAAACGTGTGTGAATGAAACAAAACACAACTCTGGGTCTGCTTGTGATGAGGAAAAAACATTATAACATAGATCAGAAAATAGTTTAATAATGGCCCTTTGAAATTAATCTCTTCATTGTTGTGGTTTTTCATTCGCCTCAGAGTGACCTGAATAAATTATCTTTTTTTAAATCAAATTAATGACTCAATTTCAGAACCTAATTTTTCTTTATAATCTGCATTAACCTTGTGATGATTAGAACCTTCTGGAACCAACAAAAATGCCAAGAGTCGGTAAAGGTCACGGCGCTTTGTAAACCTGACCTTTAACTGAGCGTCGTGCAACTTTAATGAAGGTAAATACAACTGTAATAGAGAAGGTTTAATGATTTACTATGAATTTGTCCTGGTTTAGTCCTGGTTTAGTCCTGGTTTAGTCCTGTTTCAGTACTGTTTCAGTCCTGGTTTAGTCCCTTTCTTCTACAGAGGTTGGAGTAAAAAGGCATTTGTGGAAGCTACAGCTGTAAAATAAATAAGAGTAACTGTAAGAGTAACTGTACTGAACATAATTTCTGGTTCATCATTTGAATTTAATGTAATTTAAAAGGACAAAACATTAATTGAGGCTCATCTGTCATTTTCAAAGGATGGACACAAAAAAAAGAGTCCAACTAAATCATATCTGAAGGAGCAATGTAAAAAACACAGAATCAAAATATTACATTTCTATAAAAGATAAAATGACTAATATTAAATGTTCTCTCTTGTTTTAAGATGATTCACGCCAGAGTGATAAGTGTCACTCTGAGTTGAGTTCTTCACATGATCAGTCTGAACAAGGGGTGTAAGAAAATATCGATACAGTCATACGTCGCGATACGTCACTGCACGATTCTCGCATTGATTCAAAATGCACATGAATCGATTTTTTAAAGTCACGTTTTTTGGGAAAATTTCATAAGTTCCATTTACTCTTCTCATGATTTAAAAATTAAACTGTATTTCATCACATTTTGTTCTCGTGAAGGTGTAAATCAACCATAATATTATACGTAATTATTGATAAATCAGAATATATTAGGGAAGGGACAAGATCTCGCGAGACAAAATTGCCACAAGATCGTGCACACATGCTGAAAATGATGTCGTGAGATGTTTTTCCCACGTTTTTACGCATGGATTGGATAAAAAGTACTAGCGAGATACATTTTTTTGAGAAGCTATAGTCACAAAAAGTAGTGCTACAGCAGAAATATGAAATAAAGTCAAATCAAAAACTGTGAGAATAAAGATTGTGACCTCGATTGTGCCATTTATTTACAGTAAATAATTAAACAATCTCATCTTGTCTCGTATTTATCTCGTCTTGTGTCTCGTCTTGTAAAATGTATCTCGTCTCACCCTTACAATATATCATTCTTTTTTTAGCATTAGGAAATACTGTGATGTAATGAATAATCACAGGCATTTCATAATAAGTATCGTAAATCCAGATTCATGGCAATGCACACCCCAGTCTGAAGTGACCAGAAAACGTTGATTGTCGTAAGCTTCACAACAGCGAAACAAGCCAAATTTTCTAACTTTAGTTGCATCCAACTGATAGAAAAGCACAAAGCTCTTCACAAACTAAATTGCCCTGTAATATTGACTCTAAAATCAGCTGAAGTATGTCTGTTTGCGTCAATGTGTTCATTTTGGTTTGTTTGTGCGTTTCACCTTTGGCACCTTTTTAGTTTTAATTTCAAAAGGGAAAGTGTGTCCTTTAAAAATAACCAAGGTCATGCAGTTCAGTGACTCCATTTCCTCATGTATTATTATATTTATGTACAAACAAACTTTTCACTGGTCTGGTCCAGGAATAGCCCCGGTCTCAGTGTGGGCAGGGTGCAGTGACAGCGGCTGGGACCAGAGACCAGCAAAGTGAAGGGAGGGACTCCAAAAGTCAATGCAAACTGACAGCTTTTCTCCAGGAGGCAGTATACAGGCCATAGCCCATGTGTGTGTGTGTGGCCCTGGAATTTACATGTGTATGTGTGTGTGCTGTATGTATGTGGTATATATATGTGTGTGTGCTGTATGTATGTGGTATATATATATATATATATATATATATATACCACATACATGTGTGTGTGTATGTGTGTACGTGTGGTGTATATACATATACTGTATATGTGTCCGTGTGCGTGCATGTGTGTATGTGTGTGGTGTATATATATGTGTGTGTGGCCCTGGAATTTACGTGTGTATGTGTGTGTGCTGTATGTATGTGGCATATATATATATATATATATATATATATATATATATATATATATATATATATATATATATATATATATATATATATATATATATATATATATATATATATATATGTGTGTGTGTGTGTGTGTATGTGGTGCAAATATATATATATATATATATATATATATATATATATATATATATATATATATATATATATATATATATATATATATATATATATATATGTATGCGTGCATGTGTGTGGTGTATATAATATATATGTGTGTGTATGTGTGTGGTGTATATATGTGTGTGTGTGTGTGTGTGTGCATGTGTGTGTGTGCATGTGTGTGTGTGTGTGGTGTATATATGTGCGTGTGTGTGTGCACGTGGCTCTATACTGTACGTGTGTGTTCAAGAGGAGTGTGTCTGGAATAGAAGTTGATTGACAGCTCGGGTGGAGTGGGAAAATGGGCAGAACAAAGTGAGCCTCAGAGTCTATTAGAGGAGGTTTAAAATACCATAAAGAAATGATACGTTTCACAGACGCAGTGGGAGTGTGTCAGAGCCAACGTTATAGTTTTAGAGCTGAATGCTCAACTATAGAAATATTAAGCTTATCTAAAAGAAACATATGTAAACCTGACTTTTCACAGCTTTAAGACATAATAGTTTTCACTTTTAATTCCACCACTCAAGTTGTATTCAGAATGATTGATGTTTGAATAATCTTTATCCTCCTGTATTCCATTGTTCTGAAACTCCCTGTTTTCCCCTTCCCCCCATACACACCCACTGCTCCGTACTTACTTTGGTAAATGCTCACATTTTTAGCAAATCACAAAGAGTGCAAATATTTATTGATACTTTACAGGTGATGACATCCAGATTCCTTGGGGGTGTGATACTAACTGTAGGCACTGCATATAAATATATAAACTGATACATTTATATGCCATAGACATACATTTCAAACACCCGCAGCGTGACGTTACGGCAAAGTACTAACAGCCTGTCTTCTTGTCAGAAAGCCTGCCGTGTAGTTTAGACCTCTACAAACACGTTCTGAAATCTTTTGCCAAACATTGGGAAAAAAATCGCAAATGTCGATGTCAAAAATCCCAGACAGTTTGGGGTCATTAAGAAATTCCTCCCAGATGTTTTTTTGGATCCCGGAAGGAAGACATGTCCTGGAAAAAGAGAACGTCTAGATTTGTTCAGCTCTATCTCCGTCCCTCCTCTCACTGAAACCACATCTGAAATGGCGTCTGCTTTTCGTCCATATTTTCCCTGATTTTCCTCCTGTACGTCTGATCCTGTCCTCGAGAACTCTCTCAGGGAAACGCAGAAGCATCAGTCAAACCTGCGTCTCTCTTTAATTGAATAACCCGCAGTATGGCATTATAATCTCCTGTTATAATGTCAATGAGCCCCATGTCCTTGCGTGTTTTATTTACAGGCTCCTCTCGGGGACATAATGTCACGTGGAGCCTGATGAGTTTGCGTTTGGCATTTGTCCATTGATTTAAATGGGCTGGAACAGGAAGAAGAGATACGTTTAACCTTTGGATTTGATTAGGCAATAGACATGATTACCAAGCATATAGCCCTGGGTTAAAGCTGCACTCTGGAACTTTTCATGAGGGTCAGGGTCGTTTGTCTTATCTTCCACATTAGTAGCCTATTAAAATTCGTCCAAACTTGAGATGACCCAACTACAGCTGCTAATCTATATCATATGTTTCTCAAATACAGAAGACATCTCCTCTCCAAAATTCTCAAAATACTCAGAACAAAATACATCTTTTGTTGTTACTTGTGTAAAAATCTACACCATTTCTCAGTTCTTTATGTAGATTTGTCTCCTTTTTTATGCGTAATGTTTTTGATGTGACTGGAGACAGGACATGGCTCCAGATCCACTCATACATTTTTTTTTTTAAAGCATGTGGTTCTGGCTGGTCAGGTAAGGCAGCGCTCTATAGTTTTAAAATGCTAAGTTCCCTATGGAGGAGGAGGAGTAGAGCAGAAACAACACAAAGACACTTTCAAATTAGAACATTTTAGAAATGTACTGTGGGTCAAATGTACAATCTGGGAAGTGCTAGAACTGAAATTAGCTTTTACTAACATTTAGTCGCAAACTAAGACAAAAACCTAAGGACTAAACCAGAACGAAACCTGGACTAGACCAACACTAAACCAGGACTTAACCAGAACGAAACCTGGACTAGACCAACACTAAACCAGGACTTAACCAGAATGAGACCTGGACTAGACCAACACTAAACCAGGACTTAACCAGAACAAGACCTGGACTAGACCAACACTAAACCAGGACTTAACCAGAACGAGACCTGGACTAGACCAACACTAAACCAGGACTAAACTATAACAAAACCTGGACTAGACCAACACTAAACCAGAACTTAACCAGAACGAGACCTGGACTAGACCAACACTAAACCAGGACTTAACCAGAACGAGACCTGGACTAGACCAACACTAAACCAGGACTAAACTATAACAAAACCTGGACTAGACCAACACTAAACCAGGACTTAACCAGAACAAGACCTGGACTAGACCAACACTAAACCAGGACTTAACCAGAACGAGACCTGGACTAGACCAACACTAAACCAGAACTTAACCAGAACGAGACCTGGACTAGACCAACACTAAACCAGGACTTAACCAGAACGAGACCTGGACTAGACCAACACTAAACAAGGACTTAACCAGAACGAAACCTGGACTAGACCAACACTAAACCAGAACTTAACCAGAACGAGACCTGGACTAGACCAACACTAAACAAGGACTTAACCAGAACGAAACCTGGACTAGACCAACACTAAACCAGGACTTAACCAGAACGAGACCTGGACTAGACCAACACTAAACCAGAACTTAACTAGAACGAGACCTGGACTAGACCAACACTAAACCAAGACTTAACCAGAACAAGACCTGGACTAGACCAACACTAAACCAGGACTTAACCAGAACGAGACCTGGACTAGACCAACACTAAACCAAGACTTAACCAGAACGAGACCTGGACTAGACCAACACTAAACCAGGACTTAACTAGAACGAGACCTGGACTAGACCAACACTAAACCAGGACTTAAGTAGAACGAGACCTGGACTAGACCGACACTAAACCAGGACTTAAGTAGAACGAGACCTGGACTAGACCAACACTAAACCAGGACTTATCTAGAACGAGACCTGGACTAGACCAACACTAAACCAGGACTTAACCAGAACGAGACCTGGACTAGACCAACACTAAACCAGGACTTAACCAGAACTAGCCTAAACCTGGACTAGACCAGAGCTATTGTTACGGCTCAGCTCTGCTACAGACAGGGGAAGTAACAAAAGAACAAATGCTAAAGCTAAAGTTATAATTTATTTAAGGAATGTAAAGGTAAAACTAACAAAAAGAGAATATTTACAATAATTAACAAAAAGAGCCTCATAACACAGTTGTTTTCAGGTATAACCAAGAAGTGACAGAATTAAATCATGCAAATGATATTCACACTAAAACAACAGACCAATCCAGTGTCTTCAAAGTCATAAAGGACTACTAGAGTCTCAATGACCAGACTATCTCATTCTCGAATCTCAATGCCAAAAGCCATTCAAGAGACATAAAAGTGGGCTACAGTTTACAGACAGAACAGCAGCCGGGAGTGGAGGAAGCAGGTCCTTTTAGGGCAGTGCTTGTTGAAAAAAACTCAAGTGTCTTATCAGCGTGATTGGGGTGTAATGTCTTTAAGCGACGCTGTAATTTATTTGACTTCATGCTGTCGCTGCCAACATTTTTAGACACACTAAACGCAGCGTCTTTCCTCATTTTCCACTGTAGTGACAGTGAAACCGAGCGCTACAGATGATTTACATACAGTTTGTTCTCTGCACTTCATATCTCCTGCTCTACAGCACTAATACAGCACACACTGACAATGAGAGTGTCACTGCCAACTACTGTAGTGGATTAGTGGATGTGCAATTACGCTTTAGTCTCATACGGAAAAAACATAGACCGTATATATGAGTGGACTAAGTGAGTGTGACGTCACCCACAGCGTTCAGCGCCGCTCAAATGAGGCTCGCGATGCCGCGGTTACAGGAGCGAATCTGGAGCCAGACAGACAAAATAGCGGAAAAAGAAATTCAGGATCATTCGGGTTCATATGAACACTTTAAGACCAAAATGATGAGGCCACAGCAGCAGGGACAGAGAGAGGAGCGATAAGATCTCAGTGTAAGTCAATGGGAAAAAGGGACAGAAGGAGCCGGAAGAGCCTCCTGGAGCACTTCCTGTTTGGCACGCGGTGGCTAACGGGTTTGCTTAGTCCACTTATATATACGGTCTAAAAAAAGGGAAAAAAGCATGTTCCCCGAGGTCACACGCACCCCACTATTTGAGAAGGATTGTTTTAGGGTGTGGCAGCTGCAGGTGAAGGCAAAAGAAGAAAGAATCCGCGCACATCAGCCGAGTGCAGGCGCAGGACCTAAAAGGCAAAAATAATAGAAGTCTGCACGCTGTTTCTGTGCTCCCAATGTGAAATTTAACAGCGTTGTTTAATAACGTTGTGCTATAAAATTTCACATTGGGAGCAGTGAAGCTGTAGGTGAAGGCTGAGGACTGGCTAAGCTCCAAGTGAACGCACCAATCACAGGAGCAGAAACTTAAACATATATGGCTACTACTGTACTGAACTCATACAAAACTGTAATTGATCTGCTTTATAACGAGTAAACTAATGAAAATATTGAGAAGCATGTGGGTGGGGGTGCGTCCTGGTGGAGGTCTGCGGGGTAGGGTCCTCTGGGTGCAGGTCTGCAGTCAGACTCTGTTGAACTCTTGTATTTTATTCATGTTGAGCGTCTAGAGCGTGTATGTGGGGACATGACACAGTACATGTAAGTGCGACACATGGAGCAGATGACAGCATGTTAAACCTAAGAGCAGATTACAGTGAAGTGAGCACTTTTTCAAATCTATTTTTCAGGCATAGAGCAGCCAGTCCCTTCTACATTCTGTTTAAAAAAGAGGGTTGATTTGGACCATAAAGCTTGAAAAACCTCCATCCAAACTTGCGATGATCCAACCACAGCTGCTCATTTGGAACACGTGTCTCTCAAACGCAGAAGACATTTCCTCTCGAACGTTCCCGTATCATTCCGAACAAAATATATGACTCCTATTACCTCTGATAATTACGTCAATGGGCCAAGCTCAATGGTGCTTTTAGTGGCTTGTTATGAACGATTAAAGCGCTGAGGAAGGAGCTGGGGTGAGAGAAAGTTTATGATCTGGAAAAGGGTAAAAATGTACTCAAAATCCAACCTTTGCGAACGCGTTAGTGCCTGCCAGACGAACACGAGCAGTTGGTGTTTACATTGCGCTCTATGGTCAAAGTGCGGTTTGACCAGAAGGGGAGCGCTAGAAATACCCTCTCCAGTTATTTTAATAGATCCATGGATTAAAGTCCCATAATGATGACACAGGACAGAAGGAGCAAGGGCAATGTTTAATCATTCACTTCTGACACCTTCTGAACCTGAAAGGATGGAGCGAGGGAGGGGAGGATAGAGGTTAGAGGACAGAGGGATGAGGCGGAAAGAGAGATAGGGAGGTCAAAAAATATGGCTGCTTAGGAAAAAAAATATCACAGGGGACTGAAAAACATGGTGTATTTCTGCAGAATCAACGAGCAAAACTCTGCTTAAGGCGCACTGTGTAACTTTATGGTTAGGGGTCCGTTACCTGCTTGTTTCTATGGATACAGTCATCCCTTACTATAATACGGTTCACCTTTTGCAGTCTCGTTGTTTTGCTGATTTTTTTGTGCAGTTTTGCATGCTTTTTTTTACATTGTGTTCTAGGCTGATGAGCTGTTCTGCGTAATCGAAGGTGGCACGTCTGTTTATAAGAATCCTCTCTGCCCAGAAGAAAAAACAGCGCCAACAACTACCCATAACTATGTTCTCAGACACCTGCACCAAGAACTTCAGTGGAAAAAGACGCCCGCTCCTCAGGTTAGATCGTGGAGGCTGTCTGAGAAATGTGTGTGGTGAGGGGTTTTACAGCTTTAAAACATATACAATAATCGCAAAAAAAATTTAAAAAAACACCTGCGTGAAGTTGGCCCCCCATCAAACTCAAACCTACACAAAAACTATGTCAATCGTTTGTGCTTCGTTTGTGCTGCAAAAAGTTTTGTCTGTGCTGCTTTAGTTTTGGAGAAATTAACTATTCTTTTATAGGTCAAATTGGGGTCAGAGAGCCCCCAGGAAGCTTCAAAATGCTCTAAAACATCCAAAATGGAGTCAATCGTTTGTGCTTCATTTGTGCTGTTTTGTGCTGCAGAAAGTTTCGTTTGTGCGATTCTGGTTCTTAAGATATTTGCAGTTTTATTTTCGGCCGATGACGTCATTCAGCCCCTCAAAATGTCAAATAGCCTCAAAACTACAGAAAACGTTTGTATTTTGTTTGTGCTGTTTTCTGCTGTGACAATTTTCATTTGTGCGAGTTTATTTCTAAAATTATTCATTATTATTTCTGTGGTAAGTATAGGATGTCATTTCCACTCAGCTGACGGCACAAAACAGCACAAACGAAGCACAAACGATTGCCACCATTTTGGATGTTTTAGAGCATTTTGAAGCTTCCTGGGGGCTCTCTGACCCCAATTTGACCTATAAAAGAATCATTAATTTCTCCAAAACTAAAGCAGCACAAACAAAACTTTTTGCAGCAAAAACGGGACAAACGAAGCATAAATGATTGACATAGTTTTTGTGTAGGTTTGCGTTTGATGGGGGGGGCACTGAAATAAACACATCTGATTGGACGATCCTGTTTGCTTCTGGCTCTAGGCATGAAAGACCCCATTGACCTCCCTCTGTATAAAAAATCCACACAGATATGAGTCTGGATTTGCCAGGAAAGACTATTCTGTTTTGGTGAATATAGTCCCATAAAAACGGCTGACACAGCAGTGGTTTGTGTCAACAGGATCCAAGGCCGAACTCCTTTGAAAACTTTGGATTTGAGTTAAAACTAATCTATGGTTGGCTGTTTCCCAGGTAAACTTTGTCTTTTGAGGCGAATAAAAAAATCGCCTTTCCGCACACTGGATGTTCACTGGAGATTTAAAAGGCAGAATAATTTAAAAAGTCTGTCTCTCCAAATGGAAGCTGGAGCCGTGTTCATAGTTCAATAAAACACGTTTAGAACGGCTCTGCTCTCTCAGCACAAATGCACTTATCGAGCTCCACTGATTTACCCACGGGGCCGGACTCAAATTAAACTGGCGGCTGTAATTTTGAGAAATCTGTGGAGACTTAAAGCTGCAGTATGTAACTTTTTGATAAGGTCTGTCACCTGCTTGTTTCTACGGTTTGTTCCGTCAAATTACAGGTGGTTTTACAGCTCAAAAACACCTAGAAAAACAGGCATTCTGGTCTCCAAGAAGATAGAAAGGTTTAATGTCGTACTGTGAAACATTCAGACAAAGCAATAACACCTCCATGGGAAAAAAGCATTTGACAGACACCTTTAAAGGGGTGCTACGTAACTTTTCTGATGTAGGGTCTGCCGCCTGCTTGTCTCAATAGAAATGATTGTTCTGCCTAGGGATGGGCATTGATAAAATTTTCATAATAGATCATCGGGAAAATGAACGATCGATTATCGTTTCTTAACATTTTTATATTAAAATGATCACCATTATTACTATTAGTAATATGCATAAATAAACTCAATTTTACAACATATAAAACATAATCACTATAGAGCCACATCACCCAGAGATTAGAATGTGTTTAATGCAGCTTTGGCACATTTGTTTACGTCTTACAGAAACGAAACTTAAAAGCACATGGCTCATTTATATAAACTATAAGCAAAAAAAAGCCGCTCTTTCCTTGTGCTGATGCTTCAACTTCTGTTGGTCTAAAGAACTCGACTCAGTGGAATCAGAGTGTTCTTTCTGTGACAGAGGATGTGATGAGGCTGGTGAGTCTGTTCTGTGCGTATGTCACGTTGGAGATACTGCGTATACATCATAGACTGTATAAAAGAAGTGGACTTAGTGAGCGTGACGTCACCCATAGCGTTTAACACCGCTCAAATGTGGCTCGCAATGCTAACGGTTACAGGGGCAAATCAGGAGCCAGGCTCTATGTTATGAATAGGTTTTTTTTTATAAAAATAGTGGAAAAAAATAGCGGAAAAAAAATTCAGGATCATGTAGAGTATGAACATTTTAAGACCAAAATGACGAGGCTCACAGCAACAGGTACAGAGAGAGGAGCGATCAGATCCCAATGCAAGTCAATGGGAAAAAGGGAGAGAAGGAGCCGGAAGAGCCTCCTGGCGCACTTCCTATTTGGCACGCGGCGGCTAACGGGATAGCTTAGTCTACTTATATATACGGTCTATGGTATACATGCGAAACCGGGATACTCAAAAAAAAAAAGATCATACCCGGGATACTGATGTGCAGGTACAAGCACTCTTTGGGGGATATAGTGATCTCTAAGTAGCTATAGCTGAGACGTGGGACTGTGGGGCCACAGCTCCAGTGTTTGTGCTGTGAGACGCAGCCTCGACTCCTCACGCTATGTTACCACAGCAACCTACATTCGGTTTAAAATGAATGTGATCGACAAAATTCTTAATGATCAATTATCAATTTGTCGACTAATCATGCCCATCCCTAGTTCTGCCTTGGATGTTCCACCATATGGCATTAAAAATCTATCCAGTATTTATGCAATTACAGGGTTTTATTGCTAAAGAAATACTTCAAAACTACAAATACTATACTATACTACAAAAAAATGCACTTAAATTTTTTTTTAATCTATCTGAAAATTACTTACAAGTAGTGAAATTATCTTGCTACACGGCCAGATATTTTACTTGAGTTAGTATCTTAAAATAAACTACCTCCAGACTAGAATGAAGCAGTCTCAGAACTAGTAAGTAGATAATAAATGTTAAAACAAGATGAATAACCTGATAGAAGTTTTTAAATCTTGGTCAGATCAGAGGAATTTGCAGTGTTGTTAGCGAGCTTACCTCTCCACAGATCTAACCTGTTACTTGCTTGATCTTGCCACCCGTCTATTTCCATGGAGTCAGATAAGTTTAACGTCACACTGTGGAACATTCCAGGCAGAGCAATAACATATCCATGGAGATAAACAGGTAGCGGGCCATCCATTAGAAACTTAGGTAATGCACTGAGTAGAAAGCCGTATTCCGGGCAATGCAAAAATGGATGTCATGTATAATATAATATCAAAGATTTGCAAGGAGAGAAAGTCATTATAATTTGAAAAGCTTTGGAGATAAAAAAAAAAAGTCGAGGATAGGGTGCAGTCTGTCTCTTTCATTAACAGCATACTGAAAAATCAAAGAGTCTGGGAAGAGTTAGGAACCCATAAAGATGTTCCACTCCACATTAGCTTTAAGGCACTTTACACTGGGACAATCCTCTTAATCACGGACTTATGAGCTAGAAACACCGAAATACTGCACCTGTTATCAATACTGTGAGCATTTGTGTTTGAACATTTCTTTTGCATTCTTTTCTGGTGGAGGGTCCATCAAATGCTTTTATTCGTGGAGATGTTATTGCTTTGGAATGTTTCACAGTATGGTAGGGTGACCAGATATCCCGAAAAATTCAGGACAAACCAGAAATCTAAGCTGCAGTCCCGAATCCAACCCTAAATGTCCTGAAAATGACACTCTAACAGAATACTGAGTAGTTATTTTCTGATAAACATTAAAAACAGTTTGTAGAGAGGTTGAATTGACAAGAACAATGCCGACTCCAATCAAACTCGTGTGACATGGCTGCGATAAAAATGACGGCTTCAGAATAAAGTAAATGAAGGCTGACACTTAAACATACGCCTATAAGCTGTTTGGTGCGTTGACTGTGATGAACAGGTTCTAAAAATATGAGTAAAAGGGTGCGTGGGCTACAAACTCAAGTCACCTGTGAAGAAAACAACACAAGTCCATCATCTTAACCACTGTGCTACATAAATACAGCTTACTACTAGTAACTGTCATCCGTGACATTTAAAAAAAAAAAAAAAATCAGTCAATCTCATCTGTCACCCTACAGTATGGTATTAAACCTTTCTATCGTCATGGAGACCAAACCAAACCAAGTTGCAGGTGAGATCTGTGAGACTAGCCTGTTTTTCTAGTTATTTTTGAGCTATAAACCCATGTAACACAGAGCTGCTTAATGTCATACTGTGGAACATTCCAGGCAGAGCAATGTCATGTCCATAGAAACAAGCAGGTGACGGACCTCCAACCAAAAAGTTACATAGTGCACCTTTTAGACTTACACAAAACATGTGTCTTTGCAGTAGTTTGAGGCTCTAGTGTCACAGTGCAGTGTGAGGCTGCAGCTCTCAGACAGGGGGCACTGGAGAGCACAGGGGGGGCAGCAGAGACCTCCACTGTGTTTTTAAACTCTATACACCTATATACCAAAGCCACGGCTATGGTTCTCAACCGGAAAAAGGTGGATTTCCCTCTCCAGGTGGGTGGGGAATCTTGCCTCAAATGGGGGAGTTCAAGTATCTCGGGGTCTTGTTCACGAGTGAGGGGAAGATGGAGCGTGAGATTGACAGGCGGATCGGTGCAGCATCGGTAGTGATGTGGTCTCCATATCAGACTGTCGTTACAAAGTTCTCGATTGACCTCAGTCTACGTTCCTTCCCTCACCTCTGGTCATGAGCTCTGGGTAATGACTGAAAGGACGAGATCGCGAACGAGAAACGGGCAAAATGAGTTTCCTCCGCAGAGTGGCCGGGCACTCCCTTAGAGATAGGGCGAGGAGCTTAGTCACATGGGAGAAGCTCGGAGTAGAGCCGCTGCTCCGCCATGTCGAGAGGAGCAGCTGAGGAGGCTTAGGCATCTGTTCTGGATACCTCCTCGCTTGTCCCACCGGTAGGAGGCCCCGGGGAAGACCCAGGACACACTGAAGGGACTATGTCTCTGGGCTGGCCTGGGAACGCCTCGGTCCCCCCGGACGAGTGTCTGGGGAGGGGGAAGTCTGGGAGTCCCTGCTTAGACTGCTGCCCCCGTGACCCGGCCCCAGATAAGCGGAAGAAAACGGATGGATGGACACCTACATACCACTAGAATGATTTGAATAATTTCAGACCTGGAAATGCCCATCACTACTGAACTAAAGGTGAAAGGAGCTGTTAACATGAAAACTACCACTTCATGACATCACAAGGTGGAACAGAGCATTTTGAGCTTTGGAGATGTTGACAGACTATTAATAAAATAAAAGATTACTCAATCGACTGTGAATGAAACACAACTCAACTCCAGGCATGTCTTTGAGGAGGTAAGAACATTCTAACATGACTAAACACTCACAAGAGTCCATTTTGCCTAATATCTCAAAAGTCTGTACACGCCCCCTCGTCTCACTGTATCCCCACGTCCACATCTATTTTTACTCCCTTCGCTGAATATTTTTCGCTCGATTAAATTTCCTGTTTATTTACTCTGGAGAGGAACATGGCGTCAAACATGCGCCGCGGTGGTTGGAGTTTCCCGTCATCTCCACACAGCTCCTGTATCGGAAGAATGGAAATGAGGCTGTTTGGCTGGAGCACGGGTCTGTGGAGGGGTCCGGAGATGGGCTCAGATTCACACATGTCAGGGCCGGTTTATTTATAGACTCTGGTCCAAACTGTCGTGTTGTTAAAGGAAGAACGAATGGTGCAGAAACAATGGGCTCGAAATAGAACAAGGATCCACAGTAGCAGAAGTCCACAGGTGCAGCCAGTCGGAGCAGTGGGAGGTACACAAAATATTTATTGGTCTAAACGTGGGTATTTTTAGACTTCATGGTTTGAACAACAGGTACTCCAGGTTTAAAGGTGCATTGTGTAACTGATTTGGTAAAGGTTCTTCTACCTTATTAGCTCCATGTAGATGTTATTATTTAGTTTTTTCATGGAAATTTCTACAGTATGACGTTTGATTCAAGGTCAGATCTGTCGAAAAGTGTTCCCACTGACTGCAAATTTCTCTGATTTGGCCAAGATTTCAAACTCGCATCAAGTTATTCATCATGTTTTCAGATTGATTATCTACTTACTAGTTCCAAAACTGCTTAATTCTAGTCTAGATGTGGTTTATTTTAAGCTAACTTGTCAAGTTTCCTGCATGGACAGATAATTTCTCTACTTTTAAGTCATTTTCTGATAGATTTAAGTGTTTCTGTCTTTTTGGCCAAGCTTTTCGGCGGTGTATGATTTTGTGGTAGTTTTGAGAAATAAAAACACGAGGGTAGAATGAGACAGAAAAATAATCTGGCCAGAAATAATTACGTATTACTGTTGTGATAATTGTCCTTGCATTTTGGAGATATTTTTTGCATTAATGACATAGATAGTTTCCTTTTTTGAACTCAGTGCTAATCTGTATTTTTGTACTTTCTTCTCAACTTTTTTTTTACTTAAATTGCCACTTAACTGATGTAAAATGATCCCACCAAATGTAGAAGTAATAATAGACCTGAAAACCTGTCAAGTGCACTTTAAAGGTCCCATATTGACTCTTGTGAGCTTTAACCCATGTCAAAAACAGACCTGGAGTTGTGTTTTGTTTCAGTTGTGTCTGAATAACTCTTTATCATTACCCAAAGTTTATAACTAGGAGCGTCAGCAGCACGTAGAACAGACCTCCCTGTGTATTCTCACGAACAACACACTAAATTATTTACACTAAACACTAAATTCTTTACATTGTTAATGTATTCAATGTTGATTGGATGAATTATGTTTTAAATCATAATACAAAAGTTGACAACAAGAGAGAAAGGGCTTTGCAGCGATAACGAATCGTATCTGCTGTGCTGCGTTAATGAAGCTACTCACCATTTCACTTTGGTTGTCTGCACCTCGCACCTTTTCCTTCAGAAGTTGTTGTCGGATGCCATAAAGTGTTTTATATTTATCCTCCGCGGCTGTAAACTTTCCCTAGTCCATCACAAGTCTTTATCTGAGCTCGTGGATGCGACGCACGGTGTTTACACAACTGCAGTGGTTTTAGAGTCTTTTGAAAGGGCATTGGATGTTTATTTTGACACTGCCTGCCCATTTCATCTCTTTACCCTGCTCAAATGCTTGGAGACGCTCTGTTGACGCTGAAAGATTAGAACTCCAACCTATCCTGAGCCGTGCGTAACATAATGACAGCTGTTGGACATGTGTATGACACTGCTGGTGCAAATTGTCCGACATACGAGGCACAAATGCTGCTCATGTGCGCTTATTACGCTTTGGTGTAAATTGGGTAAATTGGTCTGTTTACATCTCCAAAGCTCAAAATGCTCTGCTCCACCTTGTGATGTCAAAATAAAGCAGTCATTTTCAGTTTAACAGCTACTTTTTACCTTTAGCTCAGGAGAGATTGTCACTTCCAGAGCTGAAATCATCCAAATGATTCTAGTGAAAGTGTATTGAGTTTAAAAACACAGTGGAGCTCTTCCTGTATTACCACGTGACATCGCAAGGTGGAACAGAGTGCATTTTAGTATAGTTTGAGATAAGAACTCAGCCTAAATATGCAGTTTTTTGCGTTAAACACAACTCCGGGTCTGTTTGCAATGAGAAAACAACATTATAATAATAACATAGAAAGGAAAATAGCGTAACGCTTTAACTGTGTTTGTATGCTCGCATCAGCTCTCCTTCAGAGTGGAGTTATTATCCTAACCTCCACCTTTACTCTGAGCTGTCATTTATCCAGACCCCAGTACAGTACGGCTACGTCATACTCTTCATTGTCTCCATTATTAGGGCCAATCCGGCGTGTGGTTTCAGAGTGAGAGCCGGCTGCAGGTAATAAAGACGCGAGGAGCCATAAATCAGGCCATTCAATTTCCTATATCGCACATGAAGGAGGTGACTGCTCCTGATGTACCCATAAAAGAGACCGCAATGTGTAAGTCTACTTTACAGCCGAGGCAATGGGAGATTTTCATTGGTATTGTCATGTGAATCTTGTGGTTGAAAACAATCGAAAATATGTAAAATACCAAATCTCAGCTACTCCGGACGTATTTTCCGATTGATACTTGCTGCGCCTGTAATCAATAACGCTTTAAAAGGTGCACAGTGTCACGTTTCCGGTAGAGGGTCTCGTCTCCATGGAGATGTTATTGCTTTGTCTGAACATTTCACCGTACGGCGTTAAACCTTGGGACCTCATTGGAATTCTCATGGGAATTTTGTCATTGAAGGCGATTGAAAATATGGAAAATACAAAAATACAAAGTCCCAGGTACTCCAAATATTATCTTATTGATGCTTTGCGGCTTTAATCAACATTCTCTGGAGGTGTGACGCTAACCGGAGGCACTGCTCTGTCTGAGGGTTGCTAAAACAAAGCTTGGATTAAGGTCTAACACAAAAAGAATTGAGAAGAACGACAGAGGAGATGGTTTGTGCTCGTAAACAAGTCTCTCACACATAAAATTACAGTTTTTTTCAGTTAAGTTTTTTTTTAATGCCAAAGATGTTCCACCAACACAGGTGACAGTTCTGAAAATGGCTTGAGGCTCGCAGCCAAAACATGTGAACAAGGTAAATACACTTTGTAAATATACAACAGTCTTAAAAAAGAACTTAAGCTCCCGTTTACACGTACACAGATATTTTTAAAAATGAATATTTCCCTCGCTCCATTTTCCGAAATAACATCGTGCACACAGCATCGTTTTCAAAAACATTTTCATTTACATGAACCCACAGAAATACACCGTCGAGCGATGACGGTCGTCTCACCCTCGATGTGAGGACGCAGCGAGTCAGAGAGTAACAGCAGTGATGACCGCGACATCCTAAAATTTTCACGCCACTCCTCCGGGACAATCACTTCATTTTCAAAATGATCCCACCAGACAGCGGTGCGCCCACGTCGGACCCAAAAATGGCGACGTTGGCGGTGACGGTGACTGAGTCTTTGAGTCGTAAGGAGAAGAGAGAAAATTGCTGAGCTCCGAGCCTCATTCGTCTCTTCATCGATATGAAACATCAGCTGTGCAAATGCAAACACATGACAAATATATTTTGCAGCAGAAGTAAAGCGACTGCTGCTCTGAACGCTTCTGATCATCACCAGAGAAAAATGTTAACACTGGTCGCACTTTGGCGCGTCAGCTGCCTAAAACGACATTTATGTCACTTTACACACAAACACGAAACCATAGTTTTCCAAAATCTCCACTTGAGCCGGAGTTTTTAAAAAGATTCATTTTCAGAGGTGAATTCTCCATTTGCGTGTAAAAGATGGTACAAGGGAAATGTCTCTGTTTTTAAAAATATCCATGTACGTGTAAACGGGGCCTAAGAAGTTAAAGTTGTTTTGTTTTCTTTTCAGATCTTAAAACTTACAGAGATCCACGTAGAACTCCCCCAGCATGTCATCACCGCATATTAGTCCAGTAAAACTGATACTGAAATCATGAAGAAATTAAATATTTTAGCCAATTTGTCAAATCAAACTACAGATCAATGTTACTAAAGTTGCGCTGTGTAACTTTTCTGGTGGTCTCCATGGAGATATTACTGTTTTGCATTGATTATACTGTATTATGGAAATAAACTTGGTGATCATAATGGAGACAGGTTAATACATCAGATCTATGGAGAAGTGAGCCTGAAATGGTAAGAGTTTGTGTTTCTTTGGGTATTTTTGAGCTATAAAATTGAACAAATGCAAGTGAGATATGTTTAATGCCCTACTGTGGAACATCCCGGGCAAAGAAATAACAAACCCTCCATCTTAGAAGTTACACAGTGCACCTTGAGTTTAAAGTCTAGTGAACTTATAAGAAAGAAAAAAAAAAAAAAAAAAGTTCCTCACACTCCTCTTTTGTTATTTGCAGTATTTTCCGCTATAGTTCTCTTCTAACACATGCACTGCTGAATCTGCCTGCGCCGCTGCTCACAGCTCAAGTCAAATATGGAAAGTGCATTCAAACATTTGTTTTAGTCTGCAGAAAAATCCTCTTTCTCCCTCTCTCCTGTCTCCTCTTCCTTCATTCACCCTTTCGCAGCTTTATTCTTTGCCTCCCATTACTTCCACCATTCTGCTCCGTCTCCGTCTCCGTCTAGATTATTTTCAGATTCTACCGTGTGATTACGTCATACTCCCAGACGGGGCCTGTTTTCTGACTTATAACTGCTGTGACCACCAGGGGGCATCGGTAAGAATGCACGAGGAGAAGATTTAGTTTCATGGCTTTTATTAAAACGTTGAACTTTGTGGGTGTGCGTGTGGTCCTGAGGGGAAAAAATCTAAATAAATGATAATATTCTCCATAAATACAGCTAAACAAACATAGGAAACAAGCGGTAATAGCTCCGTAATAACAGCGGGCCGTTAGCTGGCTCCTAGCATTTCTTAAAACATCTAATTGGCCTTTAAACACACATTTTATAATCTCCTACTGCTAAGAACTTCCAAACACTCTGCAAACACAGCAAAAACTGGAGGGTTAAAATTTCAGGGTCAAATATTTCAGAGCTGTTTTTAAAAGTGTTGCTTTAACTGTCTGAAAGTTAAATGGGGGTTTGAGTTAGGGTTATTTGCTAAAGTTGATATGATTGAAGTTAATTCAGTTTCCCCTCGTGTTAATTTGGCACCTCCCACCCACCACTTCAAACTCCCATGAGAGAACACTCGTTTAAACCAGTTTTGTACATAATTTCATCTTAAATTAACTCAAATAAAATACAAAAATATAAAAAAAATTGTTTAGCTACATCAGGATAACCCTATAAAGTGTTATCCGTTTACTCTCAAAACATTAATATTCAATAGAAACACCAGTAATGAATCAATGCTAGATGGAAATGTTTAATGTCATACTATGGAACATTCCAGGTAAAGCAAGAGCATCTCCATGGAGACAAGCAAATAATATTGGCCCATAGAATGCAGTCATGTGACCAATATCTCTCCTCCCTCACCCTCTCTCCTCATCCTCCTTTTCCTCTCTTTCTGTCTATCTCTCCTCCCTCACCCCTTTCTTTACCCTCTCTCCTCCTCTTCCTCTTTCCGCGCCCTAGCTTCTCCTCCTCTCTTTGTCTACCTTTCCTCCCTCTCTCCTCCTCTCCCTCTCTTTCTGTCTGTCTCTCCTCCCTCACCCCCTCTCATTCCTCTTCCTCTCTCCTCCTCTACCTTGCTTTCTGTCCATCTCTCCTCCCTCGCCCCTCCTCTCCCTCTCTTTCTGTATATTTCTCCTCCCATACCCCCTCGCTTTCATCATCCTCTCTCCTCCTTTTCTCCCTCTTTCTGTCTATCTCTCCTCCCTCACCCCAGATAGACAAAAAGAGCCCTTTCTTTCTGTCTATCTCTCCTCCCTCACCCCCTCTTTCCTCTCTCCTCCTCCTCTCCCTCTTTCTGTCTCTCTGCCCTCACCCTCTCCACTTCCACTCCCTCTCCATCTATCTCTCCTCCTCCACTCTCTCTCTTTTTGTCTATGTCTCCTCCCTCACCCCCCTCTTTCCTCTTCCTCTCCTCCTCCTCTTTCTCCCTCTCTCTTTCTGTCTATCTCTCCTCCCTCACCCCCTCTTTCCTCTTCCTCTCTCCTCCTCTTTTCTCCTCTCTGTCTATCTCTCCTCCCTCACCCTCTCTTTCCTCTTCCTCTCCTCCTCCTCTTCCCTCGTTCTGCATCAGTCTGCACACGGTGGTGTCGTGGACTCTATTTCCACTGTGTTTTTTTTCTTGTTTTTTCCTCGGTCTTGATTCTGAGCCTGGGGCACAAGTCATTTCAGGAGATCAAATGATAAGAGAAAAATGTAAAAACGTGTGTGTTCGTTTTAAAGTTCCTGTCTTCCGGCATTATTCTGTCTATCTTCAAATCCCAACATGCGCTGTTCCACCTTGTGATGTCATGAAGTGGTAGTTTTCAAGATAACAGCTATTTTTTACGCTTTAGTTCAGTAGAGATTTGCAATTCAAAGGGCTGAAATGATCCAAATGATTCTAGTGAAGGTGTACGGAGTTTAAAAACACAGTGGAGCATCACATAGCATCAGAAAACAGCACAATATGAACCCTTTAAAAAGTCACTTGCACATGCATAAGCTCCATCTCTTGCTCTGGTCTGTGTGAATGTGGTGCGTGACTGTTCCATGATAAAAACATCATACGGTATGGAAGTCTAAAGTTGACATAAAGTTAAGAAAATCACAGTTTTATGCAGATTCTGTTGGCAGGACGTGTCAGATGTGAACACTTCATCAGGAGAAATATGTTTTATTAAACAGATGTAATCAGACGGAGCCCCGCTGCCTGTCAACATAAAAGGGCCTCGAAATCAAATCCACAGAAATGAATTCTTAAGGATTTTATACATAGGCCTATACTGGATCTGTAAACAGCAATCAGAGGTGCTATTATAAGAACGGGTGACGTCAGGACGGTTTATGCATAAGGAAGGTGTCCGTTTCATCCTTAATTTAATTAAATAAGTGTGCTGTAACTTATTTTTTTTACCTCTATCTCGCTCATAGGTCACATTATCCCAAAATTAAAAAGAAAAAAGAGAAAAAACTAAACAATATTAAACATAACTTAAACAATATTAATAATATCACGCAAAAAAGCTTGGCAAAATTGAAGATATAAACACTTAAATCTACCAGAAATGACTTAAAAGTAGTGAAATTAACTGTTCATGCAGCACGATCATTTTCCTCAACAAGTTCTCTTAAAATAAACCACCTCTAGACTAGAATGAAGCGTCTCTGTGAGTGTTTATGAGCTGGAAATAAGTTCATGGATGAAGTTTTAGATAAACAAACTCGAGTATCACTCGTAGCAAATCTGTCACTGAATCTAAAAACAAGTGAAGTGTTACAGGGGAAACTCTGGTAAATGGATTATAGCTTCTTTTAACCATTTATTGCCTAAGTTTAAGATTTTCTGACTAGTTGAGTCATGGAAGAAATATGACAATTTTTAAGTCTATACAACCAATTCAGAACTATTAAGTAGATAATAAATGTTAAAAGAAGAAGAATTAACCTGATATAAGTTTGAAAATCTTGGCCAGATCTGAGAAATTTGCAGCGTATATACAGTAACGTTAGCTAGAACCAGAGATGGGACCAAGTTGTTGTTTTGTAAGTCTCAAGTCTTCAGCCTCAAGTCCGAGTTAAGTCCTAAGTCAAAGAAAGGGGAGTCCAAGTTCAGTCCAAGTCCTCTGCTGTGAGCTTTTGAACCAAAGTATTGAATATAGCATCTATTTCTTGCAATTTATCTACTTTCTACACAAAATTTCAATACTTAAGCTATGTTTTTAAGGATATGTCATTGCTTTACCCATATTTATTCAATTACAGGTGTTTTTATAGCTCAAAAATATCTAGAAAAACAGGCATTCTGACTGACTTTGGTCTTCATGATGATAGAAAGGTTTAATGCCATAACATACTGTGAAATATTCCAGACAAAGCAGTAACATCTCCATGCAGAAATAAAACAGAAAAGTGACTGAGTTTACCTTTAAATAAGTCATGGTAACAAAGAACAAAGAGGGATGCAACATTATTCGAATTTCACGCTACGAGCCTTTGGAGAGGCTAATAGAATTGCAAATGTGTTATTTATTTTTCCTTTCTAAATGTCTTGACAGAAGCTCAGTGTGACTCATTACTGCCAGAATAGAAAGAATTCCAATTTGAAAGAGCTGCATATCCCTTCATGTAGTCTGCACTGAGACTGAGCAAAGGATCATGGTCTGTGTAGTTCCACACCCACAAGGAATGTTAATGGAATCAGCTGCAAAGTATCAAGAAACTTTTTTTGTTTGTTTTCATTTCATTTCATCGTTTAACTTTTTATTTCAATCGTGAAAGATGAATACAAAAAATAACTACTGACACATCAATGTGAATGAAATGGAGCAGAAAGAAGTATAAACTTGTAATACCTGCCTCCTTTTCACACAAAATAAAACATTTCTAACACTTCAACAGTTCCAACTACATTTCTAAGGAACTTATCTACATGACATACACAACATTAAACACCTGTTATTAACACAAAAGGACAATTCATGCTTCATACTTTTTTAGAGTTGTTTTTCACTTTTTTTGGGGAGAAGCATCAGGTCGAGCTCATGTCTAAGCCGAGACCCAAGTGTTAGTTCATTTTAGCAAGTCTCAAGTCCTCAAAGTGGTGACTCAAGTCCGACTCAAGTCCAAGTCTCCACCTCGGGCTACAGCAGAAGAGGATGTGACATTTGGATTCTGATGCTACAGGAAACAACAAGATGAAAACTGAAGTGACACAAGACGACTTTAGGACTGTCAGGGTGTGAAACTGTGTTAACACAAGATTCAAACGTCGTTACGCTCGGTTATATCCATCCACACGCCGCGAGGGAGAAGAAAAAAAACTGTCTGACGCTTCGTGTGTGATGTTGAGCCGAAAAGTTTGCGATGAGACGTTTTATTGAACGCCGAGAGTCGAGAGGGGACGAGGCGCTGAAGAGGAGAAAGTTCCCGCTTGAGGGCGAAGTCAGACTTTCACGGAGGAGGCGGTAAATCCACACAGCGTCCTCGTTGACCGCCGTGCACCTCCGAAACTTTCTAACTATGCGTTAAAAGGACACAGACAGTAAGGGCTGTGATTGGTCCTCTTAACCACCGCTCTACTTTTCCGGTACTCTGCTCTTTATATACTTTGAGTAATAATGTGTTTAATGCAGCTTTGCGCACATTTGTTTACATTTTACAGAAACAAAACTTAAAACCACATGGCTCATTTGCATACAGTATAAACGCTGATAAAAACAGCTCATGCACGGATGATGATCGATTGAACGCGCTGGCAAAGTTTGGTTTGATCAGAACTTGTGTCTCATCTACAAATATAAAGCTGCTCTTCTGTTTCTGAATGGTTTAGGTGCAGTTACAAAATAATTCTTAATTAGTCACGATAATACTGTATACCCCGGGAAAATGCTGAAACAGTTGAACGGTATCAAAATTTGGATACCGCACAACCCCAGTTCCAATAGACTGGGGTTGTAAAAAGTATTTCACAAACAAATGAAACTTTGAATGATTCTGAGCTGGATCAGGACAAGTATAAGGCTAGATTACACAGGTATAAGACCACATGGGAAAAGAAAAGAAAGTACTACTATTTAATGTTGAAAATCACATTCTACTGTCTAAGTAAAGTGTTTTTTATTATCACCGTGGTATCAGAGTCTATTCCTTAGTATCAAAATTTAGTTTGTAATTTTAGTATCGTGACAACGCCACAAGAGATGCTTCACTGTGAAAACCCCAAACTTCTCTGAGATCTAAACTCGCTCTGGCACATTGGCACGTCACCGCGGCAACTCTCCAAACCCGGGACACACTTTTGGCACCAACTTTCGAATATGTTCGCTGACAGGTGCAGTGCTGAGGTCAAATCTGCTCCCTGTCGACCGTGTCACACATCTGCAGGTGAATAGAGCAGCCCCAGATCAAATGAGTGGGAGTTTAGTTTCAGAATGTTTGCGAAAGCTGTTAGGAGCAGAGCTAGGGGAGCAGACAGGAGCAAAAACAAGGGAGAAGAGGCAGATGAGGGGACAGGAGCAGGCGGGTGAAAAGCTAGAGGAGCATATAGGAGCAGAGGCGGTGAATTAAATTGATTTTTTTAAGGATTAATGAGGAGATTCTTCATTACAGTTCAATAAATGTCGCTAAATGGCTTTAGGTCTGAGCAAAGACTGAATTTAAATGAACCAAAACACTGGCGGCTTAAGAACAGAGAGAGTTCATGGACTTAAGGTCATGGTTAAGGTTATGGAGTTACCTCTATGTATGGCTCCAACCAGGAAGGAAAATTATAAACTTAACTACAATTTTTAGTAAAATCTTTCATAAGTATGTTGTTTAATATGTTGTTACCTCCTCAAACATACCTGGAGTTGTGTTTTGTTTCATTTACACACGTTTGAGTAACTCTTTTGACCTTTATTATTTGTCCGTCTTTCTGGATTAACACATGAGATCACATCAAGGTGGAACAGAACATTTTCCGTTTGAGAGAAAGAGCCTAAATATACAGGATTTGTGAGTTAGTGAATGAAACAAAACACAACTCCAGGTATGTCTGAGATGAGGAAACATTATATCATAGATCAGAAAGTAAAATAGGGTTCCATTGAAAGTTTATATTTTAAACACGTTCAGAAGAATTAATAAAAAGACTGAAATCTGAACTAACAAAAGGAACACAAAACTTGCATTTCAATGCCGACAGATTTTAACTACAGGGTTAGTAGGGTATTTTACTGCAGAATAAAACAGGAACCTTTGTTGTTTGTGGAGGAAATGATGATACTTTAAAGACTGCAGGCTTTGTGATTTGCTAATTGTGTTGATTCAAATTTCGATTTGATTGCAAAATTATAAATATACATGATAAATATATGTATTATGTATAGGTTATATAATATTATAACAAATGCCAGAAACAGTCAGTCATTTTGCTCACAATTGGCTGAACTTTATCTCGAGCACAACACACAGCCAAGTGCAAAGTTTACGCAGCAGCACAACCTGATCCACCACAACCTGATCCAATCCTCACACCCAACTCCAACAACACAACCTGACACAGCGCTCACAACCAGCCCGACAACCACGTCCAACAACGTCAGGAAAATGCAGCAAAAATAAGAGGCTCTGGTCAGAACTCGACGCCGCTCCTACAGCACAGGGCAGAAACACCGGAGCGGCTCCATCACTCATTCATTTACGCATTTAACACTAGAACATTGTTTACCTGTTTACCGTCCTCAGATTTGCCCCAAACTAACAAAAACAAGCCTCTTACCTTCTCCATGGGACTGATGCAGAGTGTGTCCTTTACCCTCTGTGCTGTTGGTTCTGTCTCCAATATGTCCCGGTCCAGTCCGGTCCAGACACAAGGTCCTGGAGCCGAGTGCAGGAGCTGGTTCTAAAACTCGTCTTAATCCCACTTCAATCTGAAAGTTACTCCAGTCCATATTAGCACCAGGGCACCAGGTGGACTTAAGCCATCTGCGCTACGCCCAGGAGAACTTTTACGCCCAGAAACGATGTAGCAGCGAGGGACTTCCGCAGCCCCGGCAGAGACTGCCCCGCGGGCAGCAGCAGCTGCTGCGAGTTCCAGCACCGAGTGATCCGGCCCCGGCGGCGGCAACAAAGGCCACGGGTCCCGGTCTGTGTCCGTGTGTCCGGTGCTTTGGGTCTCTCCCATAGAACTATAATCTTATTATACATCCATGGTCTCTCCTCCCACTCTCTTGTGTGAATATCTGGACGAAAGTAGCTAGTGTGTGAATCAGAGCCGTAAATGTCACCGCAGCCAATGCACTCATTTTCTTGCTCGGCAGAAGTGTCCTGCTGAAGAAAAGACACATTATCCCCTGAAAACTGTTCCTTCGGACGCACTTTGACTGAAGTTGGGCTCGTCATAACAGTGGAGCACACAGCTCTGTAGTTCTCCATTCATTAGCCTGGAGCAGAAGCCGCCAGTGCAGAGTTGCGGTGAGGCCATAGACCGTATATATGAGTGGACTAAGCTAACCCGTTAGCCGCCACGTGCCAAACAGGAAGTGCTCCAGGAGGCTCTTCCGGCTCCTTCTCTCCCTTTTCCCCGTTGACTTACACTGAGATCTTATCGCTCGTCTCTCTGTACCTGTTGCTGTGGCCTCGTCATTTTGGTCTTAAAATGTTCGTATGAACCCGCGACACATGTTCCTGAATTTTCTCAACACATGACTGAAATACAGTGATATGGGAACATTTAACAAGATAAAAATATGTCTATGCAGATACACGTTCAATTTTAAACAAAAATATTAAATATTAAACTTATAGCCTAATACAAAATAACTTTATTTATGTATTTTTATCAAGGTCAAGTTAAGGAGTGTGGCGCACTTGCACCCTCCATTCACCAGCACCACTGACTGTGATTAATCGTGCAGCTCTAAACTTTGCTGCACCTGCCCCTTCATTACACCTGCCTCTTTGCTACAACTACCTCTTGACTGCACCTGCCTCTCGCTGCACCTGCCTCTCGCTCTACCTGCCTCTTCATTGCACCTGCCTCTCGCTGCACCTGCCTCTCGCTGCACCTGCCTCTCGCTCTACCTGCCTCTTGCTGTACCTGCCTCTTCATTGCGCCTGCCTCTTCATTGCACCTGCCTCTCGCTGGATCTCGCTCTTCATTGCACCTGCCTCTTCTGAAGACACAAAAGGCCAAACAGAATAATACGGTGGGGTCTAAGGGCCGTCTGGGGACAAGGTGCTGAATCAGACTCAAGACTGATTCATTTTATTAAATTAGATTTGGCTTGAAATGAATCCAGTAGAAAATAATCAGTAGTGACACAGTGGGGGGGCCATTTTCACAGTGGGGGGCGCCATTTTCTAATGAAATGTAATCGAATCTGAAATATGAAGTTATTGTTTTAAGTGTGTTCAAATGATGTGCACAGGAATAATATCGAGATAATTCTTAACAGGTTTTACACAATGTTGTATTTTTTTAATGACACATGATTTGATGATGTTATTTTATTGCTCACTTCAAGTTGTATTTGGAGTGATTTGTGCATGTTTGAGTCATCTTTAATCACATATTTTCTTTTTTTTCTTTTTTTTTTTACCTCTATTGGTCCACGTCCACTGCTATGTATTTACTTTGTTCTCTTATTTTATTTTCTTATTTGGTGTGGTGTTTGCTATCAGCTTATATAAATACAGTAGTGTGACGTAGCGCCTTTAGTTGCCCCGTCATCCCCAGATCAGCACGTCTCTGTCTGCAGTCCCAGAGTGCTCCTCCTGCTTTTGCCCCAGTAAACTGTTTCCTCATAGGCCTGTGCCCCCTTGTGTCCTGTGGTCCTGCACCACTACACACTGTTTCCCCGCTGTCTGGACTCTATTTCTCACGCTTGTGTGTTCGAGGGTGCACACTCAGCGCCTCACGCCCACACGCTCCTTACCTGTTACTGTCTTCATGCGGCTCTCTGGGTCACAAACCAGAGCACTTCCTGATAGCGCCGTAAATAACACTTGGCGCGCCCTTTTGGACGTCATGTGAGCACAGACTCAACCATTTTTGATAAATTGTGTGTTTGTTCCCTCATTTCTTGAGTTTATAAAGTAAAAGCCATCAGAAGGTTAAGTCATTTTTATTATGTTGATATACATTTTGCTTTACAGTTGTCCAGAATGAGCCTGGCCCATGGAATGTTCCACTGAACGGCCTCAAACATATTTAAACATTTGAGGCCGTACAGTGGAACATTCCAGGCAAATCCATCACATCTCCATGGAGGCAAGCAGATGGCAGACATTTTTTAAAAGTTATGCCGTCTTGAATATAGAGGAGATGCAGGATTAAAAAATACTCAAACCTGCATGAACCGCTGTGTGTTTAGAGTGATTCATGCAGCAGGAGACATGTTTATTCTAATGCTGTGAGAGTGTGAATGAGAAGAGAAACATGGTTAAAAGTTCTGAAAAAGGATTACACACTTATTAGACCACATGGTAATATAAAAGAAATCTCTGTGAGCTTCAGATAGAGTAGTGCCTTTAGTTAGCATCACCTCCCAGGGAAAGTTTATGACACCCGCTGCAAAGTTTCAGTTGAAATCGAGTGTGAATTGTTTTGTACCATGACAACAAGAGATGCTTCACTGTGAAAACCCCAAACTTCTCTGAGATCTAAACTCGCTCTGGCACATTGGCACGTCACCGCGGCAACACTCCAAAACCGGGACACACTTTTGGCACTAACTTCTGAATATGTCCTCTGACAGGTGCAGTGGTGTGCTCAAATCTGCTCCCTGTCAACCCTGCCCAGCCAATCACACATCGGCAGGTGAATAAAGCAGCCCCAGACCAAATGGGTGGGAGTTTAGTTTCAGAATGTTTGGGAAAGCTGTAAAGGCATCTTTATTTTTATGGTTTAAAGCTGCATGGCGTAACATTTCTAGTAGCGCATTCACCACCTGTTTGTCTCCAGATGGACTTTGGTGCTCGGCCATGGAGAGACTTGTGCACAAGCAGAGCTGAGCCACAGGGGGCAGTGCAGAGACCTGAGCACAGGACGCATGAGCACATATTTTTTAGTTGGAGTCAGGACCCGAGTTGCAGTGTTCTCGATGTTCTGCAGCTCTCACAGTGAGAGGCCGTTACAGTATCTAAACTACTGGAGACAAACACATGTAAGGCTGCATCCCATTACTCTGTCTTAGCCCTTCGTCTTACCCCTACCCTTTGGTTTTGTGTGTTCATGTGAGGGCGAGGGCTGTCTCAGTTCTAATTCTGATCAAGGGCGAGAGCCACGACCCGGGGCTGCATACCCCTTGAAACGAAATAAGCTCTCGACCAGACTTCAAACAAAGGGGTTTGCCCACAAGATCAAGCAGGTTGGGGTCAGGGCGGCAGCATCACCTCGACCAGCCAAGGAATCTCATAAATGTGAGTATTTTCAGCAGTTGTAATTATCAATTAACAGTTTAGCATGATTTACAATTATGACACTTATTTTCTACGTTACTTTTAGTGAACTGTTGTTGCGGTTTTAATTGTAGTAATGCCTGTTTAGCCGACGTTATCGTTCTCATGGAACTTTCATGTTTAAGCAAGCTATTTGTCGAGCTGAAGAAGCCGATAATCCACAAACGGTGATGGAGGGGTGTCCCAGTTCTTAGGGGAACATTCGTACCCCGAGCCCTCTCAGCTCAGTATGAAGGGGCAAGACAAAGACGTAGATAAAGGGGGAAGGGAAGGGATAAGACAGAGTAATTCTCTCCAGATCTGCTTTAGACAGTGGACCTTTGATTTTTGCTCAGTTTTTTCAGTGGTAAAAGGCTTCAGATGTTATTGATTTGATGTGACTGTTAAAGTTCAACTCTGTGTCCATTATTACGCTGAGATTTCTTGCCTGAATTGAAGGTTTTAGAGAGATTTGAGGTGATTTCTGACAGTCTTTTTGTTTCGATGGGCCAAAGACTATGACTTCTGTCTTGTCTGAAAGTTATTAAACTTGTCTATTTTGCATTTATTTCTCAACAGGAGTTTTTATTGCTTTAAAATATCATTAAAAACTGGAGGTAGATGAGTTTAAAGCTTTACTGTGGAACATTCCAAGCGAAGCAATAACATCTCCATGGAGAAAAGTGTTATTTTGCGTCATATTTTCCTTGTAATATTTCGTCCTTTTATTGCATTGCTTGTTAGTGTGGGTTTTTGGCTGGTCCATATCTGCACCTGCACCTCCTCATCCCTCCATCTGGCCCCACTCGTTTTTCTCTCTTTCACTCTTTTCTTCTTTCACGCTCTCATCTTTTCATTTAAACATTTCAACAAATCACGAAGAGGCGCCGATTATGAAAAGTCTGCGGAGTCTGAACGAGCCCCGAGCCCAGAGATGTCATCATAGGAGAGGATTAGCGCTTTCATGTCAGCGGAGCCAAAAATAAATCCACCGGCGAAGAGAGACACAGAGAGACAAATTTACAAAACCCACTCGGAAAATTCAACAAGTCTGCTCTGAATACCGAGCAGAAATGAAAAAGGCAAAGCAGATTTTTTGCTGAATTTAAATGAACTGAATGTAAGATTTAGATTTTAAATTTCATAAACTTGACCTTGATCTAAGCTACACACAGTTCTTTTAAAACAGTGAAGAAAACCGTTAACTCTCAGACACACTCACAAATGCACATTAGGCTCTGTGCTCTGGTTCTGATTGTGACTAGATTGGACACAACAAACTCCTTAATATCCTTGGACTGGAGCAGCTGGTCCCCATGCAAACATTTAGGATTTTAATGGAAGAGACGCTTTGTTTAAATTGTACGTTTTTTGTTTAGTTCTTGCTTATTCCATGTTTGTGTTTTGTCTTGTATTTCTGTCTGTTAACAGGGCTAAGACACAGAACAAATCCTTTAAAAACTTGAAATCAGCACCATGGACAGCTCTTTTTAATTGCTGGGTTTCAGATGACGTCACATTGAAGTCACCGAAAGCAGATGGGGGTCAGGAAGTAAAGACAGACGCACAGAACCCTGTTTACCTCCACTGTCTCTCCGCCAAAATGCCTAAATTCTGTGATTGCTGAGACTGCTCGAATCGGGAAAAAGAGAAAGGTTTTTTCATGTACCGAAAGTGCCGTGTCACAAGGGAGTTAGTTTAAAAAAAGACAACAAAAATGGATCGACAATCTCCAGCTAAAAACAGGAGGCAGACGATGCTTGAGTTTGCAGCGACCACTTTATAACAGTAAGGATTGTGTCTTTTATTAATTAATATTTTCTAAGTTTTTTTTTTTTTTTTTTACAATTATTTAGAAAGAAGAGCATCTGTAGCAATAACTGACAGGTAAATTGTTGCATTATAGGTCCGAACTTCTCACGCAAAAAGCGGTGGTGCCAATTTTATTAACTTACTTTTGTAATTTGGCATTTTATGCCTTTTGTAATCATTATTTCAGGTTATCCACATGTAGCGGGTGAGTTTAATTCTGAATAGTTGCACGCTCCAGGCTTTTAAAGTCTTTCATTTGGCTCCGTGTAACACGAGGTCTGCAGCACCAGTTCATTTATAATATCCATCGCCTCAACGCCGGGAAAATCTTCCAAAATGTATCAAAAGTCCTTCTGATGGAAATTTCTTACTTTGTCAAGCTAAAGAATGTGTTTGGCTTTAGAGAACTAGTAACTCACAAAGTGCTAAAGTATCTCTGTATTCATGGTCACAGTGGTGTGATCTGCTGTATCTGGGCTTCTTAAGACAGGACATTATGTTCAGTCCTTTTCTATCAGGGTTAAAACAACAGGTTGTTGTTTTATTCATTCTCATCATTTAGAATTATTGGTACACTTGAGTTCATCTAATTGATGCCCCAGTTTAACCCAGATAAATCATCTCCTTTTGAGAACTGTATAGATACTGTAGTATGTTTTACCTCATGTTGATGTTATGACATTTGTCGACTGTATAAGAGCCTGTTTTTGTTTTGCCGTTCATTCAGATTAGGAAGAGACGGACCTTGAGTGAGGGACAGATAAGTTTCTTTTATATTTTCTCTGTAGTTGTGCGCACAACTGCTTTAATAAATCCAGACTCTTTGATTGAAGACAACTTCTCTCCAGTTTTTATTTTTCTCAGATTTAAAAATCCACAACCGTCATAACCTATATTTAGACTTATTTTTTCACGATAGCTGGTCTGAGCCGGTCGGTTCAAACTTTTTGTGTACTCGCTGTCACCCGTTGTCCTGTGTTATGAAGCGGCGCAAAACACTTCCTGCCTCCATCTGAATTTCACACTTCATCAGGGTCACGTCCAGGGTCCAGCAATGGCAATGGAACTTTTGGCTCCTTTGTGGGATATGAACCTTTTGGCTCTGTTTATGTCAAAGAGCCGTTCAGAGGACTGGCTCTTCTAATATTTATTTATGACAGAAGCCAAACTCATTTTATCTGCAAAATATTGACAGGAAGACGTCATGTTTTTCTGTGATTATTTTGTAGATAAACTGAAGGCTCAGATCTGTTTAAAATGATTCATAGAGAGAGTGGGAGTGTGTTTACCCTTTGAAATGATGAAATTCAAAAATAATGTGTGTAATAATTTGTAAAATGTATTAAAACAAAATACTGTGCTACAGTTTTAATCATTAAAAATATAACTGTTATCTCAATGACAAATATGTTTTTGTGCACAAAGCTCTGTTGGCTCAGCAGGAATCGGCATAAAAAGGCATAAAAATGAGAAAGTAAAAGTTTCAGTTCTTTTAAAAATGAGATCCAGTTCAAACAGTTTACGCTAAGGAACCGTTCAAAAGCCGACTCTACCACAAACGACACATCAATACTTCTTAAATCCAGAATAGAATGTTTAAAAAGTGGACTAAGGGAGTGTGATGTTACCCCTAGTGTTCAGCTCCAGTCAAATGAAGCTCACGAGGCTAGCAGTTCCAGTTTATAAGTAGGAATGAGAATTTATTTTACGAAACACCAGACAAAATTACAAAATAAAAACACCAGGATTATGTATACGTTGTTAAAGGGGAACTCCGGCACATTTGAAGCTAAAGTCCGTTGCTAGAGGTGGTCGAATACTGTCAGAAGCCAAAAAAACAGCACAGATCAGTGTTGCCTCGGTGGAAATCTCACTGTGACAGTGAGTCTGTCAAGGCAACAAACTAGTGTAGTGATGGGGCCAAGTTCTTAACTTCCACGTAAAACACCAATTTGCTTCACATAGAAGAGGCTTAACACCACTTTAACTCATCTTACAACAGCCACGAGTCTAACAAACAAAACGCTCTGCCTGGTTCACTCATTAGTGTCTGGAAACGTTATAAAACAACTTTATAAGCAGCCTTAGCCTTACCTTTGTTGATTTCCCACTGCACATGCGAAAGCCCAAAAGACTCGATTGTCGACTCCAGTGGCGGCAACAAGTGAGGATAGTCTACTGACGGTGAAGAAGAGAAACTTAAAAGCTGTTGAAAGAAAATTGTTTGGGAATGTATTTTTAACTGTTTTTCAAAAAATATAATTCACTCGTAAATAAATGAGATTAGAAACAACATCGGCGATCGAGTCTTTTGGGCTTTCGCATGTGTAGTGGGAAATCAACAAAGGTAAGGCTGCTTATAAAGTTGTTTTATAACATTTCCAGACACTAATGAGTGAACCAGGCAGTGTTTTGTTTGTTAGACTCGTGGCTGTTGTAAGATGGGTTAGAAAGTGGTGTTAAGCTTTTTCTGTGCAAATTGGCATTTTACATGGAAGTTAAAAACTTGCCCCCATCACTACACTAGTTTGTTGCCTTGACAGACTCACTACCACAGTGAGATCTCCGCTGAGGAAACACTGATCTGTGCCATTTTTTGGCTTCTGACAGAATTCGACCACCTCTAACAACAGACTTTAGCTTCAAATGTGCCAGAGTTCCCCTTTAAAACAAACATTTTAAGACCAAAATGCCGAGATTTACAGCAGCAATTACATAGAGAAAGGAAACCGTTTCTGAATGTAAAGTCAATTGTAGCCAGAGTTGATGGAGCTAGAAGCACACCCAAGATCACTTCTTATTTGAAACGCGGCAGCCAGTGGGTTTGCTATGTCCATACAGTCTATGGTCCAGCCCTGGTGAGGACTTTCAAATCAGAACACACAATGGTTCAAAGTGATTCGACTCTATGTACAGTATGTCATAGTAATGTTTATAAAGCTGGTAACACTCAGCTTTATAAACATGTTGAGTTCTTACAGCATAGATTCTCACGTGTGTCTCTCTCCGTGGTGGCTGGACAGAGGCATGTTTGGATAGAGAAAGATTCTTAAAGACTCCACACTCAAAGGGGGAGGGAGGGGAGGCGGATAAGCCGATTACACTTTAAATCTCCACAAAAAGGCACACAGAAGAAACACAAAGGCAGATTATTTCATCATAATAAAGACGCATTTCAGAAAGTAGACAGGGCTCAGACAGATGACTATAATCTGGTCTACAGGACAGAGTTGAGAAGCTGTGGAGCTTGGAATTAGTTTAAGTATTAAGTTAAAAGTGAATTTGACAGGTTTTCATGCTTTCTTTTCTATTTCTGACTTGGTTTGCGGTGAATATTGATCATAGTTTTACGTCAGATAAAAGGTCCATATTACACTGTTTTCTGATCTATGTTATAATGTTGTTTCCTCATCACAAACAGACCTGGAGTTGTGTTTTGTTTTATTCACATGTTTAACACACAAATCTGCATATTTAGGCAGGACGCAAACCACATTGTTCTACCTTGTGATGTCATGTGGTAATACAGGAAGTGCTCCACTGTGTTTTTCAACTCCATACACCTTCACAAGAATCATTTGGAAGGTTGCAGGTAGGCCTGTAATAATAATCAATAAATCAATTCATCGCACAATAACTTTTAACTTTTATATCTAAGGTAAAGAAGGATTATTTGTCACCAACACAACAGATGCGCGTGCAACCCAAATGCAGAAAGCGCTGCTGTCTGTGCGATGAACATGAATCATATCCATGACCTGACCAGAGCCCCGAAACAGTTCATCGCCGAGTGACAAATCAAGTCATGGTGTCAAATCAACACAAGTGGCAACAGCCCACATGTGGCAAATGCAGGCGAGTGTGCAAACAAGAAGAACCCAGCAGCACATACGCCCACACCTGATCCACACAACTAGCCCCAGGAAGAGCCTCTGAAATCCCACAAGACTCCACAGGAGACATCCGCAGTGGAGCGTGAAGTGACACACTTCAACAATCCCTCCATAAAAAAGTGGACTAAGCATAGACCGTATATGTGAGTGGACAAAGCTAACGCACTAGCCGCCGTGTGCCAAACAGGAAGTGTGCCAGGAGGCTCTTCCAGCTCCTTCTGACTGGCTCTCATTGAGTTACATTGGGATCTTGTGGCTCCTCTCTCTGAGGCTGCTGCTGTGGCCTCGTCATTTTGGTCTTAAAATGTTCATATGAACCTGCGCTACATGATCCTGATTTTTTTTTTTTCACTATTTTGTCCATCAAAAAAGTCCTATTCATGACATAGAGCCTGGCTCCAGATTCTCTCCTGTAACTGTGGCATCGCGAGCCTCATTTGAGCAGCTAGGATTTTTTTGGTGGACAAAATACCAAAACAGGATCATGTAGGGCAGGTTCATATGAACACTTCATGACCAAAATGACGAGGCCTCAGCAGCAGCCACAGGGAGACGGGCCACAATATTTTAATGGAAGTCAATGACTAAAATAACTTTTAAGGGCAATTTTGTTACAGAGATTTAATCCATTTTATTCATTATTTTGGTTGTGTTTGGTTTATTCAAGTGTATTTTTTAACAAGTCCTTGCTGTAAGCCAGACTACATTAAGATATTCTTATGTTAACAAGTCGATTTTATTTAGGCCGCTTGTTTTTCTTGTAGTTCCAGTATTAAATGTTCTTTCGAGAGTAAAATTTATTGATCTTTGAAAGGCTGTATTTGCATTTTTATTCCATTGTCATTATATTAGTTGAAAATGATCTCAATATGTCAATATTATCGTTTATCGCGATCATTTCTTGGTCAATTAATCGTCCAGCAAAATCGGTTATCATTACAGGCCTAATTTCAGCCAGCCAGTACCAGTCCATGGGTCGTTTGGAACAGAAAGAATAAATATCTTACATTATTTCAGTTTTATTTATTACGCAAATTCTCTACATTACATCCATCTATTGAAATGTTTATTATTATATTTACCAAATACCACCATTTTGTGTTTATTTATCCATCACACCTCAAAGTCCAGTCCGTGAAAACATTGCCTGACATCAAACTGGTCCACGATGCCAAAAACGTGTCTGTTTTACAAAAAAGTACTTTAAATGTATTGATTATTTGTGTTTTTCGCCCCGCGCCCTCAGCTATGACTTTCTAATATTAATGGCCTGATCTTTGACAAGTGCACGATTAGAATTTTAATACAACCTGAGCAAGCTTTAAATTTCCATAAACCATTTTAAAACCAAATCCATTCTTTCTATCTGTTCTTTCATTTACTTCTAATCTAATACGAGACGTCAGCTGAGGACACATTGAAAAACATGAGTGGGAATGACTGTGCATACTTTAAAGGCATCAAAACGGCCGCCTTGAAGGTTGCATTGAGTGTAAAGATATTAGTTTACTAATGCTGTTATTTTTTAAGCCTGTTTTAGCTGTCAATCTCCTTCACTCTCCTCCGACAGCTCATCTTTTAGACCAGTTTTAGACCAGATTTTTCTACTTTCTTCACTCGATTCAAGAGGAGCTATTGTACTTTCATGGGGTTTTAATTGCTGAACTCCTTTTATTGTTCTGAAAATGGCAAATTGTCACTGAAAACAAGTGTCTTAACATGTTTTATAAAATCCCCTGAGCCGCTCCGTCCTTTGCTCTCTGTGCTAAATCACTCCCCCTTCAGAGCGCGATCACAACACAATCGGTAATGAAACTACTGCACATCGAATAAGATTTGTGAAGTTTTGTGTCATGCTTTTGTATATTTATAAAAAAAAAGAAATAGAGAGAAACTTTACATAGACTATAAAGAAGTGGACTAAGGGACCCATAGTGTTCAACTCCAGTCAAAAGAAGCTCAACGAGGCTCGCAGTTACAGGGCGAATTCAGAGCAGATTTCTGTATTAGGAATAGGATTTTTTTAGTAGGCCTATACTTAATTTTTTTGTGTGTTATTTTTATCGAGGTCAGTGACGTCGCCCGGAAAGGCAGTACCGGGGCCCCACCCTGGAGCCAGGCCTGGGGTGGGTGCACGTGGGCGAGCGCCTGGTGGCCGGGCCTTTCCCCACGGGGCCCGGCCGGGCACAGCCCGAAGGAGCGACGTGGGACCGCCCTCCCCTGGACCCACCATCCGCGGGAGGAGCCATAGGGGCCGGGTGCAGAGAGATCTGGGTGGCAGTCGAAGGCGGGGGCCTCGGCGACCAGATCTCCGGACATGGAGACTAGCTCTGGGGACATGGAATGTCACCTCGCTGGGGGGGAAGGAGCCTGAGCTTGTGCGGGAGGTCGAGCGTTACTGGCTAGATATAGTCGGCCTCACCTCCACGCACAGCTTGGGCTCTGGAACCCAACTCCTTGAGAGGGGTTGGACTCTCCATTTCTCTGGCGTTGGCCGCGGGGAGCGGCGGCGAGCTGGCGTGGGCTTGCTTATAGCCCCACAGCTCAGCCGCTGCGTGTTGGAGTTTACCCCGGTGAACGAGAGGGTCGCGTCCCTGCGCCTTCGGGTCGGGGACAGGTCTCTCACTGTGGTGTCGGCCTATGGGCCGAACAGCAGTGCAGAGTACCCGGCCTTCTTGGAGTCTCTGGGAGGGGTACTGGACAGTGCACCGACCGGGGACTCCGTTGTTCTACTGGGGGACTTCAACGCCCATGTGGGCAACAACAGTGACACTTGGAGAGGGGTGATTGGGAGGAACGGCCTCCCTGATCTGAACCCGAGCAGTGTTCTGTTATTGGACTTCTGTGCTAGTCACAGTTTGTCCATAACGAACACCATGTTCAAGCACAAGGGGGTCCACCGGTGCACGTGGCACCAGGACTCCATAGGCCGGAGGTCGATGATCGACTTTGTTGTCGTGTCATCTGACCTCCGGCCGTGTGTCTTGGACACTCGGGTGAAGAGAGGGGCAGAGCTGTCAACTGATCACCACCTGGTGGTGAGTTGGGTCCGCTGGCGGAGGAGGAAGCCGGAAAGACCTGGCAGGCCCAAGCGTATCGTGAGGGTCTGCTGGGAACGTCTGGCGGAACCTTCTGTCAGTGTGGCCTTCAACTCACACCTCCGGGAGAGCTTCTCCCAGATCCCGGGGGAGGCTGGGGACATGGAGCCCGAGTGGGCTTCGTTCTCGGCCTCCATTGTCGATGCGGCCGTTCGTAGCTGTGGCCGTAAGGCCTGCGGTGCCTGTCGCGGCGGCAATCCCCGAACCCGGTGGTGGACACCGGAAGTAAGGGATGCCGTCAAGCTGAAGAAGGAGTCCTACCGGGCCTTACTGGCCCGGTGGACTCCTGAGGCAGCTGACGGGTACCGTCGGGCCAAGCGTGCTGCAGCCCGGGTGGTTGCAGAGGCAAAAACTCGGGTCTGGGAGGAGTTCGGGGAGGCCATGGAGGAGGACTATCGGACGGCCCCAAGGAAATTCTGGCAAACCGTCCGGCGCCTCAGGAGGGGGAAGCGGTCCTTCACCAACACTGTTTACAGTGCGGGGGGAGAGCTGCTGACCTCGACTGGGGATGTTGTCGGGCGGTGGAAGGAATACTTTGGGGATCTCCTCAATCCCACCGTCACGTCCTCCGAGGAGGAGGCCGAGGCTGGGGACCCAGAGGCGGACTCATCCATCACCCTGGCCGAAGTCACTGAGGTGGTCAGAAAGCTCCTCGGTGGCAAGGCTCTGGGGGTGGATGAGATCCGTCCTGAGTACCTTAAGTCTCTGGGTGTTGTGGGGCTGTCTTGGCTGACACGTCTCTACAACATCGCGTGGCGGTCGGGAACAGTACCTCTGGACTGGCAGACCGGGGTGGTGGTCCCTCTGTATAAAAAGGGGGACCGGAGGGTGTGTTCCAACTATAGGGGAATCACACTCCTCAGCCTCCCCGGTAAAGTCTATGCCAGGGTGCTGGAGAGGAGAGTTCGGCCGATAGTCGAACCTCGGATTCAAGAGGAGCAGTGTGGAATTCGGCCTGGTCGTGGAACACTGGACCAGCTCTACACCCTCCATTGAGTGCTCGAGGGTTCATGGGAGTTTGCCCAACCAGTCCACATGTGTTTTGTGGACTTGGAGAAGGCATTCGACCGTGTCCCTCGTGGTGCCCTGTGGGGGGTGCTCCGGGAATATGGGGTCCGGGGCCCTTTGCTAAGGGCTGTCCGGTCCCTGTATGACCGGAGCAGGAGCTGTGTTCGCATTGCCGGCAGTAAGTCAGACCTGTTCCCGGTGCATGTTGGACTCCGCCAGGGCTGCCCTTTGTCACCGGTTCTGTTCATTGTATTTATGGACAGAATTTCTAGGCGCAGCCAGGGGCCGGAGGGGTCCAGTTCGGGACCACAGGATTTCATCGCTGCTTTTGCGGATGATGTTGTCCTGTTGGCTCCATCGAACCAGGACCTGCAGCGTGCACTGGGGCGGTTTGCAGCCGAGTGTGAAGCGGCTGGGATGAGAATCAGCTGTTCCAAATCCGAGGCCATGGTTCTCGACCGGAAAAAGGTGGATTGCCCTCTCCGGGTGGGTGGGGAGTCTCTGCCTCAAGTGGAGGAGTTCAAGTATCTCGGGGTCTTGTTCACGAGTGAGGGGAGGATGGAGCGTGAGATTGACAGGCGGATCGGTGCGGCGTCGGCAGTGATGCAGTCGCTGTATCGGACCGTTGTGGTGAAGAGGGAGCTGAGCCGAAAGGCAAAGCTCTCGATTTACCGGTCAATCTACGTTCCTACCCTCACCTATGGTCATGAGCTCTGGGTAATGACCGAAAGAACGAGATCGCGGATACAAGCGGCCGAAATGAGTTTCCTCCGCAGAGTGGCCGGGCGCTCCCTTAGAGATAGGGTGAGGAGCTCGGTCACACGGGAGGAGCTCGGAGTAGAGTCGCTGCTCCTCCCCGTCGAGAGGAGCCAGCTGAGGTGGTTCGGGCATCTGGTCCGGATGCCTCCTGGACGCCTCCCTCGGGAGGTGTTCCGGGCATGTCCCACCGGTAGGAGGCCCCGGGGAAGACCCAGGACACGCTGGAGGGACTATGTCTCTCAGCTGGCCTGGGAACGCCTCGGGGTCCATCCGGAGGAGGTGGAGGAAGTGGCTGGGGAGAGGAAGCTTGGGAGCCCCTGCTTAGACTGCTGCCCCCGCGACCCGGCCCCGGATAAGCGGAAGAAGATGGATGGATGGATGTTATTTTTATTTTTTAAGTGTTAAGAAAATAAACAAATATACAGGGTTCCTACAGGTTTCTTCAAGATAAATTCAAGACCTTTTTAAGACCTTTTATATAAAAACTTAATACCTATTTCAAAGCCTATTTCAGGCCTGTCAGACTTACGGCAAAGAAAAACAAAATTCTTGAATCTGTGTTCATTCATTTCTCAAACAAAGGAATCTGGGGAGTAGTGTTCGGATTATTTTGACCCAATGCTGTGCTGTGTTATTTAGGCGACGTTATTTAACCAAATTATGGTGTCTGACAAATTTAACTTTTGATGAGAAATGCGATGCGGAGAAGATACGTACTGTGCAAATTTTAAGCCCCAGATATAAAAAAATCAAGACATTTTCCAGTGTTTTTAAGGTATTATTTCCAAATTCATAAATTCAATGCTTTTAAGAGTTTTTAAGACACTGTAGGAACCCTGCATGTACACACAATAAAATAAATAAAATACAAAAAGATAATAATAATAATAATATTATAATAATATTAATAATAATAATAATAATAATAATAATAATAATAATAATAATAATAATAATGTCATTAGCCCTATCATTCTTTAAAAAAATACTTTTTTTTTATGTAGGAGGGTTATATCTTTTACACACATGTACATAAACACCTCTATTCAGATTTCTTTCCTTTTTCTGTTTTGTTTGTTCTATTTATAACATATTTTGGAAAATTCAAAGTTAAGGAATTTATTTACGGCCAAAATAGTAAAATAAAAACGCCAGGATCACGTAAAGTGGGTTAATATGGAAATTTAAAGACCAATATGATGAAGAGAGAGGGATGGCTTTTTTTTTCAATACAAAGTGAATTGGAGCCAGAGTCGATGGAACTGGAAGCGTGCCCATGCCCACTTTCTATTTGCAGGTTAGATATGTCCATTTATTACAGTCTGTGGGTTCATATAGTGCACAAAAGAGATTGCTAGATTACTCAAACATGCACGGATGACATTGATAGCCTCTTCAGGCATGTTTTCGCTAAGAGAACAGCATTATAACACGGCAGAAAGCTTCAAAGGGTCGATTTAACACGGAATACCCCTTCTTTAAATCTCCAGGTGTTACAGCGAAAGTATCATAAATGAAAATCCTCAAATCCAGCTCAATTGAATCCCGGCGGTCACTGTGGAAAAGACAGATAATCCTTCTGTGAAATAAGTCCATTTTTATAGAAAACTCTGGAGACGGACAAAAGTGTCTTATAAAGTGGTCTAATAATGTGAGGATAAGAGTCAGACCCGCAGAAACGTAATAAGAATTTGAAAGAGCCTGGACCTTATTTGAATTTATTTTTGCCAGGATAGAACATCCTCTTTACATCAGGCATGGTGAGAATTAATAATAAAGGTTTGGAAGCTCTGATTAAAGGTGCATTGTGTAACTTTTCTGTTAGAAGGTCTGTCAGACCTTCATAGAGACCAAACCAGACCGAGTTACAGGTCATATCTGTGGAGAGGCGACCCCGCTCACAGTCAGAATGGTGATTTTCTAGGTATTTTTGAGTTATAAAACCACCTGAAACAGATCTGTGTCGTACAGATTGTCATTTAAAAGAGCAGATACAGGTCGCATAGGGATGAAAAAGTTGGATTTGGGTCACTTCAGGCTGGAGTCTGAACGGAGACATCTAGGCAGCCTCAGTTCTGATGCAGCTTCAGTGGGAACTAATTAAAATGGTGCTCTGAATGAAGGCGTTTTCTACACTGACACTAACACTCATTGTATACAGTTATCTGTTCTACCCTAAAGTGTGAAACGTCACACGAGTCCTATTTTACGTAATGGTTCATGGTCTTAATGAGTCCTTTCTTCTGCTTATTAGCTTACTCTGATGAGCCCTATTGTTGTCTTTGTTTTGAGTTGGTCTGAGGATAGAATTGTAAATAGTGATGTGAAGTTTCGTATCGAGGCTTCGAAAATTGTGCTGAGTAGAGGAGGGGGCGTTTTGGCAATGCGCATATCGAGGCTTGCTTCATTTAGGGGAGGAGCTGAAAATGAGGACGTCCAACGCCTCGCTGCCCGTCTGTACCACGTGACTGGTTCAGGGAGTGGTTCGGATGAACCCCTATATAAACCCCTCTGGCTCCATTCAAAGTGTGGGTGTTGGATGGAGAGTAGCGGTCAGTGAGAGTCTGGAGACAGTTTGGGTAGAGATATTTTGGAGAGTGGTAGAGTTGAATGACTTGTATGAAAAGCGCTCTATAAATAAAGTTTGATTGATAGAGATAATTTGGAGATTTTGCAGAGTGAGGGGAGAGAGTCATGAGAGAATGGAGCCAGCCTCATCTGTGCCCTGTGAGTGGGTGTTTTCCAAAGCAGGAGAAATATTGTCCACAAATGAAATCACCCAAAACCTGCCACAGTGGAGAAAGTTTTTTAAATAAAAACCAATGATGTGTCCCCTAAACCGGCCATACCTCAACATTACAAAAGCACAATCACCATACCCCAACCACCCTCACCTCACTGTAAATGATCATTTCCATTTTTATAATTTCCAAATAATCATTTTCCATACTGCCACCACTACAATATACATGTTTTGCACGCTTCTTTAATTTGCTGACAGTTTTATTCAGAGACTTTCTGCAGAATGCCATACACTTCAAATTCTTGCCAAATTATATTTTTGCATCCAGAAGATGTCCTACTAGAGCAACTCAAGCTTCAAGAAGCTTTGCGCTGGAATGAAGCAACTGGATGAAAGGCTCCAATGCCTCATGAAGCTTCATCTGCCCATCACTAGTTGTAAAAGGGCACCAAGTTGTATCTAAGGCCTCAATTTCTGTTCAAAGACGGACTGTTATTTCTGACAAATACAGCCTCCATGAGCTCTCAAACCTCCTCTGCTCTTTTGCCTGGATCTGTACCTCCTTATCCTCACAAGAGAGGTTAGTGGACTTAAAATGGAGATGGACGACTGACAAGGTGTAACACTTCTTCAGCATTTATTTTGATTCTGCAAACATAATATAGAAAATACAAACAATAATTAACATAACTGAGCTCAACTGCCCAGTCTGACTTTAGGTTCACATCTTTCTCCTTTAGTTTGTTCAAGACAGTGCACCTTCAGATGAGCACCTTTTCTGAACTGAACACTAATACTTTTTTCTTAGTGTGAAGTCTCATGTATTTGATGTAGTGAAAGCTTTCTCACATTGGTCATATTTTTACTCTTTTTTTCTCTCCAGTGTGGACTCTCATATGTGATACTAAGTTGCTTGAATGAGAAAATGTCTTCTCACAGACTTCACAGACGTATGGTCTTTCCCCAGTGTGGACTCTCATGTGTGATACTAAGTTGCCTGATCGGGAAAATGTCTTGTTGCAGACTTCACAAACGTATGATCTTTCCCCATTGTGGATTCTCATATGTGACATTAGGGTGCCTAACTGAGTAAATGTCTTCTCACAGACTTCACAGACATATGGTCTTTCCCCAGTGTGGACTCTCATGTGTGATACCAAGTTGCTTGCCTGAGAAAATGTCTTGTTGCAGACTTCACAAACGTTTGATCTTTCCCCAGTGTGGATTCTCATATGTGACATTAGGGAGCCTAACTGAGTAAATGTCTTCTCACAGACTTCACAGCTGTATGGTCTTTCTCCCGTGTGGACTCTCATATGTACATTGAGTGCATTAGACACTGCAAAGTCCTTCCCACACAGGTCACAGCTGTATGGTTTTTCTCCCGTGTGGACTCTCATATGTACATTGAGTGTACTAGACTGTGCAAAGTCCTTCCCACACTGATCACAGCTGTATGGTTTTTCTCTAGTGTGAACTCTCATATGTACATTGAGTGCACTAGGCGCTGCAAAGTCCTTCCCACACAGGTCACAGCTGTTTGGTCTTTCTCCAGTGTGAATCTTGTAGTGTTTTTTGAGCATTGAAGCTTTTGCCAACTTCTTTCCACACTGGTCACATGTGAAGTCCATTGTGTTGGTGGGTTTTGTAGCCCTGTGTAAGAACAAAGAAAAAGAAGTTCCATAAATGTGTTTAAAATCCTTCAGCCCTCCAGGTAGAATTCATGGCAAAAGGAGAAATTTTATTTGTCAACTAGACAAAAGACAATTTGGTCCAATATGTTTCGCAGCTCATCCAAGCTGCTTCTTCAATTGTGGTCAGAATGCTGGAGGAGAATCATACTTACATGTACTGATGCAGGAGAGCAGGTCAATGGAAGAAGAGTAGCAGCAAGACAGGCCTGGAAGTCCTTAAGATACAGCAAAAAGTGTCTGAAAGTTCTGATTTATTCCTGTCCTAAAAAGCAGCTTCTCCTGTGTTCACTCACTGCCTTTTCTCAGTCTCTGATTGTTTCTCAGCTGCTGCAGTTGATTAAGTGTCTCCACCCCTCTCTCAGCAGCCAATCAGGAGCCAGTGGGGGTGGGTGGCTTTGGAACTCACATGAAGGACAGACATCATTCTGTTCCATAAAACAAGTACACAGAAAAAGATCATTATCAAGTGTGAATGAGTCCATGGAGCTGTGGGGCGATGGGCGGAGGCAAAGGTGTGAACCCAACGTCCAGGTGAAGACACAAAACAGAGCACCATCAAACTGTTCCATCTGCAACTCCCCACATTAGTGTCAAACATTACTTCATCTACTCCGCAACAAGTAATACTGACCTCCAACTAATGTAAAATGATGTTCAGGGTCCCTTAAAGTGTTTCTCTTCAGATACATATAACAGAGTAAATCAATAATACTAGTATAGTCTTAATATTATCTTGTTTTATTGTGTTTTAAAGCTAATTACTCTTACATATTTTAAGGTCACCAGACTGTTAGAGTTCTGTGGTGTTTTTTTTTAATGTTGAAGCTTTTGGCCATGAAAAAATATGTATCTGTTGATGATAATAATTAAGCCATTTGCGAAGCCCGATGAGTTTTTTGGAATACAGACAAAGGTTTATTGTTGTTACAGCAGATCTGGACAGGGCCTAGGTCTGCCCTGGCCACAGACCAACAGCTTCTCCTCACCAGCTGTATGTTCCTACCACCCCAACAGGTTCTGAGCTCTGAGTATTTAAACAGAAATACAAGTTACATACCGCATTTTTTGGACTATAAGACGGAGTATAAGTCGCACCAGCCAAAAAATGCACAGTGAAGAAGAAAAAAACATATATAAGTTGCACTTTTTGGGAGAAATTTATTTTAGAAAATCAGAGACCAAGCACCAACATTTCATCTTTAAAGGCAAATTATAGTAATAAAAACAACCGAATAGAGAACAATCCGTGTATCATTCGTTCATACGTTTTTCAATATAGAACCAAAAAGAGAAAACGAAAAAACTCTTTTCTTTATTATTTGTCTCTAAAACCAAAATGAAAAAAACAGATAAAGATTTGTTGTTTCATTTTTTATTCATATATACGATTCATATATTTGGTCTATGGACTGTCAATGTGAAAAATGTAATATATAAGTCGCACCTGAGTATAAGTCGCAGGACCACACAAACCCTGACAAAAAGTGTGACTTATAGTCTGAAAAATATGGTACATATCATAGCAGAGTGACATCACAGATTTATGCTAATCAACTTAACTTACATTTACATTTCATTACATTTGAGAACAGGTAAGACAACACAGAGTATCCTGCGGGTGGGGACAGTTGTGTCTGCTGAGCCTTTACATGTTAATGACTACTCTGGTCTAAAGGCCGCTACACACTAGAGGATTTTTCGGTCTTAAATTATTTTTAAACGTGCGACAAAATGCGCACACCACAGACATGAGGAGAAACTTATGAGACTTAAAATCTCGGATCGTAAAGACAGCAGCGGGATCTGTCTGCGGAAAACAGGCTGTAAAACCACTCGCTTTGAGACTCTTAAGTGTTCAAAAGATCAGAGCTCTGCACGTCTAGTTTAGATACAAGTCAAACTGTGTTATTATTTGTGAAATGTGGTGCAATACTTCTGATACAGGATTTTTAAAGCATAAAAGATTAGCAATAAAGTGCACAAGAAGTAGAGTCACTGTCGCTAATCTGCAGCTTTACGCTCTGTTGACGTAAACAAACACGTGCAAGGAACAACTTTCACCTTTTTACTTTCAAAGAACGCTTCAAAATGGATTAATAACGCAGTTTTGTGGACTGGATGTCAGTATTTGCGGAGGACAATTTCTATGGATAATGTGGATCAGATGCTGCACTTTAAATTTACCACTTTATGAGAGGTGAGTAATAAAGTCTTTATTTTCGCTGTATACTGAGTTTGTATCTTGCGTCTCTGTGTCCGTCACTCCACAGCCCTTGACGCTCTGTTTTATCGGATGTTACTATAGCGTTGTTGTTTGGTGGTTACGATCTGACACTGACACCACACACGAGGAGAGCAGCGGCTTCAAAATCGCACACGAAGACACAAAGTTGCCAAAATCGGGCAAATTCTCCTGTAGTGTGTGATTTATTTATATTTTGTGGCTATGTTGTATTGTTAGTTTTCTGTTTTTGTTTTGTTTTTGTCTTGTATTTGTCACTATATGATGTCTTCAAACTTCACAAAATGATAATAAAAAGAAGTTGATTACAAAAAAAACAGATTTTAATGCTGTATGGTGAATTACACAAAAAGAGAAGGGAGTAGAAGATATAACAAAGTGAAAGATATCAGGCCTATGCAAATGCTTTTATTATAAGTTGCAACGAACAACAAAAATGTCATTTAAATGTAGTAATAGTTTTCCATTCCAATAATAAAGGTGTAAGTTTTGTAGTGCTTCATGAGTCTGGAGCCAGTGGACCACGTCTTTCCACTGGTCACATGTTGGATGGATATGAACGAAGAAAAGTGTGTTCAATGTTAAGTGTTTTTCTTCTTGGTGCGATTTTGTTTTACAGACTTAGTGCCAATCCTTGTTTATGCCTTTTATTTTGTTCTGTCTTTGTGCATTCTCCTAACCCTGATCTCAAGTACAAGGTCATTGTTAGAAGTTAGAATAGGTAATGCAAAATGTTTTATTAAATATCTTTTCAAATATCTTGCACGTAAAAACACAAAAGTTAAAATCTTTACATTTCACCTGCGGCATCAGTAAAGCGTGACTTTCTCCCCTCACATTGTTTTGATAAACCTCAGCTCCCCCACACTATGTCCAAAGATGGCGGCATAACAAAAGTAAGGAAAAACAAGTGTGAAGCCAGTTAGAGAGCATTTACACTGAAACGAATCGCGTTTACACTGAAACGAATCACGCTTACACTGAAACGAATCACATTTACACTGAACCGAATCACATTTACACTGAGCCGAATCACATTTACACTGAACCAAATCGCATTTACACTGAAACAAATCGCGTTTACACTGAAACGAATTGCGTTTACACTGAAACAAATCGCGTTTACACTGAAACGAATCGCGTTTACACTGAAACGAATCGCATTTACACTGAAACGAATCGCGTTTACACTGAAACGAATCGCATTTACACTGAAACGAATCGCGTTTACACTGAAACGAATCGCATTTACACTGAAACGAATCGCATTTACACTGAAACGAATCGCGTTTACACTGAAACGAATCAGGGTATTGGGTCTGGATCGCCAGAAACGCTAGTCATATGACTAGGCTGGCGTCACGTTGTCACGACACCACGTGGGCGGTAAAAACAAGGAGCAGTTGCCATAGTTCTATGGAAGTTGCAGCAGCCAATTTCCGGAGCCGTTTTCCATCGGATTAGTGTGGATGAACACTGCATCCGCAACGAAAACGACTCGAATACGTACGAGTGTGGACGGGGCCTTAGATGAGTCCATGGAGCTGTGGGGTGATGGGCTGAGGCAGAGGTGTGAAAGTACAGATGTCTGAAAAGAATATGGAGTCAGATTCTGAGACCTGCTCCTAAGCGTTCAGATACAGCACTGGAAACAAAACACAACTCCAGGTTTGTTTGTGATGAGGAAATATTAGAACATAGATCAGAAAATAGCAAAATATGGGCCCTTTAAATTCCTCATGTATGTTTTAACTTTTGTCGATTATATTTCCTGAAAATAAGCCTGATGTTTTGGACGTTCAGGCACTTACATCTCCAGCTGTTCTGATGCATATCGGTTCTTGCAGTGCAGAGGTGAGGAGGTCTGAACTGTGAAAAACACTTGCACAAATTGCTTCTTTTATTGGAAAATTATCCCTAAATCTGGACTTTATTCCCTCTGAAAGAGATGGAGCATTCTTGGATTTCATCTGATCTCTTCTTTTCCATGATTTTATAAACTTTTTAGACTTTTGCACCAGTCTCCGCACAGCTCCGCATTTGTGTAATATACAGGAATATCTGTCAGTGCCGTATAGGAATCTGTCTACACAATACAAAGGGCCTATATACAAAATACAATCAGCTCACATCTTATTGATACTTGCAGCTGATGTTAACAATATTCACTGAGGGTATGACGCTAACTGGAGGTGCTGCTCTGTCTGAAGCTCTGTTACTCAAGTTAGACTTTAATCTGAGCTTTAATTTAACACAATCTGACCAGAAATGGCTGATTTAGCAGGTGAGATGATTTGTTCACCTTTTTGTTGAAAATCATACTCCTAAACAGGACCATGTACGCTTTTTTTTTCTTTTTTAACAGTGCACATAACCTTTTGGTTGGGTCCTTCACCTGCTTGTTTCTATGGATATAGCATTGGTCTGCCTGGAATGTTCCACGGTATGACATTACACAGCTCTATTTTACATGTATTCGATCACAAATGGGTTTCTAGCTCAGGCATTCTGACTGCGAGTGGGGTCACCTCTCCAACAGGGGCAGGACGAAATAAAGTTTCCACAAGACGAGACATGATACGAGATTGGATCTACGAGAACAAGACAAGATGAAATTTTGACATTATTTAGGCTATAATGAATACTAGGGCCCAACCAATATATTGGTTGATCGATGGCACTTGGAGACATACCAGCTATCAGCCAAAATCTTGCTGATATGAGCCGATATTCCACGTGGACATGTTTTACCTCATTATAAAGCTTAGACTCTCTATATTCTGCCCATTTAATCCAATTTACAGACAGATAAATGTCCTGATATATGGCGCCACATCAGTATTTATTTGAGGAGTCATTTGTCTGTGTTTGTGATGCCATACTGCTCCTGAACGCAGCCCCAGAGTCAGGTCACACACGTTTGTTTGTTTACAGCCACAGCTGGAGATCCATATGCGCAACACTGAGATTCTCTTCTTTTTATGGACGATCAGTTTGAGTCTGGATTAAAGGACAGTTCTTAGTGCAGACTTGTGTTCTGAGAGGAGCCTGTGTGAGGCTGAGTGTTGGAAATGTGTCGGTTTTGAAGCTCGTTTTGGTTCTTTCTCATTGGTTAGCGATTAGCTGCTGTAGCTCGCACACATAAACAGGCTGTTTTCTCTTCTATTAGCGACTGGAAAGTGACTATTGTGTCCATATATATGTTACTGGATACGCACTGATATGTAAATGAACTGTGAATGGAGGTGTGAATGATGTGCATTTAGCATATAATTAATTACGGCGGCGCACACGCATTTACCGCTAAAGGCTAATAACAGTACTTTACTTTACTGGCCTGAATATCATACAAAAATATCATTAGGCCGACCTACTGTCTTTAAATATGACGTAAAGAGGCAGAAGAACAATAAATGTCACCTAAATAAACCCAACTGAAAATCCAATAGAGCCAAGCTATTTTTATAAGTTTTATAATCAACTGAAGATTTACAGTGAATTTTTACATCACTAAATATATCGGCAATTATATCGGCTCTCGGCTGCTCCAACTCCCATTTTATCTGTATCTTATTGGCCACAAAAAAATCCATAATCGGTCGGCCGCTAATAAATACATTTCATTTTCCAGTTTTGGTCTTACAATTTGTTATTTGCTTTAATTCATATTTCTGCTGTCATTGTAGCTCTATTTTTTGGGACTACACATTCTCCAAAAATCTAACTCGAACTCGATTTTTTCAATTCAAACGTAAAAACCTGAGGAAAAAAATCTCACAAGATCATTTTTACTATGTGTTCACAATCTTTAGTCTCGCGAGATCTTGTGGCACGAAATCTTGTCCCATCCCTGCTCAGATCTGACCTGTAACTTGTCACTGGTTTGGTCTCCATGACGATAAAAAGGTTTAATAAAATACTGTGAGACATTCCAGGCAAAGCAGTAACATCTTCCATGGAGAAAAGACGGACCCTCCACCAGAAAAGTTACACAATGCACATTTAAACCTTTTTTGTCAGTGTTTGCTACCGTGTGCATTGTGTTTCCGTGCCAACTCGTGAACTTTCCACCGTAGAAATGCATGTAGAACACCCCCAACGCAATGTCACTGCAAAGTATCACTAATCCTGACTGTATTTTGAGCCGGTCTGATATTTTGGGGGCGTGTTTTGTTTGTGAAATGTATTGATTTCCTTTTCCCTGAGAGCGTTGGGATTTGGAGGTGGGTTTTGTGGACCGGTGAAAGGCCAGGTCAGGTTTGGGTCGGTGATTGGGATTAATGTGTTTACGTTTGGGCCTAATGAGAACGAACGGCGTCGCCTTTCCGCTGTGTTCAGGTTTAACGGAGGGGGCGGGGCCAACAAAGGGCAACGACCAATCAGAGTGTCAGCTGTGGTTTGAGTCTGTGAGTGAGAGAAGAGGGGGAAAGAGGGAAAGAGGAGGGAGAGAGAGAAATAGAGCGAGTTAAAGAGAGGAAAGGGAGAGAGATAGAGAGGGAGAGAGACAGTAGGTAGAGAGAGATAGAGAGGAGAGGGAGAAAAAGAGATAGGAGAGAGATAAAAGGAGGAGATAGAGTAAAATAGAGAGGGGAGGGAGAGAGATAGAAAGAGAGGAGAGGTAGAGAGAGGAGGTAGAGGGATAAAGAGGAGAGGGAAAAGGGAAAGAGAGAGAGGAGGCAGTGAGACAGAGAGGAGAGAGAGGTAAAGAGGAGGAAGTGTGAGAAAGCGTTAAACAGGAGAGGGAGAGATAGAGGAGGAGAGAGTGAAATAGAGAGGAGAGGGAGAGAAGGAGAGAGGAGAGAGCAAGAGATAGAGAGAAGGGAGAAAGAGAGAGTGAAATAGAGAGATGAAGAGATAGAGAGAGGAGAAAGAGATAAAGAGGAGAGAGAGAAAGATAGACAGGAGAGAGAGATAAAGAGAGGAGAGAGCAAGAGAGAGAGTGAGATAGAGATGAGGGGGAGAGAGGAGGGAGAGAAGAGAGGGAGAGAGATAAAGAGGAAAGAGAGATAAAGAGAGTATAGAGACAGAGAGAGAGGAGGAGGAGGAGGAGAGAGAAATAGAATAGAATGAGATAGCAAGAGGAAAAGGAGAGAGGAGGGAGAGACAGAGATAAAGAAAGGAGGGAGTGAGATAGAGAGGAGAGGGAGAGAAACAGAGTGAGGTAGAGAGAAGAGGGAGAGGAGAGAAGGAGAGGAGGAAGTGAGAGAGAAAAAGAGTGAGCTAGAGAGTAGAGAGAGAAATAAGGAGGAGAAAGAGACAGCTTTTCATATCATTTTGTATTTTCTTGAGTTAAAACTTCTTTGACAGGCTTTGCTAATGTGTTGCTGAACATTCCATCACAGAGACACATGTAGAACAAGCGAGACATATTTTGCTCTAATAGATGGAAAAAAAGGTCGAAAAGCTTTTGGAAGCCTTTAAATTGGAGTGAGGGAGGATCAGAGTCGGCTCAGGACGGAGTGAAGTGTCGGTAAATAAAAAAGCTGCTGAAACATGGAGCTGCCTCCGCGAGAGCCGCTGTGAAAGTGTGCAGACATGTGCAGCGTCTTTTCTGTCAGATATCAATGCAACACCTCCCCCTCTCTCTCCAGCTCCCTCTCTCTGTTTCTCCTCTCTCTTTCTCCTCTCTCTATCTCGCTCTCTCTCTTTCTCCTCTCTCTCTGTTTCTCCTCTCTCTAGCTCTCTCTTTCCTTTCTCTATCTCTCTCTCTCTGTTTCTCCTCTCTCTATCTCTCTCTCTGTCTATCCTCTGTCTCTCTCTATCTCATCTCTCGGTCTCTCATTTCTCTCTCCTCTCTCTATCTGTCTCTCATTTCTTTCTCTCTGGCTCTGTCTCTCATTTCTCTCTCTCTCTCTCCATCTCTGTCTCTCATTTCTCTCTCCTCTTTCTCTCCTCTCTGTATCTTTGTCTCTCATTTCTCTCTCTCCTCTATCTCTCATTTCTCTCCATCTGCCTCTCATTTCTCTCTCTCCTCTCTATCTCTCATTTCTTTCTCGATATCTCTATCTCTCATTTTTGTCTCTCCTCTCTCTCTCATTTCTCTCTCCTCTCTTTCTCCTCTTCTCACCCCTCTCCCGCCCTTTCTATATCACCTTCCCTCCCCCTTTCTCCTTACCTCTCTCTCTCTCTTTCTACCTCTCTCTCTATCTTTTTCCTGCCTTGCCCCTCTATCTCCACCTTTACGTCACTATTTCTCTCCCTTTATATCACCTCTTCCCCCCCATTCTCTCTCTCCCTCCTGATTCCACCCTCTCTCTTTCTCCCCTCTCTCTCCTCACCTTTACTCCCTCCCCCTCCCTCCCCCTTTTTACATCACCTCTCTCCTGCCACCTCCTCTCTCCTAATCCCTTCTTTTCTCTCTCCCTGGAGAATAAAAACCTCTTTGCCTCTTGTCGTTTCTCAGTGTGAGGAAAGTGCTGTTTCTTCATTCTATAGGCACAGAGTGAGAGAAGGTCAAGTTCAGATTGTTCCAAATGACGAAAAAATATCAAACTTTTAAAACATCTATCGGTAACACATCATTTTCACCAGTGACTAATGAAATACACAATTTTGTAAAGTATAAATACCAGGGCAAAAGATTAGTCAAGAAATAGAATCACATGAAAAATGTACTTACGTAAAACTAGTGAAGTACCTGATGTCTAAACTGTAGTGAAGTATCCACTGTCCTACCTAAAAATTGTACTTTAAGGACGACCATCCATCCATCCATCCATCCATCCATCCATCTTCTTCCGCTTATCCGGGGCCGGGTCGCGGGGGCAGCAGTCTAAGCAGGGGCTCCCAAGCTTCCTTCTCCCCAGCCACTTCCTCCAGCTCCTCCGGATGGACCCCAAGGCGTTCCCAGGCCAGCCGAGAGACATAGTCCCTCCAGCGTGTCCTGGGTCTTCCCCGGGGCCTCCTACCGGTGGGACATGCCGGAACACCTCCGAGGAGGCGTCCAGGAAGGCATCCGGACCAGATGCCCGAACCACCTCAGCTGGCTCCTCTCGGCGTGGAGGAGCAGCGACTCTACTCGAGCTCCTCCCGTGTGACCCGGGCTCCTCACCCTATCTCTAAGGAGGCGCCCGGCCACTCTGCGGAGGAAACTCATTTCGGCGCTTGTATCCAGCGATCTCGTTCTTTCGGTCATTACCCAGAGCTCATGACCATAGGTGAGGTAAGGCATTAGATTGACCCGATAAATCGAGAGCTTAGCCTTTCGGCTCAGCTCCCTCTTCACCACAGCGGTCCGATACAGCGACTGCATCTGCACGGCGCTGCACCGATCCGCCTGTCAATCTCGCGCTCCATCCTCCCCTCACTCGTGAACAAGACCCGAGATACTTGAACTCCTCCACTTGAGGCAGAGACTCCCCACCCACCCGGAGAGGGCAATCCACCTTTTTCCGGTCGAGAACCATGGCCTCGGATTTGGAACAGCTGATTCTCATCAACCGCTTCACGCACTCGGCTGCAAACCGCCCCAGTGCGCTGCAGGTCCTGGTTCGATGGAGCCAACAGGACAACATCATCCGCCAAAAAGCAGCGATGAAATCCTGTGGTCCCGAACTGGACCCCCTCCGGCCCCTGGCTGCGCCTAGAAATTCTGTCCATAAATACAATGAACAGAACCCGGTGACAAGGGCAGCCCTGGCGGAGTCCAACATGCACGGGAACAGGTCTGACTTACTGCCCGGCAATGTGAACACAGCTCCTGCTCCGGTCATACAGGACCCGGACAGCCCTTAGCAAAGGGCCCCGGACCCCCATACTCCCGGGCACCCCACAGGGCACCCACGAGGGACACGGTCGAATGCCTTCTCAAGTCCACAAAACACATGTGGACTGGTTGGGCAAACTCCATGAACCCTCGAGCACCCGATGGAGGGTGTAGAGCTGGTCAGTGTTCCCACGACCAGGCCGAAAACCACACTGCTCCTCTTGAATCCGAGGTTCGACTATCGGCCGAACTCTCCTCTCAGCACCTGGCATAGACTTTACCGGGAGGCTGAGGAGTGTGATTCCCCTGTAGTTGGAACACACCCTCCGGTCCCCTTTTTATACAGAGGGACCACCACCCGGTCTGCCAGTCAGAGGTACTGTTCCCGACCGCCACAGCGATGTTGTAGAGACGTGTCAGCCAAGACAGCCCCACAACACCCAGAGACTTAAGGTACTCAGGGCGGATCTCATCCACCCCGGGCCTTGCCACGAGGAGCTTTCCGACCACCTCAGTGACTTCGGCCAGGGTGATGGATGAGTCCGCCTCTGGGTCTTCAGCCTCGGCCTCCTCTTCGGAGAAGCGTGGCCGGTGGGATTGAGGAGATCCCCAAAGTATTCCTTCCACCGCCCGACAACATCCCCAGTCGAGGTCAGCAGCTCTCCCCCCGCACTGTAAACAGTATTGGTGAAGGGCCGCTTCCCCCTCCTGGCGCCCGGACGGTTTGCAGAATTTCCTTGGGGCCCGTCCGATAGTCCTCCTCCGCATGGCCTCCCGAACTCCTCCCAGACCCGAGTTTTGCCTCTGCAACCGCCCGGGCTGCAGCAGCAGCCCGGCGGTACCCGTCAGCTGCCTCAGGAGTCCACCGGGCCAGTAAGGCCAGTAGGACTCCTTCTTCAACAAGCGGCATCCCTTACTTCCGGTGTCCACCACCGGGTTCGAGATACCGCGCGACAGGCACCGCAGACCTTACGGCCACAGCTACTGAGCGGCCGCATCGACAATGGAGGCCGAGAGCGAAAGCCCACTCGGGCTCCATGTCCCCCAGCCTCCCCGGGATCTGGGAGAAGCTCTCCCGGAGGTGTGAGTTGAATGCCACACTGACAGAAGGTTCCCCCAGTCGTTTCCAACAGACCCTCACGATGCGGCTTGGGCCTGCCAGGTCTTTCGGCTTCCTCCTCCGCCATGGCGGACCCAACTCACCACCAGGTGGTGATCAGTTGACAGCTCTGCCCCTCTCTTCACCCGAGTGTCAAGACCTGCGGAGGAATCAGATGACATGACAACAAAGTCGATCATCGACCTCCGGCCTAAAGGAGTCCTGGTGCCCACGTGCACCGATGGACCCACTTGTGCTCGAACATGGTGTTAGTTATGGACAAACTGTGACTAGCACAGAAGTCCAATAACAGAACACCGCTCGGAGTTCAGATCAGGGAGGCCGTTCCTCCCAATCACTCCTCTCCAAGTGTCACTGTCGTTGCCCACATGGGCGTTGAAGTCCCCCAGTAGAACAGCGGAGTCCCGGTCGGTGCACTGTCAGTACACCTCCCAGAGACTCCAAGAAGGCCGGGTACTCTGCACTGCTGTGTCGGCCCATAGGCCGACACCACAGTGAGAGACCTGTCCCCGACCCGAAGGCGCAGGGGCGACCCTCGTTCACGAGGTAAACTCCAACGCATGGCGGCTAAGCTGTGGGGCTATAAGCAAGCCACGCCAGCTCGCCCGCCGCTCATGACCAACGCCAGAGAAATGGAGAGTCCAACCCCTCTCAAGGAGTTGGGTTCCAGAGCCCAAGCTGTGCGTGGAGGTGAGGCCGACTATATCTAGCCGGTGCTCGACCTCCCGCACAAGCTCAGGCTCCTTCCCCCCAGCGGTGACATTCTATGTCCCCAGAGCTAGTCTCCATGTCCGGAGATCTGGTGGCGAGGCCCCTGCCTTCGACCGCCACCCAGATCTCTCTCCGCACCCAACCCCTATGGCTCCTCTCGCGGGTGGTGGGCCCACCAGAGGCGGCCCACGTCGCTCGCTTCGGGCTGGGCCCGGCCGGGCCGTGAGGAAAGGCCCGGCCACCAGGCGCCGGCGTGCACCCACCCCAGGCCTGGCTCCGGGGTGGGGCCCGGTGTCGCCATTCGGGCGGCGTAACTGGCCTCTGTATGTTCATCATCATTGGGGGCTTCTGAACCGCTCTTCGTCTGACCCGTCCCCCCGGACCTGTTTGCCTTGGGTGACCCTACCAGGGGCATAAAGCCCCCGACAACATAGCTCCTGGGATCATTCGGGTACTCAAACCCCTCCACCACGTTAAGGTGGCGGTTCGAGGAGGGGTTTAAGGACGACTATTACGCAAAATCGATTTTTTTTTAGAGCTTTTAATGAAGTTCAACTGGATCTTTCTTTAAATGCAAATAAGAGCGGAAGAGATCAAGTTATTTTTAAAAACAAAGAGGAATCTGCAGCGGTCACTCTTCAAGGAGCAGAAATCGAAAGTATTTTAAATATCTAGGTATTTTAATTGATGATAATCTTAGCGTTAAAGGACATGTCGAACAATTAGTTAAGAAACTGAGACTAAATATCAGCATTTATGCCAGAAATAGGCTATGTTTTTCTTTTAATGCAAAAAAAAAACTAGTAGCAGCAACATTTTTACCCATTTTGAATTACGGTGACCTTATTTATGTGAATGCCCCAACTCAAGTATTGAAACGGTTAGATTCTGTGCATCTATGGAATCAATGTTGTGTCAAAATGTTCAAAGAAAACTTTACAAACATCAAGCAAAAAAGTATGAACCAAAATACCAAATTAAAAGATAAAAAAGTAGAGCTTTTCCTCGACGTTCTGTGAAAACTACAGCTTCTAGGACAGGCACTAAATTCAGCTGTTCGTCAAACATCGATTAGCCAATGGGAAGGCACCATGGAAATCCCACCCACCTGTCAAATGTGTGTCAAAACTACAAGCAAAAAGTCCGAGAGCGCAAACGAGAAAACTGGAATTGCAATTTAAAAAAAGGGGGTATCAAACATAACTGAGACAGATGCGCAAAAAAAAAAAAAAAAGGCAAAGACAGATACCTCTTTTTTCATGTGTACACAAATAATTTTTTGGCATTTTTATTTATTTTATTTGATTTAACTTTTTTTTTTGTATTTTGATTCATACTTTTTGGCTTGATGTTTGAAAAGTTTTCTTTGAACATTTTGACACAAAATTGATTCCATATGTACTACACTTCTTTACGGTTTATCACAAACTGTAAACTTCACTTTACACACTTGTGGGATGACCAGCACTGGAAACTCAAGAAGAAACCACTCACACAATCACTGGGTTCTGTTCATTTCTCAGACTCTCAAGAATCACTGCTACTGTTGTACCAAGTGTTCACACAGAAGCTGGTACGGTGGCATTTCAATATTCTGCCCCCACAACATGGAACAATTTACAAAAAGACTGGAAATGAAAAGAACTGGTTCCAGTAGGACAGTTTAAACTATTGCTCTAAGGTTTGGAAATGAAATCCACGTTTTGTAAATGTTTTAAATAGTCTTATGAAACTGTTGCCTGAAATGTGTCCTGTAATATTCTTGTATCGTTGCGCCGCAAAGTCCCATTGAGATTACTAAAAGAAATTAGTAATCTCAATGGGTTAAATAAATAAATAAGTAAATAAATAAGCTGTATCCCTTTCTAATTTACCCTTTTGAAGTTGTATTTGGAGCGAGTCGTGCATGTTAGACTAATCTTTAATCGCTTATTTTCAGGACGCCATATTGCTGAGCTGTGTTCACTGCCGCCGGCAGACGCCAACTGTTCTGTACTAACTGCTTTTTACAATTCTATTTTCTCACTCACTGATTCAGCAGCGTTGTGCAGTCAATTTGATACAAATGAAAAAAATCTGTTGCTCACTGGCATGATGTGCAAATATCCCCAGGAGTTGCGTTGTGTTGCGGATCTGTTAGTGACAGGATGTTAACATGAGGACCAAGGACCCAGCTTTAATAAACTTGATTTTTTGTTCTAAACGCGTGTTTCTTTTGAGCGCGTATTAGTTCATGAAATCATCCCAGTGGTATCAGTGAGGCAGAGCGGGAGTGTCAGCTCGTAAGTGTGACATGGCACGCCAAAAATATTCATGATGTCTTCTTAGTACTTTAACTTCTTAGGTTCTTTTTTAAGACAATGTAGTCAAGTGTATTACAGTGTTGACATGTTTCTGCTGCTGCTGCGAGCCGTCTTCAGAGCTGTCCCGGTGTTGGTGGTGACGTGTTGTATATCAGCTGTTGTTTCTTCCAGTAGACATGGTCAGTCTGATGGACCTGCAGGTCGCTCAGACTGACCGTCGCCCGATGGTCTCTGGAGGAAGGAATGTCACCGACACGTCACCACCAACACTGAGGACAGTTCTGAAGATGCAGCAGAAGCAGCCGAAACATGTCAGCAAGGTTGTCTTAACTACACTTGACTACATTGTCTTAAAAAAGAAGCGAAGAGGTTAATGTGACACAGCCTGTTTGAATTGACTCCAACACTGGAAAAAAACAATATCTAGGTAAGTTAAAATGACTTAAATTAAGAGCTATTTACTTTATTTGAGTCGATTCATCTTTACAAGTAAAATGATAATATGGAATAAGTGCATTTTTCTTACTTCAAGCAGCATTTGATTCTATTTCTTGTTTTAAGTGCAAAAAGTTGTTGTTTTTCTTATTTTAAGTGTAGCAAGATGTATTTTCATATTTTAAGTACAAAACTCTTACTACACTGGCAGATCATTTTACTTGTCAATGAAATTCTTCTAATCTTAATCGTAAAATCTTAATCCAAGGTCATTTTATCTTGACTAGATTTTGTTTTTTGCGGTGAATGGAGACACGGGAAACTGTCCGTGTGTGTCGCAGATGAACAAACCTCTCCCTGCTTTCCTTTAGTGCGACGGGTACGTAAATCCAATATGTCCGCTTCAGACAGGTCGCAAAGGAAGCCACATGAGAACGTTTTCATTTCATTTCGACTGCGCCCCAGCGTTGGTGATGATGTTTATGGCGAAGTCAACTCCCAGCAGGCATTGCATCTTTCTAAAGCCGTAGTCTGCAAACTGTTCCCTTAATTAAATGGATTTAGATGAATATTGTGATAAAACTGTGTAAATAATAACATAATGAAACACGGGGGATGTATATTTGAACTATAAAGCAGACTTAAGCACAATATGTGATCTTTAAAGGTGCACTGTGTAACATTAAACACATTATGTCTCTATAAAGGCCAGAAGGAGATGCATATAAGCATATTTACAAGTCATATCTGTGGAGGGATGTGTTTGAGGACTACATACACCCATGATAACAGGAATGCATGTGAGATAAGTTTAATATCTCCATGGAAACACGCCAGACAACACAATCATCTTCACGGTAGCGGAACCCACACCAGAAAAGTTACAGTGCATTACTTTTACTTTTGCACTTCGTTCCACCTTCCAGCACTGATTTAACTAGAGAAAAACCTCAGATGGAATGACAGCAAAAGTTTGTAAGATCACAACTTTTCAAACTCGTTTCTGTCTCTAGTCTTGACTGATCGACAAGTGCGGCAGGTGATTCTGGCCTCTTACGCGGCAGGTGCAGCCTCGGTCCATTTCAACAATAAGACTGATTTTCTGATGAAATCTTCAGAAACTCCCATCACACGGACAATATCTGAGACGTTTTGGTTTCAATGAGGAGGAAAAAAGCGGTGATTTGAGTCAGATCAGCTTCTAACTGCTCCCACGGGAAATCTGAGCATGATCTGGTTTCTGGGGTTATCTGAGTAAGTAAATGTCATGTAACAGTTCATCTGATTTCTTTCTGATTTCAGTCTTTTTCTCACTTCTTATGCCAATGTTTAAAATCTGAACTTTGATCTGGAAATGCGTATGACAAGTTTTGACAATTTTCTGATTTCTGTTTCGTGGGAGAATACCTGTTGTAAATATAAATTATAGTTTTACACAAATCAAGAAGCAATTTGTGAGGAAAAGTTGAAAAATAGGTTGAAAAGTTCTATTTTGCATATTGATGACATGACACTGGGAGAATTCTGTCCAAAATTTCTGCAAAATTTACACAAGAAACACATTTTTTCTTATGCTTTAAACATGATTTCAACACAATGATAATTTTATTTGTCAGATCATAATTTCTGTGTAAATTTTTTAAGTTTTGGCCCATTGTACTACATTGACCTGGGAAAAAAACTATATCTAGGCATGTTAAAATGACTTAAATTAAGAACATTTTACTTTATTTGAGTGAATTCAACTTGATAAATCAAATTATCTACGTGTGTTTTTCTTAATTCAAGCAACATTTGATTTTGTTTCATATTTTAAGTAGAAAAAGTTGTTTTTCTTATTTTAAGTGTAGCAAGATTTCTTTTTTTCATATTTTAGGTACAAAAAGTCTTCCACTGGCAGATCATTTTACTAGATAAAACTTTCTTAATTCAAGTGATCTTAAATTGCTAAGATTTTGTTTTTTGAAGTGTGGCCGATGTCAGGATTTCTAAACAGGAAGTAGAATTTTAAACCTGAAATTTTAAAGCTGTTTTCTGTTTGGATAATTGTCTTTTTATAACAACTTAATATTTTATAACAGCCATCATGCGCAGTGTTTTTATAATTAAGAATAAATCTGCATTACAGTTGTTATCGGTAAAAGTTGTGTTTGATTTGAACGTCTTTATCTCGTATCAGGAGTCACGGCTGTCATGTTTTTGAAATTGAAAATCCAAATCTTACATACAGATCCTTTTAAATCCACCTCACAATTGATATTTTCCTCCTCTCCTCAAAATCTCATTAAAATTCGGAGAGAGTTTTGGCAGTGACTCAGAAGTTCCATCAAACTTTTTCTGATGTAACTTTGAACCGCTGTCGATTCTTTGATGAGTCTGAAATCTGCAGATCAGAGAACGCTTCAGTCACGTTTATTTCAACAAAAAACATCTTTAAAACCTCAGATTAAAGGATGGCTCTCCTGCCGCACCTTTCTCCATATGAAAGGAGGCGATTTGACTTTGAAAAAGATGGACTCTGGAACTTTTCAAGGCGCTTGCTTGTCTCCATGTAGACTTGAATTAACATTTTACCATGATTTGAGCAAATTTCACTTGACAAGTACAATGATCTGCCAGCGGAACAAAACTTTTTGGACTTAAAATATGAAAATACATGTTGCTACACTTAAGAAAAACACCAACTTTTCGCACTTAATATAAGAAACAAAATCCAATGTTGCTTGAATTAACCCCTGAAGAGCTAAGGGCAATTTTAGTACATTTCGCCTCGCCTGGATTTTTTTCTTAATTTTGCTTTTAAAACTGCCCCTTTTACCCTATAATGAAGTGTTCTACATCCTTTTGTTCAGTACAACCTGTTATTTCACAATCTGCTGCTGTAGTTGTGTCATGTGGCTGTAATAAAAGTACAGGACCAGAAATAGAGATGGGAAAAAAAAACAGATAATAAAATTCACACTCTTTTATACAAAACACACAGCAAACATGTATAAACAACTTTTTGGACATAAAAATGCTTAATTTAGGGCCTTAGCTACAAAAATGCAAAATATTAAGTCTGTAAGTAAATTAAAAATATCCTTATTGCCCTAAAAACAAAAAAAAGTGTAATCGCTCCATTACTTTTCTGGTCCAGTCATGGAAACAGCTCCTGTAATGTCCAGAGCCAAATCACTTGTAATGCATTTTCATGGTGTTTATTACATTTGTATTTGTTCATTTTGAGTGAAATAAACATTTCAAATAAAAATAGAAAGGGATGCACAATTACACACACCAAGATCTGTAATTTGCCATTTATGTGAGAATTAACTCCACTTAGAGCGACTTTTTCAATCGCTAAAAACAAATACAGCCGAGAGGAGTCGACCATCTTGACTCACTTCAGTCTTTGGCAAAGTTTTGGCCGATCAAAATTAATTGGAGCGCATGCACAAAACAAAGTTCCTATTGGACACCCATTTTGCGCACATCATCACGCAGTGTGAGTGTGACGTAGGATAATGAGGCAGCTATGTACGGAAACCTCTATGTCTGCACTTTCAGAGGGAAAAAAGTAAGTTTCTATCTTTTACGGTTCGAAAGTTATGTGCGGTTATGTAAAACATATTCCTCGTTATCGTATACGGTAATGTAGGTCTTCGAGGGTGAAGAAAAAAACACATTCGACTGGCAGATCATTTGAATCTACTCCAATAAAGTCATTTTAACTGGCCTAGAAATGTTCTTTTTCTAGTGTAAAGGGTCACTAAACACCAAAATCACTTTTATCTACTGATTTTATGTGTAAACGTGTCTAAAAAAGAAATGTATACCTATCCTTGGCCTTAGTTTGGCATTAGTTTGGCAAAGACGGCCAGGACATTTGAATTTCCGGGTTGGACTAACGGCCACCAGTGAGTCGGATGCAGGTTATTACGTGACGAGCGCAGCCACTGGCATCTACGGGTGGAACACCGGGCACCGCCATGTCCCGCCCTGTCTGGAGAAAAGGGAAACGACGGTGTGTCTCGAGCACAAATTCTGTTTCAAAGTCTGGCGTGCACTGGTCAGCGCCGTGTTGGACTATTGCGGCTGTTGGTCGACTGTCAATCATCACTCCAAAGCCCGCCACGCCCCCGCTCCCTCCAGCCCACCGGCACAGCCCACTCTGAAGGATTTTTCAGATGTCGCTTATGGGCGGAGTAAAGTTCAGGAAGGGGCTTAAAGGCTCTTTCGGTGTTGGCATCATTTCATATCTTCCACGTGAAGCTTTTGTCACATGTAGACTTACTCAGAATGGAAAGACTCACCAAAACTTTTACTCAAGTAAGAGCAGCTCATGCCGTCCATATTCCCTGGGGCGTGACGCTAACTGTAGGCACTGCCCGCTCAGAAGCTTTATTAGACTTTAATCTGATCTTTGCTTTTTTAATACAATCTGCCCTGAAAGAACTGACTTAGCTACAACTACAAAAGGTGAGCTGAGTTGTGTCTCTTGGCCAAAAGTTTTTCAGTTAGTCTCTTTCATCTTTTTTGGTTGAAAATCAAACTCCTAAACAAGACCATGAACGCTCGTATAGATGACCGACTCATCTAATGTACTATTTAAATCCATTTTGTATTTGTCTTGAATTTTCACACTGCAAATGTCTATGATTCAGTTCAATTCAATTCAATTTATTTTGTAGCGCCCAAAATCGCAACAACAGTAGCCTCTAAGGGCGTTCCAAGATATGGATGAGTAAAACATACACACAGACATATCAAAACAGGAATAAACAACATTCATGTAAAGCAGCAAATGAAACATTGTCCAGTCATCCCCTGTCCTTAGACCCTCCTTCTCAGCAAGGAAAAACTCCAAAAAACCCAGGGTCCTGGGAAAAAGAAGAAACCTCGGGGAGAACTACAGTGAAGGAGGGATCCACTCCCATGGACGGACAGGCTATAGATGTCCAGGCCCGTGGGCCAGTTCAGTATGACCACAGCTACCCAGGTGGGGAAGAGCCGGGCGAGGAGGAGGAGAAGAGGGGCGAGGAGGAGGAGCCGGGCGAGGAGGAGGAGCCAGGCGAGGAGGAGGAGCCAGGCGAAGAGGAGGAGCCAGGCGAGGAGGAGGAGAGAGGTCCAGCTGCCATCAGGCGTCTGAAAGAGTTCCACTCCACAGGGGGAGTGGGACAGGGGACAACATGTGAATAGCAATGAACAAACTACAGATGAGAACATAGTGAGTGATGCTGATGAGAAAAAAGGAGGAAACAGAGGACAGTGCTCAGGTTGCCACACTTCCCCCAGCTTGTTATCTCCTGCAGCAGCTTATCTTAGTGACATCAACTAAGTAACCTGGTCATAAGCTATTCCGAAGAGGAAGGTTTTAAGCCTGGTCTTAAATAAAGAGACTGTGGGTGCCTGTTTAACATCAACAGGGAGTTGATTCCATAACACAGGAGCTTGGTAACTGAAGGCTCTTTCCCCACTGTACTTTTAGACACTCTAGGAACCACTAATAATCCTGCATTCTGAGAGCGAAGTGCTCTATTTGGCTGATAGGGGACAATGGCATCCTGAAGATATGATGGGGCCATATTGTTTAAGGCTTTGTATGTCAGGAGGAGAACTTTGAATTTAATTCTAAACTCGACAGGAAGCCAGTGAAGTGATTTTAACACAGGACTGATGTGATCACGTCTTTTAGTTCCTGTTAGGACTTTGGCCGCTGCATTTTGGACCAACTGGAAGCTTCTTAAAGTACCTTTAGTGCAGACGGTGAGCAGAGAATTACAGTAATCTAGTCTGGATGTAACAAATGCATGGATAAGTTTTTCAGCATCATTTTTAGGCAAAATTTTTCTGATTTTAGTTATGTTTCGCAGGTGAAAATATGCAGTTTTACAAGCTTGGTTTATATGAGCTGTGAATGAGAGATTTTGGTCAACTACGACTCCAAGGTTTTTTACAGTAGAGCTAGAGGCTATACTCACATTGTCAAGTGAGATTATCTGGTCTGACAGAGAATCTCTCTGACCTTTAGGACCGACAACAATGACCTCTGTTTTTTCAGGGTTTAAGAGGAGGTAATTCAGGGTCATCCAGGTTTTGATGTCCTTCACACAGGCACTGAGCTTATCGATTTGATCGGTCTGATTAGGTTTCATTGATAAGTACAGCTGAGTGTCATCAGCATAGCAGTGGAAATTAATGCCATGTTTTCTGATGATCTCACCAAGATTTTATTTTATGAGAACTTGTCAAGTAAAATGATCTTGCTGCACGGACAGATCATTTCACTACTTTTACGTCATTTTCTGATAGATTTAAATGTTTATATCTTACATTTTGGCCAAGCTTTTTTGCAGTACAGATGATTTTAAAAGTATTTGGCTGTGTTCCCGAACGTGTGCATTATGTTTCTATGGTAACTGGTGAACATTCCACCAATACACATACATGTAGAACAATCCCAGAGCGACGTCACTGCAGCGCATCAGTAGAATGAGATGTCTGAAACCCAACTGAGCTCCGTAATTACTGAGAAGTCCTTGTAGAACGTTTGGAGCCAAGCTTGCAAACACAAAATCACGCCGCCATTTTGAGTACCGCCTCAGCAGGAGGTGCTCGGTTTCCCTCGCAGCTGTTCTCACATTTTTATGATTTTTTTTATATTTCTGCGAATTTTCAGAGACGCCCCACCGCGACGCTCCGGGCCCGTCAGCTCTCGTCACATCAGAGGAAACTCAAATAAACCAGAAACTCAGGTACAAGAGTCTGCACAAAATCCACAGGTTACACAAGGAGATTCACCTGTAGAAAGTAGAGCGCCTGACAGGGGCTGACAGGGTGGTTTCCATGACGCACAACAGGTTGCTTTTACTTTCCGGTCTTTGATGATGCCATATGTCCAGATGGAAGGCAGCGGCCTATAGAGCTCTGTAGGAGATTCACCGTTTTTGAAAGAAATGACGAAACTTATGACCCGTAAACGTTGACTCCGATGTTTCCCGCAGCGCTTTATAGTCAGGGCGGTCGCCTTGACGACAGTTGCCTCCCGCGTTGACTGTGTCGCTCCGAACCACGTGATCCTCAGTCCTCACGGTATCTTCAGAAACTCCCATCACACCGACAATATCTGAGGCACTGTAAATTAGGGACTGCAGACGGAAACTAGCTATCTAGCTATAATCTGGTGCAGAACATCTCTGTTTTTTTTTAAACTTAATGTATCTGTACATTGTCCCTTCAAATAAAGACTAAACTAAACTAAACTAAACTATTTTCATTTCAGCAAGGAGGAAAAAAGCGGTGATTTCTAATTTCTCTCACCAGAAATCTGATCATAATCTGGTTTCTGGAGTTATCTGATTATGTAAATACCATGTAACAGTTCATCGGATTTCTTCTTTAGTTCAATCTTTTGGTCATTTCTTATACCAATGTTTAAAATGTGAACTTTGATCAGGTTTTGACGATTCTCTAATTTCTACTGAAGCTGGTCGGATAACATATTTCAGTTTTGCGCAAATCAAGAAGCAATTTGTGAAGAAAAGTTGAAAAATATGTTGAAAATGACAGAATTAGAGGGTCCCATATTGAGGACGAGGAATTCTGTCCAAAAGTTCGACACAGTTAACACAAGAAACAGATTTTTTCTTACATTTTTAGTCGTCAAATCATCATTTCTGTGTAGGTTAGTGAAGTTTTGGCCTATTGTACTTGACGGTTGGTGCAAGGAGAGTCAACTATAGAAAGCAGAGAGCCTGACAGGGCGGTTTCCATGGCGCACAACGGGCTTCTTTTTCTTTCTGGTCTTTTTCTATAGAACTCTATGGGAGATTCACTGTTTTGGAAGGAAACGACGCAACTTATGACCCGCGAACGATGACCCTTATCTTGATTTGTTTGGGACAGCTCCACAGATTTGTCATTTTAATCTCACGTTGTAAAGAGGGAGTATTACACTTCTATGGGGCATTAATTATTATTGTTTTGGAAACGCTATACTCGCCAAACATTAAAACAGTTCAGTTTGACTTTGTTTTGAACCCTAACCCGACACCATCACAAAATAAGCCCCGTGTATCCTTATTCACCCCGTTTATAAGAGCTTTTCTCCACCCTCAGAGGTCAGAGTGGGGTTTTGGCATCACGATAAAGCTTACAACTAGCATGCTAACACACAATTCCTGATTACTGGACAATAAAAGGCTGTGTAATTAGATACAAACAGCACAAAGTGGACGTTTTGACCGCACTGTGTAACTCGTAACTACAGTAAGGTGCAGGGTCGGTTACTTGCATGTGTCCATTTCTTTGCCTGGAAAGTTCCGCAGTAGGGCATTAAACATACAGTATCTGCGCTAGAGCAAGGCGGATGTTGCTAGGACACATGGGGAGAATGGTGTAGACTAGAGGGCCTTGAATGTGGCGAGTTTCTGTCCCGGTCAATGGTATCGACAGCTTTTTGTTCATTCAGAACGTCCGACGCTCTCCTTCCTCTCTCTCTTCTCTGTTTCTCTTTCATTCCCCACACCTCCTCTCTCACTCACTCCTCTCTCCTCCCTTTCCCTTCAATCTCTCTCCCTCTTCGCTCTCTCTCTCAGAGGAGGGGCGGCTCTCTCACTCCTCTCTCTTCCTCTTTTGCTCTCTCTCATCTATGTCTCCTTTCCGCCCCTCCATCCCTTTCCCTCCCTCTCTCTTCTTCTCTTTCCCCTGTGTCTCTTTCACCTCCTCCGGCTTCCTCATTCCTCTCGCTCTTTCTCATCTCTGTCTCTCTCTTTTTCACCTGCTCTCTCTCCTCTCTTTGTCTCTCCCCTCCCTCTGCCCCCCCCCCACTTATTTTTCTCTGCCCTCTCTCTCTCTTTCCTCTCTTTATTCTCTTTCACCCCCTCTATCACTCCTTCTGTCTTCTCCCTCTCTGTCCCCCCCTCTCTCCCCCCTTGTCTCTCTCTTACACCCCTCTCTTTCTCCGGCTCTCTCACTCCCTCTCTCTCCTCTCTGTCTCTCTCCTCCCTGTCTCTCTTCCTCTCTCGCTCTCTGTCTCTCCTCTCCCTTCTCTCTGTCTCTCTCCCTCTCTCTCTTCTCTCTGTCTCTTTCTTCTCTCTGTCTCTCTCCTCCCTCTCTCACCTCCCCCTCTCTCTTTGTCTGTCGCCCTCTCTCTCTTCTCTGTCTCTCTCTCCTTCCTCTCTCTCCTCCCTCCCTCTCATCTGTCTCTCTTCTCTCCCTCATTCCCTCTCCCTCTCCTCCCCCTCTCTCTCTTCTCTTTGTCTGTCGCCCTCTTGCTCTCTTCTCTGTCTCTCTCTCCTCCCTCTCTCTCTCCTCCCTCTGTCTCCTCCCTCTCTCTCTCCCTTTCTCTCTTCTCTTTGTCGCCCTTTCTTTCTTCTCTGTCTCTCTCGCCTCCCTCTCTCTCTCCTCTTTGTCTGTTGCCCTCTCTCTTCTCTGTCTCTCTCTTCTCTCTCCTCCCTCTCTTCTCTCTTCTCTCTTTCTCAGTGTTTACACCAGAGATCGAATGAACAAAAAGAACAAAAAAGAACAAATCCATCGATCAGAAGATGAGAGGGACTGGATTTTTACAGATATCTTCTGCTTTTGACCATGTTGTAACAGCGGCTATGCCCACGTCAAAACCCTGAGACAAAAATGAAAGAAAAAACTATTCATTATAAAAGAATTATTTAAAAATTCACTTGACTTCATTCATCTAAAAACCCAGTGATTAAAGATGCGCTGTGTGACATTTCTGATGGAGGCCCCGTCACCTGCTTCTCTCCATGGAGATATTGCCTGGAGTGTTTCACAGTATGGCATTACGTTTATTTATCTCAACAGATGACATCACGGGGCAAGGTTATGTGTCAGATCTGTGGAGAGGCGAGCCCACTCACAATAAGAATTCCATTTTTAGGTCAATAAAAACCCAGGTTACTGAGTATGGACACGTGTAATACCATACCGGGAACATTCCGGACAAAACCGACAACATCTCCATGGCGACAAACAGCTGACGGACCCTCCACCAGAAAAGGTACACAGTGCACCTTTAACGGACATGTCACAATATATTATTAAAGAGCCTCTTCCCAATTTTTCACCAGATATTTGAGCAAAATGCAGTAGATCTCGATGTCAAAATAAGTCAGCTGTGTGCCGTCTGCATCTCCGATAATGAGGAAGTGCGTGTTAGCATGCTAGTCATCCATTTTGTTTTCCGAGAGCTGTATAAAGCTCTTATAAACTCATTGCACTGAATAATTTGGACGCTCTCAGTGCTTAAATTATCTTGTTTTTGGTTTGTCACATTTTTATGACAAGAAAAATCAGGTAGAGCGCCTAAAACTGTGATGTGACACAAAATATCAGCTTTTCATCATAGACCTATTATATTCAAATCCCTGGTTACTGTACAGATCGCAGTGATACGCTGACAGCTCCTTCAGACTGTTCTTCACTGTCACACAAATGTTCCTTTACTTTTCCCAAACTCGCATTATATAATCACCTCCAGAGGCAGAAATAGATCTGTCTCCTCCCAACCCCTCTCCTCTCAACTGTTAGAAAAACTTTACAGCTGCACTGTGTAACGTTTTGGTTGGAGGTCCGTCACCTGCTTGTTTCTATGGAGATGTCATTGCTTTTCCTGGTAAGTCCCGCGGTATGACTTGTAACATGTTCAAATCAATTATAATCTGTACTGATAACAATGCTGATTTATTTTTTATTACAAAAACATGATGGACAAGTTGTTTATGTTGTAATTTGGTGTTTTGGTTCAGAGCAGAATGAGCCTCACATGATGCTCTCATTTGGGTTGCCAGTTTCAATGCTGAAGTTGGTTTAAACTGGTGCTGTCAAAAACTAGTGCTTTCGTAACAAGTTAATGCAGAACAGTTTTAACTGAATTCATTTTTTTTTCACTGCGTTCATTTTCTTATTGTGAACTAGTTTTTTCATAAGCTGTGGTCACTGCTAGAACGTTAGCAAAACAACAGAAAGCAAAACAATTTGTACAAAACTGAGAAGAAAGGGGAGGAAAACATGAAATAAGTCCACTCCAAAGCATACGGCGAATCCACACTTAGCTTCAATTATATCTATGATAAGGACTGTGACAGCAACGGAAGTTTTGCAGCCTCTCCCCTCCTCACTGCTGTTGTTATATCCATAAACTCACAGAGGAGCGTATCGCAGCAGGACTCGTATCGGTCTCACTATTTAATAGATACCTCTGGCGCTGGACTTATTTTCTCTGCTAAAAGTGTTAGCTCTGCTGCGTGATGATGTCATCGCCCTTAGTACAGCAGCAATGATGCGACAAACACAGCTGCAAACACAATTGCAACAAAAAATTTTTTGCATAAAGTCGATCCACTTTTCTATGTTGAAGAGTATTAACATAATGATTCAAGGAACAAAAATGTGTTAACTGTGAAATTCATGAGATTAATCGTGATAAAATATTTTAATCGATTGACAGCACTAGTTTAAACCTAAAATGCCTCTCTGATCTGAATGGTCCTAAACCCCAGGACCTATAACCAGTCATGGGTCAGTGCTAGTGCAGCCTCTGCAGCTCAGGGAGGGAATTCTGGAGGTTCTGAGCTTTCACATGAGCCGGTCCTTATCCTGAGAATGAGACAAACATGGATGTGTCGTCTGTAGGTTAAAGCTTTGGCAACACAGGTTCAGTTTTGCACATTTTTTAAAATTGTAAGAGCGCAGACTACATATACTTCCTTTAACTAGTGCAATTCAAAAATCAAAATAAAAGTTTAAAATGAAATCAGTTACCGTCCCTCTTGAAAAGAAGGGTTCTTTATACAGAGTTAAAGTCACTGTTCTCGTTGATCCACCACTAGTTTTTCTCCATGGAGATATTTGCCTTGTACGGATAGTTGGATATTCCACAGTATGGAACACATGCACAACTAATTTAAAAAACATTCTCACTAAGAGGGGAGGGAGGTCGCCTCTCCACAGATCTGACCTGTACCTTGGCTTGGTGACAGGTGGCAGACACTCAACCAGCAAAGTTAGAGCTCCTTTCAAACAATACTGCTGATACAGATCACATTTTCTCATATAATTTCATGATAATGTGATTTAAAATTGGAACAACAAAATACGTCCTCTAAATGTCAGTGAGTTAATAACAAAAACTTACAAAACAGAACTTGATATTTCCGCGCTACTGAACATTTCTATTGGGTCAAAGTTGAATTTGCAAATAATTTCTTGCATAATAAAATGGATTGGGTTTCTCAAAGTCTGTGATATTTGAACAGGCTCTCTCTCAGTCCTCTGTTAAGCATTTTTCTCTGTTTTTCTCTCTGTCTATGCTCCTTACTCTATCCTCCTCTTCCTCCCTCTCCCTCTCTACTTGTCCATCTAAATGTGTTTAATATTCCACATGTGTCCGTGCTCCCTCCTCTCCTGTCCTGCTCTAATCAGATTAGAGATGGACACGTTCGAGGGGCAGAAACCTGACAGGGGGAGGAGCCCGGCCGGTCTGGGGAGCTAATCGCTTTACTACACCCAAGTTCAAGAGCAAAGAGTCCCCCTGTCAAAGTCACTCAGAACAAAGCACAAACTCAGCCCTGAAAACGCTCCGTCACAGACCAGGGTCAGTCATGTTGGAAAGGACAAGGGGTCGAGAGCGTCCTCCATGTTGGAAATGGCTCAGACTTCCCTTTCCACAGGCACTTCCTCCAGCTCTTCTGAGGGAGTCCTGAGATGTTCCCAGGCCAGTCCGGATACATGACATGTCAGGGACCCACAGCAGTTCTCCATGGAGGCATCCAGATAACCGAGCCTCAACTGCAACTCTCCACGTAGAGGGGCAGCGGGTCTACTCCAAGCTCCTCGCATGTGATGAGCTCCTTACCCTATGAGTCTAAAGATGAGAGTAGGAACATTTGAGCGTTAAATTCCTCTCATCTCCTTCACCACAACAGTCCGATACAGTGACCACATCACTGTCAATGTTATGTTCCCATGTGGTCTTATCTTAGCTCAGAAACAGCTCAAGATCATTTCAAATATCACTTTTTGTCATGTTTATGTGATTCTTTCAGTATCAATCCCTGTCCAATTTAGCATAGTTTCTACACTAGTTTAGTACTGAGAAGAATCACAAAACAGGCATTACAGACACCTTTAGGACGGAAGTGATGAAAAAAATCTGTGCATGCATTTTGGCAACGAAGTGGCATTTTTTCAGCCGGTACACTTGATGGAAACCTCTCAGCATTAGGATTTGTTCACTCGACGGTAGGCGGGTACTTTTTTTTATTTAACCAATCGCTTCTATTTGGTGGTGACGTATGTAATGCGCCGGAACGCTCTGGTCTCCAAGTAATCGCCGCCACAACAGCAAACAAAGCAGAATGAACATGTCTGTGAATGACTATTGTCGAATTAAAGGTACGATAAAAATGCTCGCAAAAAGTGATTATTTGACAAAAGAAGTCCAAAGGAAGATAGCCTATACAGTCTGCGATCGCAACTCGGGTTGGTTCTGGCCGCTTCCCTGATTTTCCGGTGCGCCGACTACAACTTCCGAGGATCTTGCAAATTGCAGAGTGTATTCTGATTCCTGACTAGTCGCTGGAGAGAAATGAAATTGAGCGGAGGCACTAGGTGGCGCCAGCCTGGTTAGCTTTGTTCATAATTCATTCTGATTCATTCAGACGGAACACAAACAGAAGAAGACAGAGATAAAAACATTGTATGTTTGTCAGAATCGATATTCTACCGGCAGACTTAAGTTTTACTCACTGATCACACAAGGGTCTGGCAGTCGGACACCATTTGTCAAGGTCGCTTGTTGAGGAAATATTCGCAATCTTTTGACCTTTCACAGAGCTTGATAAGCCGCTGAATTCTGCCATACTTCTGTTGCGCAACCGAGCCTACGTCATCACTGTTTACTAACCTTAAAAGGGTCAGTAAACGTTCAGAGAATGAAACTCCTGAGGATCAACAGAGGGCACAGTAATGCTCCAACCCAAACTGATTTTCAATACTTTAGACTATCGGATATATATTTTTGTAGTGTGTTGCCAGATTTACAGAGAATTCTTTTTCATGAGGGAACAGGTTTGTGCCAAATGTTTCTATGGACAACCATTTGTAAAACCTTTAACCGTTTAAATACTTAATGCCCCCTTGTGGTCACAATGTCACATGACGCCTTCTGGTGAATCCATTACCTTTGACCATTGACCTTCCCCTTGGCTTAAACACATCTCCATTTATCCATTCTGGTTTAACACCATCCTGGTTAGCATCGCAAATGAGCCTCAAGCTAATGTGAACAGCAAGCTAACATGAGGGGCAAGCTAACGTGAGCCGCAAGCGAACAAAGCTAATAGCAGAGGTGAAAGAGAGGATAGGTCCCTGCGTTTGGGCTGCAATCAGAGACCAAGACCGTGTCCGAATGACCGGCCAGCTCCTAACCATTCATCCACAGAGCCACGCAGTCTTTAGCGGACTTTAGGGCCCTCATTCACAGAGAGATTTGGGCGCTAACTACTTTCAGGTCACATGCATCTGGGGAAAAAACGTCAGCTAAACTTTGGTTAAAAGTTTGCCTATTTTTTTATTTTTTTTATTTTTTATTTTTTTATTTTGTGATGTTAAAAATTGTACTTCTTGGTTGGACTTGGGTAGAAGATGTGGCATACTTAGAGGTAATTCCGTAACTGCTGCTAAAAGCTTTAAATTAGTCTCTAAATTTTGGACTGAAAGTTCCATATTGATGCCAGCCCTACTTCATGTGTTTTTGTACTTTTTTCTACAAACTGTCACTGAACTAAGTAAAATGTATTACTTTTCTATGTTTACCGCTAATATTATCAGACCAAACCAAGTCAAAAGTAGAAAAGCATACACTTTAAGGCCTTGTGTCTTTCTTTTGTCCGATCTCTCCCTCTCGGTTCCTCCGTCTGCTCCGAAAATCATAAAATGATCCTAAAATGATCCAGGATATTGAAGAGAGTATTTTTAGCCCAAACCTGCAGTTTTACAAAAACCTGCACCAAAATGGCCGCCACAGAGATGGCCTCTGAGAGGCTCATTTGCACGTCCATAATGATAGTGAGTCACCGCTCTGAAAACCAGATGTTCAAAATAAATCAAATAGACACGGTTTAGCTTTAAAGGTGCACTGTGGAACTTTCCTGACACCTTTTTGTCTCCATAGTAATGTTATTCCACTGCCTAGCATTCTCTATTGCATGAATTCAATTAAAAGTGTCTTTATTCCTCAAAATTACCTTGGAAACATTCTTACTGTGGGTGGGGTCGCCTGTCCACGGATCTGAGCAGTAACGTGGCCTGATGGCATCACAGTAAAAACTATAAATGCAAAAAATATTGACTTAAACTTATCTAACTCCATGGAGACAAGCACCAGGTCAAGTTACATCTCAGATCTGTGGAAAGGGGGCCCGATTTTTGAGCTCTAAAAATCCACCTATAATTGGATAAATGCAAATGCATATGCACGTTTAATGCAATACTGAGGAACATTCTGCTAAAAGCAATGACATCTCCATGCAGACAAACTTGAAAGGTTACACAGTGCAGCTTTCCGTGTGAAGTAACAGCTGTTCTACTGAAATCGCCTTGATTCAAATATTCCCTAACATTATTCAAATCACTGGTGTCTGTGTTTTTGTCACTCTCATGAACATGCAAATCCTCAAATACGCAAATACAAACAATACAATCCATCATTTTCTAAAGCTTATTCGCAACCACTTTGGCCGTTTAATTCTACACTAACTGAATAAATGCAAGGCTAATGCCATACTGTGGAACATTCCAGGCAAAAAATAACATCCCTATGGAGACAAGCAGGACCCAGACACCCCTAAAAAAGTTACAGAACTATTTAACTGGATTTGGAACTTTTTACTGGTTCAATTTTGTGAAGTCACTGCTGTTCTGATTTTGGGCACTACAAAATATATTTCATTTAATTTGTCTTCAAACACAACTGAATATTTGCTTTATTTCACCAGGATCATTAATGTCCTTTCCATTTAATCATTTTTCCACTAGATGACCCCACGTTTTGCATCTGCTCTGACCGCTCCATGTGATCTGTCTCCATTAGGCGTGCACCTGTGGTCTAGACATATCAGAGTCATGTTTGGACCATGCAAAACCTGAGAGTTAAAGCCTCATTCACAGACGCAGCTCCAGAACAGCCAAAAGACCCCGGACTCTGAACGCTCCCATTCTTCTGCACGTCTTTAAAGGTAATTCAAAAACAGTCTGTCCGTTACTTATATGTAATGTTCACTGATGACATTTTAAAGGAACTGTATGTAAGGTTTAGATTTAAATTTCACTTTTCAATTATGAGAGTGGCTCTGTGTAATAAAGTTTTTTTTATGCATTAGTTCTTGGTTTAGGCAACGTAAAGGTTTGTGTTGTGTTGTACCTGTGTGTGTAGCTGTGTAGCTCTGAGCTCTGTGTGTCGTCCAGACTTTGTGCAAAGACAGAACCAAACTACAGGTCAGAATCTCTTTGACTTTCATCCTGCAGCTCGATTCTGAACTCTCTGCGGTTTGTCCATGTCTTTGTTGGCAGCACTAGACCACACAATAGGACAATCATCCAGATGAGATAAAACAAGAATGTATTACAAGTTTTCACGCTTCAGTTGGAATACATTGACCATTTCTTCTATTTACTGAAGTATTTCTGCTCATCTTAGTAACAATAGTATTTATATGAGTTGCCCATTACAGTTTGAGCAAATGTGACACCCAAAAGTTTAACCTCAGTGAGTTGTTCCAATAATTGTTATTGATAGAAATATTTAACTTTGGGGGTTTCTCTGACTGAATGTTTTGATCCCAATAACATACACTTTGTATTTAGTATATTCAGCTTTAACCTGTTCTCCATCACCCATAAGCAGACATTAGCTCCTGTTGTAGCTGTTGACCTGATCCAATCTAGAAAACACATGTATAGCTGTGTCATATACAGCATGTCCCAAGCTTGGCCTATCTGAATGTCCCAAGGCATGAGGTAACATATTAAAATCAAATACAGCTTTAACTGATAAGAATTGCATGATACTTCACATATTTATGTTATAGTTTGGTGTTTTGGTTCAAGTCGATTATAAAATCAGAAAGCAGAATGAGCCACATATGAGTCTCTTGTTTGTGTTGCCAGTTCCAATGCTGAAATCCAATTCGTTTAAGCCTAAAATGTCTCTCTCTGATCTGAATGGCCACTGCCTAAACTCTAGCACCTGCCAATCATGAATGAGTGCTAGTGCAGCCTATGCAGCTCAAGGAGGGAATTCTGGAGTCTGACCTTAACTTGGCTAAGGCCATTAACTTCTTAGGTTCTTTTCTAAGACAATGTAGCCAAGTGTATTTTTACCTTGTTGACATGTTTCGGCTGTGCCAAGGCCAGATTGATGCTGTACGTGTCGCCCTCTGAATCAGTCTGGAACAACTTTCACTGATCAGGAAAAGAGATCGGGAAAAGACCAGAAATGTCAGCACAATCATTTGAATTGGTTGAAGCATAAAAAGCCCCAAAAAATCATTATTAAAATTGTTCAAGCGGCTTCATCAGTTCTGAACTGAAGAACAAACAAATTAAAATTATGGTTAAATCCAGTTGAGTGAAAAGCACTGACATCTTTCGTTCCACAAATACACAAATTGTGGCTATGTTTGTTTTGGTTCACTCTCTTCAACTTTGTGATTGGTCCAACCAGTGGCCCAATTTAAAGTGTAGAGATTCTAGAATGTTGTGAACCCAACCCACTAAAAAAATGTATAGATAATGATAGAGTTTAATGTCATCGTACCATGGAACATTCAAGGCAAAGCAATGACATCATCTCCATGGAAACTTTCCTAGAGGATGTATATAGTTTTTAATGATCACTTCATGTCTCTCACTCTTTTCTTTCAGATTTGGCAGCATGAACAGCTCCACAAACTCCTCTGACTCCGGCCTGTACATGTGTCAGTATGTTTACTTTTCCTGGAGCTTCATTTGTATCTTAACTCTTCCCATATTTGTCTCTGTGATCGTCGTGGTGATTCTGACCTACAGATCACCCAGGTCCTTCTCCCTCAGCCACGCCGACATCTTCACTTTCAATATGGCTGCTCTGGAGATCATCGGGGTCATGGGCGCGTGCTTGCCACTTTTTGTTTTCTTCACTCCCACTCCATCTCTGTCTGTCGCAGGGGAAAACCTGCTTTACATGGCCACGGTTGGGCAAACTATCTTCCATCTTTTGGTTTGTATGGAACGGTACTTTGCCGTGGTGCACCCCGTCATGTATCTGCGCTGGAAGAAGAACGCGGACGTCATTCGTGATTTTTGCATCGCCGCGGTTTGGCTCTACAGTTTTGGAATAGCGTCTGTGTATCACTTTAAAGATGAAGCTTTTATTGCGCATTCCGTGCTGCTTGTGGAATTGGCCACGCTAGTGCTAATCACGTTTTTCTGTGCAAGCGTTCTTCGTGTTCTGATTCGTCCAGGGCCGGGGGAAGGGGGCGGTCACAGAAGGCTCATGGACCAATCGAAGTGCAGGGCTTTCTACATTATGTTGGCGATCACGGTGGCGCTGTTGTTGAAGTTCATCACATTTTTTTCTTCGTACAGAGGAGTGGAGGGCCAGATGGCAGAAGAGAACTTATGTCTACTCATTGCGTCTGCGAAGTGGTTCAATATTCCCAGTAGTCTCATTCTGCCTGTTCTACTGCTCTATCGTGAAATGAAGCACAAAACAAAACAATAAAAGCTTAAAAAAGTTTAATTGTATTAAAAATTATTTTAAAGCCCCATTAGGCAACCTTTTAGGTATGAAATAGACTAAGCATTAGGGTTGGGCGGAATACGGTAATATGGTATCCCTCAGTATCAAAAAGTAGCAACGGTATCAGTTTCTTTACCATCCAGAAGAAAGTTCCCCACTTGAGGGCGAAGTCAGACTTTCACGGAGACGGTAAAGTCGCACAGCATCTGCGTCGACCACTGTGCACCTCCAAAACGTTCTAACTACACTTTAAAAGGGCGCAGACAGCGAGGGGAAGCGACGCAGACAATAAGGCCTGTGATTGGTCCTCTCGACCACTGCTCTACTTTTCTGGTGCTCTGCTCATTATCTACTTTGCGTAACAATATGTTTAATGCAGCTTTGGGCACATTTGTTTATGTTTTACAGAAACAAAACTTAAAACCGCATAGCTCATTTGCATACAGAATAAGCGCTGATAAAAAACAGCTCGTGCGCTGATACTGATGGATCAAACGCACTGGCAAAGTTTGGTTTGATCAGAACTTGTGCCTCATCTTCAAATATAATGCTGCTATTCTGTTTCTGAATGGTTTAGGTGCAGCTACAAAATAATTTTTAATTAGTCCTTCCTTTCAGGAAGAGTGTTTTTGGTCAAACTGCTTTTTTTGTTCGAGCTGCTTCTGAGTGGAACATCACCCCCATAATGATCAGAAACTCAACCACATACAACTTCTTTAAGACTCAGTTAAAGAAATGGCTCATTGACAATCAAACCTGTCAACATTAACTGCCCCCTGCTGCCATCTTGCCCTGTGTTTGTATGTGTGTGTATGTGTTTGTATGTGTGTGTTCATGTACCTGTCTGTTGTTGCCTGACTGCTGATCTGTTGTGTCTATATTGTACATTTTAGCTCTACTATATTTATTGTAATTGTAATTTTGTGTTGGACACTTTTAATCCTACTCTTGTTCCTGTAGGGCGGCTTTTACCATCTGTCTGGGGACTGCAGGTGAAAAATAGCCTTTGGGCTAACCCTGGCATATTTACAGAAATGTTTATTAATATGCGCTGTCCCTGAAATAAATAAATAAATAAGATAGTCACGGTAATACCATATACCCTGGTGAAATGCTGAGACGGTTTAACGGTATCAAAATCTGGATACCGCCCAACTCTACTAAGCATGTTTTTGTGTGTGTTTGTTGAACTGAAAAACAAGCTTCCTTACTGTGAGTGGGCTTGCATCTCCACAAACCTGACTCTTACTTAGCCTGGAGGAGGGCATACTCCTGTTTGGTTCCATGGAAATGCTGTTCCGTCTGTGATAATATTCCACAGTGAGGCATAAAACTTTTTCACTTTTATTTCCATGGAATCATGCAGGTGATATGCCACCTCCAGAAAACTACACACTGTACCTTTAAATAAAACGATAGGTGGTTATTAGTTATCATATACGTGTTCATCCTCTATCAGCTTTCAAACTTGTATTGGTTTAGTTTACTTCTGATAAGTCTATGGGAAGAGTGAAGTGAAATGTCAAAGCCACACGAGGGCGCTGCTCACACACGGTTTTCTGCTGTTAAAAGGAACGCCACAGAAACACTTTGTGGAGCTTCAGAAATGCAGACCTATGCAGAGATTTCATACATACAACACCTACTTACTTTTCTTATATTAATGTCTGTAATCTGTAACTAATACTTTTGATGAGACTAATAAAAATAAATGGCAACACCTTTTTTGTATGTATGTTTAAACTGCCAGTGTTGAAATTGTCTTCTTATCTTCTGTGCTCATGACACAGGTAGAAGGATTTTGTATATTTATATATGTATATGTATATTTTGTAAGAACTCAGAGCTACTTCCTGTGTTTTTGTGCTTTTCTTAACTTTTTCCCCCACAAACTGCCACTTAACTGATGTAAAACTACGATAAATATTGATCACATGTGCTATCCCACCAAACCAAGTCAGAATTTGGAAAACACGAAAGCCTGTCATATGTTCTTTGGATACTAATCTATCTATAAAACGTAGAACTGCAGATGTGATTTGGTTTATGCATATTTCATTAATAATATTTTGGCGCCCTCTTTTGGCGATGGTGGTGTTTTGAATATGAAGATGAATTATGCAACGAGATAATATTTAATACAGAAGGGGGTAGATATAGTGAATATTGCTAAAAACAGATTTGTGTTGTAACTGATACTTTGCAGCTAACTGTAAGCACTGGTGCGTCTTTAGCTGTTACTCAAATGAGACTTTAATCTGATCTTTGTTTTATCAGAATCTGACCAGAAACAGCTGACTTGGCTGGAACTACAACAGGTGAGTTCATTTGTGCTGTTAAACAAGTCTCTCTCACATAAAATTACAGTCACCACATAGTTAGCAGTAGCCAGGTTCAGTTAGTCTCCCCTGGCTCCATCAACTTTGGCGCCAATTCAATTTTTACTGCAAAACCGTCACTCCCTCCCTCTGCTTCACTGGACTAGTGCCAGCCGCTATGGAAGACCTCACACTCCCCCAAGCCACTGTTATAGTGGAGTGATAACAGAAGTGAACTGAGGAAGTACATAGTAGTAGCTTTAGTTTTTGTTTCATGTAGTTTAGTCAAGTAATTACAGATATGAACTATAAACCATAAAGCAACACACATCTGTGGTTAGTCACTGGGGATGCACTAATACGATACTGGTATTGGGTATCGACCCGATACTTCCTTAATATACTCGTACTTGCTAAACATTTGCCAATACCACCCACCGATACCACTATTTCACGACATGTTACGCAGTATCCCGGTTTCAGTATCCCGGTTATGAGAAAGCGGTAGCGACTGTACATGCTGCACATGTACGACCTCCACACATATAATCTCTGAAAATTTGAACATGGACCGTCTCCAACACGATATACCCAGACAACAGACTCACCATCAGCAGCACATCCTCTGTCACAGAAAGAACACTTATAATCCACTGAATACAGTCATGTGAAAAAGTTTGGACACCCCTGATCATTTTCAAGATTTTCCTTTATAAATCATTGGTTGTTCGGATCAGCAATTTCAGTTAAATATATCATATAGCAGACAAACACAGTGATATTTGAGAAGTGAAATGAACTTTATAGGATTTACAGAAAGTGTGCAATAATTACTTAAACAAAAGTAGGCATGTGCATAAATTAGGGCACCCTTGTTGTTTTATTGATTTTAATACCTTTAATTATTGGAACACAAAATTTGTTTGGTAAGCTCACTGACCCTTGGCCTACATACACAGGTGAAGCTGATCAGGAGAAAGGGTATTTAAGGGGCCAGTTGGAAGTTGTTCTCCTCTTTGCATCTTCTCTGAAGATGTGGTATCTGTTATACTACTGCATTATATTCCATATACTGTTTCTTTAACTTAGAAGATTCTTTTGAGAATGTTTGGGGCCTTCAGTCTGGGACTACTAGTTTGGAGCCTAAAAGGGTCAGAGTTCAGGAGACACTGCATTCCAGAGACATTAGGTAACTGGTACCATGGGGTACCATCCATAGGTGAACCTTATATGGTTGTGTGTTCTGTGTTAAGCCATGTTTGAGAAACTCCATATGGTCAGAGTGGGATGTCCTGGTATAGGGAAGCTATAAATGTAACCCTAACACATTCTTCGGGGTCTTTCCTTGCATTGGGCTTTAAAGGGGATCCAGACTTAAATTGTCTGTTAATTGGCTGACTCTATTATCTGTAAAATAAATCATATTTACATTTACTAGAGTTGTCGTTAAATCATTTCTTAAGCATCTTCCCTCCTGTGAAGCATCTGGGGAAACGCAGCTACTAGAGAGGGTAAGTTCCTGATTTGGGGATCCTAAACTACATTAAATTTGGCGTCACGAACAGGATCAGAAGTATTAATTAAATTAATGGTGCTCTGGAACCTGGGAATGTTTGGAAATGATTTAATGTTTGCTAAATTGCTAAATTTTGTGATATACCAGTACTGTGTTTTTGAATTTTGCGTTGTGTTTTGTTTGTATTAAGAAAAAAGGGAAAAAATTACAGTGAGTTATGAGCAGGGCCGGCCCCCCCATTAGGCAACATAGGCAAATGCTAAGGGCGCCGCCGCTCCACTAGGGGGCGCCGAGCGCAAAAATCGGCAATGGGGGATAAAATCCTCCACTGTCTAAAACATCGTCACTATGAACTGTTTGATTTCTTGTGAGTATCTGTACTCTGGCAGTATTTTTTATTTTTTTTTGCAATCCAAGGGGCGCCATCTGAAATCTTGCCTAGGGTGTCAAAATGGTTAAGTGTGACTTTAAACAAGAATTGGGGATATATGTTTTGTGGTTTTGTCTAGTTTGACTCCAGGATCCGGAGGTTAAGCTGTTTTTGTTTTGCTGTTTTGTTCTATGTTTTGTGTTTTTGTGATTTGTTGCATGGTCTCTATCTCTTGTACTGTGTGTGCACGTGCATGTGTGTCTCGAGCTCGCTCTCTCTCTGTTTTTCCCTTTCTCCTTGCTTCACCCACCCCCCTCCCTTCTGCTCCTCCCTTCTGCTCCTCCTCTCTCTCTCCCTCTTCTCCTTGCACTACCCGTCTCCGACTCCTCCTCCCCCTTGCCCTTATCTCCCTCCCATACATGGTATAGTGTGGGTGGGCGCAAGGCCCACTGGACGGTAGGAATGTGATGTCACCCCCTGCTGTTGAGATGAGGTGGTTATTAGTTTGGGGTAGTATAGTTTTAAAATGTTTGATAATTGATTTAAATATTAATCATTGATGTGGTTGACTAGTGTTGGTATTTTGAAGAGAGATAATTTGTTGGGGAAGTTTTGATTATTATATATAATTGGGATAGAGGTGTTTATATAAAGATAGATAGATATAGATATAGATAGATAGATAGATAGATATATACTGTGATATAGTGATTCAATGATTTGAATTTAGATAGGCATTTTTATAGGCCATATATGCTGTATATTGATAGTATTTTTGTTTTTATATATTACGGTCCCGTGGGAACTGCGCCAAGCTCACACGGCAAGGCGGTTCGTCCAGGCGCCAGGCGACAGGCCGAGCTGTGACGTGAGCAGACCAGGCCAGGCCCGAGCCGTATACATCTGGAGAGGGATCTGCTCGATAGCCCGAAAAAGATCATTTCTGTTTTATCCACAAAATCTGTCCATTTCATACATACACACATTTGATTATATTACATATCATATCTTGGTTGACACACGTGGTTCTTAATTATCTGCTAACATGTATCATTGTTCATTTGTCAGAGTATCTGATATTATCCAGTGACACTTACACAAAATTTTGGCAACAGATGACAGTCTTTACCAACAGTTTATTTGTTTATTTCCTTGAGTTCTGTCTTTACATTGGGCTCCACTACTGCATTTCATGCTGGGTACAAAAATGATACAGTTGCTTTAATGGGGTATATATGAGGTACATTCAAGGTTATATTAATCGTGTGGTTGGAAATTAATGATTCTAATAGATTGTGGTTCATTTACTTGGGGCATCTCATTAATTGTGACACTTATACATCTATTATTTCAATTTCAGTCAATTTCAGTGAAATCTATGCATGTGGTTATATTTTTAATTTGTGTTTTCTGAGAAAAAAAAAAACAAGGGAAGTTTGTTTAACTACTAGTGATAACTCCTCAACCAGAGTTTTGTCACAGGTGGAGGTCATTACGCAAATAAACATTACAAGTGTATGGACCAGGGCTCTACAGTGCACCCATTTCACTCGCATTTGCGAGTAAATATTTTGTCGTGCGAACGAGGAAATCAAAACAGTCGCACCAGTGCGAGTGCTTCTGCAGCCACAATAAGGAGAACTGCGCACAGACCTAACGTGACGAGTTAAATGTTCTAAATGTGTGAAACATTAGGGGCAAACTCACACTAGGACTGTGGAACCTGCCCAAGCCTGGATCGCCCCTAAAGAGCCGCACGCTTGCCCAGCACGAGCGCAACCGAACCGTGCCTGGGAACGACACCTCTGACTGCGCACGACTCCAGCATACAAGCTCCGTGTGTGCGCCGATATCACTCATACGAACAAACTCCGCTTCAAAACACACCCACGCCCCCTTAAACGAGGAGCGGCACGGCAGCAGGACCCACACCTGTTCCACCACTCACAGATACCCCCGGGATGCTGGACTTCCTTCTCCGCTAAAGCAATGGTTTTGTCTTGGTCTTGTCTCGGACTCCAGTGCATTTGGACTCGGTCTCGTCACGGATTCAAGGTCTGAATACTGAGTGCGGTCATTTTTCATTACGGCCGTTGCCTTCGGCAATAAACTTGTACCGGTGTGCGGGACCTGTGCACTGGAGCCCGCACACCCTCGTGTACCAGTGTGTATCACAGGGCAGGTTAAACATCCCACCTGTCCATCCACCTCACATCAAATACGACAATATTAATTTTATGTCAGCACAGAGCAGAGCTACGGCACAGAGCAGGCGGTATGTGGGCTGAAGTTTGCCTAAGAAAATGCCAAATAAATCTGTTTGTCACAATGTGCGTTTGGTTTGGTAAATGTGCAGAGGCTAAAAACCACTGTAAAACCACTAAGACAATGTAACTCCAGTGAGGAACTTGAAAATACAGGTTTAAAAATCCTGCACACTTTTTACACTTTGAAACAGTTTTGTGTAAAGTGCCAGTGAAAGTTCTCTTAAAGAAGAGGTTCTTAAACTGTGGGTGAGGGTCCAAAAAGGGCCACAGAGTGTTTCAGTGCAGTACAGTTTGTTTGGCTTATTTTAAGTCTAAATATTAATCAGATAAAATGAAGATATATTTATAAAAACATTGCGATCATGCAGGAAAAGTCATAATTTTTTATTTTTTTGGATTAAATTTATTCAGTGTTGGTGTTGGTGTGTGTAAGTTCTGCACTGTAATAATCGTTCAAAATGAAAACCTATTTGTGCCCCCCTTTTTTTTCTGTGCTCCTAAAATTTTTAACTTAGGGGCACATGTGCTCCTGAAAAACAAAGTTAGTGTAGAGCCCTGGTTACTACAACACCTGCGACAAATAGTACGATAACTAGAATAACCACTACACCTAAACCTACATTAGCAACTATAGTTAATATTACAGCTACTACAGTAGGTCTACTACACTGATGACAATGACGATGACTACACCTGTAATAACTTTAGCAATGGTATTAAATGAAACTACTACTTCCTTAACAACGACGACTGCTACGACTAAGGCAATTACATTGATTTCAGCAACTACAACAAATAAGACTACATTGACTACCAGTAGTTACAACTGCAGTAGTGACGTCATCTCTGAATGTTTCTACTAATGGTACGAGGATAACGAAGTTACAGTATTCATTTTTAAGTATTATATCTGACTCTATTTTAACAGTGGTATCGTATGCTAAATCTGTTTGGACGAACTCATCACATGTTAAGTCTATCTTGTCATTTTTGTGTAAGGGGGGTGTGGCGGGATTCTTCAAAAACACTCAGGCTCAGTCAGGAAATGCGTTTTGGTGATTTTATTGTGAGCTCCCACAGTGAAAAAAAAAGGTGCAATATTTACAGGCAACAAAAAATAAAAAAACAGAATAGACTTCCCCTTTAAGTCTCTCTCTAGTCTTTCTGCACGTTCTCTCGCTCCTGCGCTCTTACTGCATGTTACCGTCACTGTAACCACAACCAGACTGCGAGCTGGGCTGCAGAGCGCACCTATATACCCCCATTTGCCCCTCCCACATTACATAATTCCCCACCTGAAACATCTTTTACTCCATTCCTACCACTAAATGGATACTAACTTAGGGGTCCAAAATAGCGCATAGGCAACAGCTCCTATTTAACATAAATACAACACATGAAATCACATTAAATAAAGTGAGAATATAGATAATTGGCCATGTGAATCACTTCTGGCTCACATGACCCCGGAACCCGCGCAACGGGAGGATTTAAACTACAGGCGCGGATGTGTCCGGGTTTGCCAGCGCGCACCACGGAAGGAGGGAGAAGACGGCAGCGCGAGGGTGAGTAATTGACCGATTTTAGCAAGGGTTTTTAGGACAAAACTGACGCTCTAAGTGTGCACCCTTAGGCGTGACAGAACCCGCTGGTAAGTTATGGAAAAGTTTGTGTATGCTCGGTAAAGAGTTTTGGCTGGGCGCAGCCAGGAACAGGTGCGCGTCTTCACGTGTTTCCCGGGCAGCGTTCTTAGGGACGGGTCTGCTCCGTCACATCATCCCTCCCCTCTGGAAGGTTGGCACTGTGGGGCAACCTTGAAAGGTAGTCCGCAACAACATTCGCCTTTCCTGCCCGGTGCCGGATGACAAACTTAAATGGCTGGAGAGCGAGATACCATCGGGTAAGGCGGCTGTTATGGTCCTTCATTGATTCAATCCAAGTGAGAGCTCCCAGATCAGTCTCGAGGTCAAACTCTCGGCCAAGGAGATAATAGCGGAGGCTATCCAGTGCCCATTTGATGGCAAGCCCTTCCTTTTCGATGGCTGAATACCTGGTCTCCCTTGGCTGCAGTTTCCGGCTGAGGTACAGTATGAGGCGTTCCTCTCCAGGTTCTCCTTGAACCAGCACTGCTCCCAGGCCAACCGCGGATGCATCCACCTGCACCAGGAATCTTTCATTGAAATCTGGGCTCTTCAGGACTGGAAAAGAACACAGAATGGTCTTAAGGGTGCTGAAGGCCTGCTCGCATTCCTCTGTCCAGTTCACCGGATTACGCTGGTTTTTCATGGTGAGGGCTGTGAGAGGGGCAGCAATCATGGCATACTGGGGCACAAACCGCTGATACCATCCTGTGAGGCCAAGGAAGGAGCGGACCTCTTTCTTGGTCCGGGGTCGTGGACAGTTCCTGACGGCCTCAACTTTGTCCACCTGGGGCCGAACTTCTCCTCGTCCCATCTGGTACCCAAGGTATCGTGTCTCCTCTCGGGCCCACTCGCATTTGGACGGGTTCAGTGTCAGTCCAGCTTGTGCAATCTTCCCCAGAACCAAGGACAGGTGTTGAAGATGCTCCTCCCAGGTGGAACTGAACACCACGACATCATCGAGGTAGGCTGCACTACACTCCTCACAACCGGCCAGGACCTTGTCCATCAAACGCTGGAATGTAGCTGGAGCCCCATGCAGCCCAAATGGCATGACTGTGAACTGGAAAAGCCCTGCTGGGGTCCGGAAGGCGGTGTATGGACGGGACGTCTCCTGCAGTGGGACCTGCCAGTATCCCTTACAAAGATCCAGCGTAGTGATGTACCGAGCTGCTCCAACTGCTCCAGTAGGTCATCAATTCTCGGCATGGGGTATGCATCAAATTCAGAGATAGAGTTCAGTTTGCGAAAGTCAATGCATATCCGTAGGGAGCCATCCTTCTTGAAAACAATGACCACTGGACTGCACCATTCCGAATTGGACGGTTCAATCACACCCAACTTCAACATCTCCTGCACCTCGTGGTGCAGCTTCGCCACAAGCTGCTGAGGTACCCTGTAGGGCCTCTGTCGGATTGGTTTAGAGTCTTTCAGGCTTAATAACATACTCCACCAGGGTGGTCTTTCCAGGTCTGGGTGCAAAGAGAGAGGGAACTTCCTGGAAGACACAGAGAACACTTGCAGCTTGCTCAGGTGTCAGGTGATGGAGTGAGGGTGGGGCATTGCTGGTCAGAGTCTCTAGAGTGGTGTCCACCTCCTCTTCTTCCTCCCTTTCTAAGTCCCCTCTCTGGACAACTAGGGCGCAGACTGGGGTGGACCGTTCTTTCCACAGCTTCAGCAAGTTCACATGGTAAGTCTGCTTTTGTCTTTTCTTTTCAGGATGGAGGATTTCATAAGTGACAGGACCCATCTTGCGGACCACAGTGTAGGGTCCCTGCCACTTAGCCAGAAGCTTATTGGAGGAGGATGGGAGTAACAGTAGGACTCTCTCACCAGGTTTGAATTCACGGTGCCGGGCCTGCTGGTCGTACCAGGCCTTCTGTGCTTTCTGGGCCTCCAGCAAGTTCAGCTCCGCCTGGTCCAGGTAAGTCGCCAGCCGCCTCCGCATCTCTAGAACAAACGGTACAATCCCTTTGTGAGTGTCCGTGATGGAGCCCCCAGGTTTTTGGCGTGAGTAAGTCCAGTGGGCCCTGGACATCCCAGCCATATAACAGTTCAAAAGGTGAGAAACCGGTGGATGCTTGTGGCACTTCCCTGTATGCGAATAGGAGGAAAGGCAGCCAGCGGTCCCAATCTTTCCCAGTGTCATCAACAAACCGCTGCAGCATTCGCTTGAGGGTCTGGTTGAAGCGCTCTACAAGACCATCAGTTTGTGGGTGGTAAGGTGTTGTTTTGAGGCTGGAGATGCCAAGCTGGCGGTAGAACAGCTGTGTCAGTCGAGATGTAAAGTTAGTACCTGGTCTGTTAGGATCTCATCTGGGATGCCGACTCTCGAAAACAGCTGAACTAGAGCTCGTAAAACAGCAGGTGCCGTGATGTTATGGAGTGGAAACGCTTCTGGGAACCGGGTGGCATAGTCAGAGAGGACCAGGATATATTGATACCCGCTGCTGCTTTTCACCAGGGGGCCTACAATGTCCATTGCGATTCTGCGGAAAGGGGTAGAGATCACAGGCAGTGGTTGAAGGAGAGCACGATCAGACTTGCGCGGAACGCTCAGTTTTTGACAAGTGGGACAACTAGCACAGTACTGTTGTACATCCTTGTACATTGAGGGCCAGTAAAATCGCGAGCCAATGCGAGGTAAGTTTTGTGCCGACCAAGGTGTCCGGCCCACGGAAGTGAGTGTGCTAGATGTAAAACTACCGGTCGACATTGTAAAGGTACAACAAGGCGTTTGCAGTCACCATCAACAGAAAACAAGATACCATCATCAATCACAAACACTTCCTTCCCCACACAGCCCCCCTTAGTACTGGCTCCCACCTTAGCAAACAACCCCTTCAGTGTTTCATCATCTCTCTGCAACACAGTTATGTTCTCAGGCACCTCCCATTCATTCAAAGATGACAATGCACCCATATCAGGATTCTCAGACCACAGTTTTTTCTCAAAGCGCCTCTGACTTCTTGATTTTCTGGGCCCTTTGGTGCCCCCCTCAACCAGACTACTGTCCAAGTCAGGTAGAGGTTCAACACCAGCCTTAGCTTGGGCACGAGTAACCACAGGACAGGAGACAACAGCAGCACAAGACACTTCAGCTACATGTTTCCCTATCCCCCCAGAGTCACAGTCTGTTACGGGCACGTTCCCATTTAACAGTTCCACTAGCACTGGGAAATCACACCCCAGGATTGCCTCCACCGGTAGATTGTCCACTACCCCCACAGTCAAAAGGTATTGTTGCCCATCAATGTTCACAGTCACCTCAATAGTAGGGTAGGGGTGTGTATCTCCATGAACACAGCGAACGTCAACAGTTTTGCGGTAATCCAAACTGCCTAGTGGCACTAGTTCACTTTTGATCAGAGAAGTAAAACTCCCCGTGTCCAACAGAGCAGTCACATTTTGTCCATTAATCCCCACAGTCTTGTAATGCTGTACCACACCCTCAAGATCCCCGGGAACCCCTGTCTCTAAACGGGATGGGTAACACGCACCAGTAACCTTAGATTTCCGCAGTGGGCACACTGAAGCTTTGTGCCCCACCTGCTGGCAATAGAAACAAACCAGTTCCTTACCCTGTCCTCGTAGGTTTGGGGCAGAGGTACCTGGTTGCTCCCGGAACTCTCTCTGTGCTGGCCGTGGTGGGGGTGGCTGGACGGGCAGGCGAGGTGTAGTTGAAGCCTGGCGAAGGGGTGGTACTCCTTTGCGAGCGTTGACATATTGCAGGGCCAGCCTGGCAGCAGATAGACCATCCCCCGGCTCGTGCTCCTTGACCCACGTCCGAACATCCATTGGTAGGACGCGCAGAAGCTGCTCGAGTACGATGGTCTCTCCGATTTCCTCCTTGGTGTGTTCCTCCGGACGCACTCCAGCGCACGATAGAGGCCCTTGAGGCGATGGTGCATGTCTCCGTCGGATTCTCACCAGGGGGCACTATGGTGGAACGAAACTGTTGCCGGTAGGTTTCAGGTGAGATATCAAATTTCAACAGTAACGCCTCCTTTAGATCCCCATAGCAATGGGCCCTTTCCTCATCCATGGAGGTGTAAGCATCCAGTGCCTTGCCTGTCAGCAGTGGAACAAGGCGGCAGGCCCACTCATTTTCTGGCCACCTCCAGGTTTTTGCAATAATGCTCAAACCGCAATAAAAAGTTTTCAATGTCCTCCCCACTTGATATTGGGGTATCTTAGGTCGCCTGTAGTTTCTCCACTCTGGCCTTGGTCCAACCTCCGACTCATGGTGGAAGAGAGGCACGTTCTCTGCATCGAACTCCCTGGGCTGCAACCTCATCCTGGAGCCCCCAGGGGTTGGCAGACCTAGCCTTGGACTATTTCCTATGTCCGTCGGCGTAGGTGATGCTAGCGGAGGTGCTGAGGACAGGGGGTGCAATGGAGAGGGCACACTAGGAAGAGCTGCTCTCAGTCCTAAGCCCGCCCATTAAGCCTTCCTCTCTCCGTAGCTGCCCAGCCAGGAAGTCCTTCACATGGACATCAGCTCCCTCTGGAGCTGCAGATCCACTTCCGAGCAGTTGAATCCAGCCTCTGCTCCATCTGAGTCGGCCATTTCTCCTCACATTTACGCTGTGAACGGAGCCCTTTACGCCGGGCGACTGGCCATCCCACTTCTGACACCAACTGTGGCATGGATTCTTCAAAAACACTCAGGCTCAGTCAGGAAATGCGTTTTGGTGATTTTATTGTGAGCTCCCACAGTGAAAAAAAAAGGTGCAATATTTACAGGCAACAAAAAAAACAAGAAAAACCAGAATAGACTTCCCCTTTAAGTCTCTCTCTCTAGTCTTTCTGCACGTTCTCGCTCCTGCGCTCTACTGCATGTTACCGTCACTGTAACCACAACCAGATCAAGTGAGCTGGGCTGCAGAGCGCACCTATATACCCCCATTTGCCCCTCACATTACATAATTCCCCACCTGAAACATCTTTTACTCCATTCCTACCACTAAATGGATACTAACTTAGGGGTCCAAAATAGCGCATAGGCAACAGCTCCTATTTAACATAAATACAACACATGAAATCACATTAAATAAAGTGAGAATATAGATAATTGGCCATGTGAATCACTTCTGGCTCACATGACCCCGGAACCCGCGCAACGGGAGGATTTAAACTACAGGCGCGGATGTGTCCGGGTTTGCCAGCGCGCACCACGGAAGGAGGGAGAAGACGGCAGCGCGAGGGTGAGTAATTGACCGATTTTAGCAAGGGTTTTTAGGACAAAACTGACGCTCTAAGTGTGCACCCTTAGGCGTGACAGAACCCGCTGGTAAGTTATGGAAAAGCTTGTGTATGCTCGGTAAAAAGAGTTTGGCGCGCGGGGCGCGCCGTGAAACAGGTGCGCGCGTCTTCACGTGCTCTCCCCCGGGGCAGCGTTCTTAGGGACGGGTCTGCTCCGTCACAGGGGGATCAGTTGATGCACCTAAGGAACTTAGGGATGTGAGTAGTGCTATTAATGCTTCAACTACTGTAGTTATGACTAGAACATCATTTGATATGGAGACTGACGACTCGATGGCAGCTGATATTGAGTTAGCTGAGGAGTATGGTTGGACTGAAATGGATGAAACTCCCGTAGAGATGTCAGGAAATTATCGTGCATTGGGTAGAGAGAAGGTTTGATTCTTCTGTAGTACATATAGCGGAAACCTCTGGTTCCAGCAGTTAACTCATGCTGTTAGAGCAACTGTTAATGAGGATGAACCATGTGTGGTTAGAATTCTGTCACCTAGCACCTGGCAATCTATAATGGAAACCGTACCTCAGCCTTTGAGTCTTAAATGTCAATCTATGGTTATGTATTGGTTGTACTACAATCAGATACATGCAAAAGGTTGGTCATTTGGAAATTCATATCATCTGTATAGGCCTTTAGGAGATTGTGCCTGGTTGAGAGCTCTCCCATATATCAACACATTGGACAAAGAGGGGAAGCTAACTATACCTGCATCAGTGGAAGTTCAATCTGTAAAAGCACCTCATTGCATATTATCCAAGGATGGCCAAGGAAGTCCAGGGGTATTTTTGGGAATATCAGACTGTGATACTTATGGGATGCAGTTTGGTAAGGTACCACATGGTGCACTTAGAGATAAACAATTTGTGACGTTTTATATACCGTCATATACAAAATAGGAGGCTGGTAGTAATTAATCAGACAACTCCTGGGAACAAGACTTTGGGAACTCTGAAGGACATTTGGTGGGTTTGTGATAATAGAGCCTATATATTTTTACCACATGGATGGACTGGTTGTTGTTACATGGCCAGATTGAAGCTCCCATATGAGCTTTTAGTGGTTCGTAAAGGTCAAGACTCTGTTGAAACCCAACCAGTGATTGTGCCTCATGGTAGGGTAAAAAGGGAATTAGCGCAGTTTAATAACTTAGAATCATACCATTGGAGGATAAGTTTGGCTGAAAATAGGGGATTGGTTTATTTCCTTTTTACGGCGTTTTTGGCAGATCATATCGATAATATAACATATACACTTCAGGGTTTCGCTAACGAGACCATTAAGGGGTTTAGTACTTTGTCAAATACTCAGAAAAGTCACCGTTTGATTCTGTTGAAGCACAATATGGCTCTAGATTATATTTTAGCTAAACAAGGAGGGTTGTGTGTAGCTTTGAATTTGACTGGAGAAGCTTGCTATACTTTGATTCCTGATAGTTCTGATATGACTAGTGTGATTGATGCTCTGAAGAAGATTAGAGATGCGTTTGGACTGTCAGAAGGCTCAGGGTGGTCAGCTAATGACTGGTTATGTGATAAATTTGGAGCATTTGGAGCTAGAGTCATTTGGGCATTGATGGGAGTGTTGGCGAGATTAGCTGTTATGCTGTGTTTCTGTACTGTTTTGTTAACATTCACGAAGGCTATGATTTTGCGATGGGTTGGTATTGTTATGCCGTCAGAGGGAACTCGGATGCCACTGAGACAGGATTATAACTTGGATGCTTGTGAGGAAGGAGTAGGATTGAAATTTGAGTTGGTTGATAAATATTTGACTTAACTTGACTTAACTAACTTGACTTGATTTTAACGGACTGAATTTTGCACGGAAATTTCTGATTTGTATTAGGGGTAATTTCAGTGCAAAGGGGGGACTAGACTATTTTTCTATTTTTACATTTCCAATTATGTATTATGTATATTTTATTTTTCATTTTAACTTTATGTTATCTTCACATTTATCATATTTTATTACATTTATTTTTTATACTTGTATTAGCACTTATATACATTCACACATTTATATTTTACAATTTATGTTCTATGATTTTTTTGTGTTTGATTGTATTTGGCAACAAGATACTCGTATGGTGTTTTTGTTTTTTCCAGGATACCAGTGTGGAGTAGTATAGTAGTATAGTATACTATATGTGTGTTATTATGTTTGTATTCATTTGTGTTTTCAATTACTTTATGTATTCATTTATATGATGTTGGTTAATGGTGTTGATGTTAATTAAATATAATGATGATTATTATATTATAATAAGGACATCCCTCTAGATTAGCTTCAAAATAGCATGGCCGCTGCAGCGGGGCCGGTGAGGAGTCTTTTCCAGCGAAATTTGACTAACTGAAGCTGCTGCTGGTTTTTCGTCCTCATCATTTTAGCTAAGAAGCTAAGTAATTGATTTGTCACTTGGTAGCGAGACTTTTGGAAGTCTCGAAGGGGGGAAATGTGGTATCTGTTACACTACTGCATTATACTTAATATACTGTTTCTTTAACTTAGAAGATTCTTTGTTATTGTTTGGGGCCTCCAGGCTAGTATGGAGCCTAAAAGGGTCAGAGTTCAGGAGACACTGCATTCCTGAGACATTCGGTAACTGGTACCATGGGGTACCATCCATAGGTGAACCTTATATGGTTGTGTGTTCTGTGTTAAGCCATGTTTGAGAAACTGCATATGGTCAGAGTGGGATGTCCTATAGAAAATATAAATGTAACTCAAATACATTCTTCTGGGTCTTCCTGCATTGGGCTTTAAAGGGGATCCAGACTTAAACTGTCTGTTAATTGGTTGACTCTATTCTCTGTAAAATAAATCACATTTACATTTACTAGAGTTGTCGTTAAATGATTTCTCAAGCATCTTCCCTCCTGTGAAGCATCTGGGGAAACGCGGCTACTAGAGAGGGTAATTGGGAATCCTAAACTACAGTGGCAACATGGGAGCCTCAAAACAACTATCAAATGACCTGAAAACAAAGATTGTTCAACATCAGGGTTTAGGGGAAGGATACAAAAAGCTAGCTCAGAAATTCCAGCTGTCAGTTTCCACTGTGAGGATCATAGTGAGGAAATGGAAGACCACAGGCACAGTTCTAGTTAAGGTGAAAACAGTCAAACTTAACCCACAGACCAGCTCCACAGACATATGACATGATCTTGCTGCAGATGGTGTCACGGTGCATCGATCAACTATTCAGCGCACTTTGCACAAGGAGATGCTGTATGGGAGAGTAATGTGACGGAAGCCTTTTCTGCGCACATGCCACAAACAGAGTCGCTTGAGGTTTGCTAAAGCACATTTGGACAAGCAGCTTCATTTTGGAATAAGGTGCTGTGGACTGATGAAACTAAAATTTTGTTATTTGGACATAACAAAGGGCGGTGTGCATGGTGAAAGAAGAGCACAGCATTCCAAGACAAACACTTGTTACCCACAGTAAAATATGGTGGTGGTTCCATCAGGCTGTGGGCCTGTGGCCAGTGCAGGTACTGGAAATCTTGTTAAAGTTGAAGAATAACTAACAATGTTCAAGAATCAGTGACAAAGTTGAAGTTGCACCAGGGCTGGATACTTCCACAAGACAACCACCCTAAACACTGCTCAAATTCTACTAAGGCAGTTCATGCAGAGGAACAAGTACTGTACAATGTTCTGGAATGGGCATCTCAGTCCCCAGACCTGAATATTATTGAAAATCTGTGGTGCGATTTAAAGCGGGCTGTCCATGCTCGGGCACCATCAAACTTGACTGAACTGGAGATGTTTTGTAAAGAAGAATGGTCAAAAATACCTTCAACCAGAATCCAGACCCTCATTGGAAGCTATAGGAGGCGTTTAGAGGCTGTTATTTCTGCAAAAGAGGATCTACTAAATATTGATGTAATTTTTCTTTTGGGGTGCCCTAATTTATGCACATGCCTACTTTTGTTTAAGTAATTATTGCACACTTTCTGTAAATCCTATAAAGTTCATTTCACTTCTCAAATATCACTGTGTTTGTCTGCTATATGATATATTATCTGAAATTGCTGATCCGAACAACCAATGATTTATAAAGGAAAATCTTGAAAATGATCAGGGGTGTCCAAACTTTTTCACATGACTGTATGTCCTTTTGTCCCACAGAAGCGGACCGCATCAAGGCACAAGGAGCGAGCTGGGTTTTTTCAGATCTTACAGTTTATGCAAATGAGCCATGTGTTTTTAGATTTTGTTTCTGTAAAACATAAACAAATGTGCACAAAGCTGCATTATAGACATTATAATCAAGATTTAAAGATTAAAAAAGTTTATTGTCAAATTTTCATATTCACATATGAAAAAAATTAAATAATGTTTCTCCAGCTCAATCAAAGCAAATTAAATAATAATAATAAAATGAAAGAAAAGTTCAAAGTTCTTTTTAGGAAGACAGCCCGGTGGATACAGAGGTAATATCATGGTTGTTTGTGTTTTTCCTGGTTTATTAAACATTTAAAAGATTATGTTAAGAACACAACATTACTACTACTACTACTACTACTACTACTACTACTACTACTACTACTACTACTACTACTACTACTACTACTACTACTACTGCTGCATGTACACAGGGATATGAGTTTCTTAGGATACTACATTTGATCATGTACACAGGGATATGAGTATCCTGGTTTCTCAGCGCGCATGTAAATAGCATATCCCAAATAGTGCCATAACTGGGATGTAGCTAATAACTGGGATACTGATGTGCATCTAAATACACTCAGTGTATGTTCAGAGGGGTGGGTTTTAAGTATCGGCAAGTACAGAAATGATTATACTCATACTCGTATTGGTTTTCCAAAAAGTGCTATCAATGCATCCCATTTAGTCACACTTGATTCTTGACTCATGTCCATAGAATCAGAGTAAAACACACGAGCCTGCAGATCTAGATAATCAACAAAACAAAACACATCGCCATGACGACCTGCTACAACTGATGAGTCACTCAGTTCATCCTCAAAACAACAACGACAATATGCTTCAGACATGAGGCTGAGTTCAGTCCAGGTTCAGTCCAGGTTCAGTCCTGGTTCAGTCCAGGTTCAGTCCAGGTTCAGTCCAGGTTCAGTCCAGGTTCAGTCTGGGTTCAATTTGGCTTCAGTACTGGTTTAGTTAAAGGTTAAACCAGAACTGAATCAGGACTACACCAGGACTAAACCTGGCCTAAACCAGAACTGAACTGGCACTAAACCAGGTCTAAACCAGGACTGTCCCCACACCCTAAACCTGCTAAAGTCACATGATCTTAGTTCAAAGTCCCCCTCATGTCTGAAGCTCATTGTTGTTTTGAGGATGACCTGTACATTTGAGTGACACTTGACAGTTGTAGCAGGTCGTCATGGTGATGTGTTTTGTTTTGGTAGAGCTGCACGTGCATATGGTTTTACTTTGTTTCTATGGACATGAGTCATACAGTGTGAATCGAAACACACAGGGCATTTTATAGGAAACATCACAAAAGTTTGTATTTCTACATGTTTGAAATGGACCTGGGTCTATCCATATGAAACCAAAACTAGCACAAAGTTCTACATATTCTCTGCTAGTATAAATAAACAACTAAAACAGGAACTAAACCGGGACTGAACCAGGACTGAACCAGGACTGAACCATGTCCAAAGCACGTTGTTGTTGTTTTAATAATGAACTGTGTATATTTGAGTGACATATCACTTGTAGCAGGTCGTCATGGCGATGTGTATGGACATGAGTCATACATACTGTAAGTGTGAGTCAAACATATTTGAAATTTTACAGGAAATATAATGAAGGTTTGCATTTCCAGATGAAAAATGGTTTATGGTTCTCTGTAAATACTGGGCCTATGCACATGAAACAAAAACTAGCACAAAGTCCAACGTCTTCTCTGTCAGAATAAAGGAACAACAACAAAAAACAGGACTTGAACCTGGACTGAACCAGGACTGAACAAGGACTGAACCAGGACTGAACCAGGACTGAACCTGGACTGAACCTGGACTGAACCAGGACTGAACAAGGACTGAACCAGGACTAAACCAGAAGTGAACCAGGACTAAACCAGGACTGAACAAGAACTGAACCAGGAATGAACCAGGACTAAACCAGGACTGAACCAGGACTTAACAAGGACTGAACCATGTCCAAAGCGCCTCATTGTTGCTGTTCTCTTAATGATGAGCTGTATGATGATGATTTGAGTGACACGTGAGTTCACAGCAGGTCGTCCTGGCGATGTCTCTAGTCATTAGTCATACATAAGTGTGAATCAGACATATTTTACAGAAAATGCCACGAAGGTTTGTATTTCCAGATGTTTGAAATGGACCTGGTTTATGGTTAATGTCTCTGTAATCGCTGGGTCTATCCACATGAAACAAAAACTGACACAAAGTTCAGAATCTTCTCTGTCAGTGTAAATAAACAACAAAAACAGGACTAAACCAGGACTAAACCAGAACTAAACAAGAACTAAACTAGGACTAAACACAGGACTGAACCAGGATTAAACCAGGACTAAACCAGGACTAAACTGGGACTGAACCAGGACTGAACCAAACCAGAACTGAAGGAGGACTAAACCAGGAGCAAACCAGAACTGTCTGAACCAGGACTGAACCAGGACTCAACTACGACTAAACCAGGACAAAACCAGGACTAACTCAGCAGAAAACCAGGAGTAAACTCTCCTCTACACTAATGACTACACTAATGCCCGTCACCAACCACAGTATATTATAAATACTCTGACGACACTGCAATTCTGGCTTTACTCAACAACCAACACTCCATTACTGCATATCACAGTTATTCAGTTATTCAGTTATCCACTTCTCACACTGGTGCACAAATAACTATCTTCACATCAACACTGATAAAACAAAGGAAATGGTTTTTAATGCCTCCACTGTTGCTCTGAACCATATCAACATTAACAACAACACAATAGAGCAGGTGAATAAATGTCAATATCTTGGACTCACTCTGGACAATAACTTTACATTTGAACACCACATCATAGACATTTATAAAAGAGCACAACAAAGATTTCATGTTCTCTGTACACTCCACATCGCCCCTCACCTTCTGTTACTTCTAGCATCATTCAGCCCGTCATACTCTACTGCTCCTCCTGTTTCTACACCTGCTGTCAGTCTCCAACAGAAACAAACTTCTCAAGATCACACACACAGCAGCTAAAATAATTCACTCATAGAGCAATAGCCCGACTGGCCAACACAATCACTATGGACACTGAGCATCCTCTCCATCCTTTCTTCCAGCTCTTGCCTTCAGGACGCAGGTACCGGACACTGAAAATGGAGAAGGGCTTTGTTCCATCTGCCAACGCCATTCTCAACAAACTTTCTCACGAGCTCTGACACGTGCCATGTCTAATGTTTGTAATGTTGTTGGTGAACTGTCTTTGTGTGTATGTTTATGGTGTGAATGTTCACAACAATGTCATGACGATTGTGGAAACAAATTTCCCTCTGGGGACAATAAAGTCATATCTATCTATATCTAGCTAAACCTGGACTGACCCGAGACTAAACCGAGACTGCACCAGGACTAAACCAGGAGCAAACCGGGACTGAACCAGGTGTAAATGAGGACCTAACAGGGACTAAACGAAGACTGTACGAGGACTAGACCAGGACTGACTGAAAACTAAACCAGGACTTCTCTGTATAAGTAACAACAAAACAAAAGTGAAACAATAGCTTCACAAAGTGGTGCCATAACTCAGCCCAAAGATGTAAATGTGATGATGTTAATATTGATTCCTGCATGTTTTAGTAATCCTGTCTGAAAATGTGTGTTCCCTTATCCCCTATCCACACCCACAGCTCTGTAAATGTCCCTATGAAGAGGTGGTGTTTTTACTGTCTTACTTGGGGGAAAATCATGTACAAGGCCTTTAAAGTGTAGTTTAATACTAACAGACTAAACCAGGACTGAACCAGGACTAAGCTAGGTCTAACCAGGACTAAAGCAGGACTGAACTGAACCAAGACTAAACCAGGACTGAACCAGGACGGATCCAGAACTGAACCAGGACTGAATCAGGACTGAACTAGGACAGAATCAGGACTGAACCAGGACTAAACCAGGACTGAACCAGGACTGAACCAGCACAGAACCAGGACTGAACCCAGACTCAACCAGGACTCAACCAGGACTCAACCAGGACTAAACCAGGACTGAACCAGGACTGAACCAGCACAAAACCAGGACTGAACCTGGACGGAACCACGACTAAACCAGGACTGAACCAGGACAGAACCAGGACTGAACCCGGACTGAACCAGGACTTAACCAGGACTGAACCCGGACTGAACCAGGACAGAACCAGGACTGAACCAGGACGGAACCAGGACGGAACCAGGACTGAACCAGGACTGAACCAGGACAGAACCAGGACTGAACCCGGACTGAACCAGGACTGAACCAGGACTGAACCAGGACAGAATCAGGACTGAACCAGGACTGAACCAGGACAGAATCAGGACTGAACCAGGACAGAACCAGGACTGAACCAGGACTGAACCCGGACTGAACCAAGACTCAACCAGGACTGAACAAGAACTAATCCAGAACTAAACAAGGATTGAATCAGGATTGCTCCAATATTAAAAAAGGATTTAACCAGGACTGAACCAGGACTGAACCAGGACAGAACCAGGACTGAACCCAGACTGAACCAGGACTGAACCAGGGCTGAACCAGGACTGAACCAGGGCTGAACCAGGACTTAACCAGGACTAAACCAGGACTGAACCAGGACTAAACCAGGACGGAACCAGGACAGAACCAGGACACAACCAGGACACAACCAGGACTGAACCAGGACTTAACCAGGACTAAACCAGGACTGAACCAGGACTAAACCAGGACTAAACCAGGACTGAACCAGGACTAAACCAGGACTGAACCATGACTAAACCAGCACTAAACCAGAACTGAACCAGGACTAAACCAGGACTGAACCAGGACTAAACCAGGACTAAACCAGGACTGAACCAGGACTAAACCAGGACTAAACCAGGGGGGTATTCCATGAAGCGAGTCAAGTGAAAGCCTGACTTATTTGGCCAATTCAGTTCCGTTCCATGAAAGTGACTAACCAGAGGTGACGCTGAGTTGCCGCAGGAACAAGCACCCGGAAACAAACCTGGTCGGGACCAGCCTAACAAGACTGTTTTAGCTCTGTCTCCAAGAACATGTAAGGTTTGCCAACAGTTTCACTCACACCCTTGTGTCAGAACTCTTGCCTCTGTGTGATACAGTTTAAAAAGTGACTTGTACTTGCACAGTCCATACGCTCCTACACACAGGACACACGTGCACTCATCATAAAGGCACGAACCATCTAAAAACTATGGCCATTCTTTCATTCAGATGATCTTACACATGGCTGTTGTGAGGGGCAGTGCAGCTTTTACACCCAGACAGACGCTGGTGTTAAACTTTGAGGATGAACTGCTTTTCAGTGGGTTCTGGCTGTACGCTTCTTCATCACGTCTGTCTCGCTCTCACCATTTCCTTGTCTCTCGCTTAATGCCAAACTGCAAACACGTCGGCCTCAGTTATATTTTTTCTAGGCTACATGTGAAGAGTTCTATCTCAACTTCATTTTTACGCCCAGCTCATTCATTTTCATTCATTCACTTCATTTTTAAGCTCCGCACATGCTACCGTGCATCGGGAAGACCTGAGTGAAGTTGGGCCCATCAAACGCAAACCTACACAAAAATATGTCAATCATTTGTGCTTCGTTTGTGCTGTTTTGTGCTGCAAAAAGTTTCGTTTGTGCTTCTTTAGTTTTGGTAAAATTAACTATTCTTTTATAGGTCAAACTGGGGTCAGAGAGCCCCCAGGAAGCTTCAAAATGCTCTAAAACGTCCAAAATGGAGTCAGTCGTTTGTGCTTCGTTTGTGCTGTTTTGTGCTGCAAAAAGTTTTGTTTGTGCAATTCTGGTTCTTAAGATATTTGTAGTTTTAAACTAGTGAAGATAAACGATCTCAGGCTGTGGAAAAGTCTGTATTATTCTATAAAATATGAATCAAAAGCAAATTACTAAAGACTGTTACATACTTTTCTAAGATCGTTTATCTTCACTAGTTTTGTGGAGTTTGCCGCCGTCAGCTGAGCGGAAATTACGTCATATAATTGCCGCAGAAATAATAATGAATCATTTTAGAAATAAACTCGAAATGAAAATTGTCACAGAACAAAACAGCACAAACGAAATACAAAACATTTTCTATAATTTTCTGCTGTTTTGAGGCTATTTCATATTCTGAGAGGCTGAATGACGTCATCGGGTGAAAATAAAACTCCAAATATCTTAAGAACCAGAATCGCACAAACAAATCTTTCTGCAGCACAAAACAGCACAAATGAAGAACAAGCAATTTACACCATTTTGGATGTTTTAGAGCATGTTGAAGCTTCCTGTGGACTGACCCCAATATGACCTTTAAAAGAATCATTCATTTCTCCAAAACTAAAGAAGCACAAACAAAACTTTTTGCAGCACAAAACAGCACAAACGAAGCACAAACGATTGACATAGTTTTTGTGTAGTTTGCGTTTGATGGGGGCCAACTTCACGGAGGTATGGGGCAGGGGTGAGGCAGCTTCATTCCCCAGGCAGATTAACCAGGCTCTGCACTCCACAGTGAGCCTCCTCTCTACAATGACATCACAATGAAAATTGTACATTACGCAAAATCGACTCCTGTGAGGTTTAAGTCATGGGATAATGTTGTTACCTCCTCAAAAACACACTTCGAGTTGTGTTTCGTTTCATTTACACATGTTTGAGTGATCTTTTTTTTATAGTCTGTTTACATCGACAAAAGCCAAAATGCTCTGTTGCAGGGACGTGCAGAGGGGGGTTGCTTTGGTTGCCCTGGCAACTGCCCGTATGGCCTCCTCGACTGAAGTTGCCCTTCTACGGAAAAAAAGAAAAAAGGTTTTTTATTTATTATTTTTTTAATCAGCATACAGGTTTTCATGTATGAAAATGCCTATGCCTAGATTTGAAATTGAAAATAAAATAGTCGCCTCATTCACTTACATTAGGGCACTGCGCGATGTGAGTCTGGAGGGAGGGGCCTGTTCTGTTTACAGAGCCACAGAGCTGCACGCGACCAGAACCTGAGCCTGCGCGCAAAGTAAAAAGAGATTACCCACAAGCCCCGCGGAGAGCCCCGGCCCCACGGAGAGCCACTGCCACGGCCGACGCCAAAAATTCATTTTTTTCAACTTCTAACGCAGGGGTGGGCAAACTTTTTGGCTCGAGGGCCACAAAGGTTCTAAAATTTGGTGGAAGAGCCGGACCAGGAGCAGATGGATGGAGGGTTCTGGTCTGACTACATCAGCCCAGCAAATAAGACGAAAATAACTTGCAGGATCCAACGATTTACATGAGGCAGATTCAAACGTCTCAATTCAATTTGTGCAGCATATTTAGGGCCAATGATTTTCCGTTTCAGAAGTTTTGAATTCAGTTTCATTGTGACACATTTGATAATTCTGTTGAGTGTTGGGAAGGTTACTTTAAACTGTGTTCCCTACAGATTACAGATTACATACCCCAAAATGTAGTTTGTAACCTAATCCATTAAATTACTTAAATGAGTAACGTAATCTGAATACTTTGGATTACTTGATATTGTCATTGGCTTTTTAAAACTAAATGAATGTAGCAACCACCTCCTGCAAATTCTTATTTGGTTTTAGACCCGGTTTAGACCTGGTTTAGACCTGGTTGTATTCCTGGTTTAGACTTGGTTGTAGTCCTGGTTTAGACCTGGTTTTAGTCCTGGTTTAATGCTTGTTTAGTCCTGGTTTTAGATCCGGTTTAGACCTGGTTTAGACCTGCTTTAGACCTGTCTTAGTCCTGGTGTTAGTTCTGGTTTAGAGGCTCACAGGAGGAAGCGCGGTCCACATAGCGAACGCGACAAGACATGATCCACGCGCGGTGTCCATGTCGTACAAGAGGAGGTGCGGCACACTAGATATATACTTGACCGCAGTGCTTTATGGGAAGGTTTTCGGACCATGCGTGAGGAAGACGTGTTCAACATATAGTTCTTCCCCTGGGACCTGAGCCAAAAGCCCACATGGCTAATTTGGTTTTATGTATCAATGTATCTAGAGTGCGCCATCTATTGGGAAACGCAAGAATTGCAGGGAGAAAAAAAACAAGTTTTATTACACTTCATTTAAGTTTGGCAGGCGGTGTGGTGCCCCTTTCTTCATGTCAGAGCAACTGCCCCTCAAAATTCCTGTGCACGTCCCTGCTCTGTTGCACCTTGTGACGTCATCTTTTATTCAGTAGAGATCGGCATTTCCAGGGTTGAAATCATGCAAATGTGAAGGCGTGTGGAGATTAAAAACACAGTGGAGCACTTCCTGTATGACCACACGACATTACAAAGTGGAACAGAATGTTTTCCTTTTGAAAGAAAAAAAGCCTTTGTCGTTTCAGCACAGAACACAATGCCCTGCCCAGCAACAGTAGTTAGTAATATGAAGTCACAGGAGCAGGTTTATGCAAAAAAAAAATAGGTGGGTTCAAAAACAGAAGTGTTGAAAATCTGCACAGGGTGAGGTGGAGCCAGGCCGGTAACATGACACACTCCTACTGACAACCTGAAGGAAGTAGGAGGGGCAACGAAGTCTAATCTGGTGTTCAGAGCTGCAGTTTGCTCAGTTCACTTTATTGCCAGAGCTGGAGAGAAGGATTTCCTCGCACGCAGGACTCAAACTGCAGCAAATTACGAGAAGACTCAAATATGACCAATGTCCTGCTCCTTCTGCTCCTTTGCTCCACCGGTGAGTCCAGTTTACCCGACATACAATGCAAAAAAACAAACAAAAGAAAGAAAGAAATCTGTTGAAGTTGCAAGTTGGATGTTGGAGGTTTGTTTGGAAAGCTCAGACAACTATGCACCGTGTTTTCTTTTCTTTCTTTCCCTTTTTTATTGTGATATTAGAGAAAATAGAAATGAAAAGACATTTGACATGGGAGGGTGTATGTGTAATAAAAGCAAAAATAGGAAATACAAGAGAAGAAAAGAAGGTTTAAGGAGAGAAAATGACAGAAACAAAGCTGAGTGCAGTTCCCCTTTTTCTTTTCAAAACCGCAGTGTGACTATGTTTTCCCGTAATGCCATAGTGTGTAACTTTTTATCCGGAAAATGACCGGTTTGTTACATGTTTTTTCAGTGAACCAGAAGAGCTTAACAGAACAAAACGATGGAGCAGTTTTAAAATAGTGCAGCTCATTTTGTTGTTGTCAGTTGCTTAAAAGTATACTAACACATATTTTGTGTTTTGCAATGTTTAGAAGTTTTTTACAAGTCCAAAAAAATATAAATATTACTAAAAATACAACCAAAAGTGCTTCAGTGGCAGTGGGCATGTGTGTATGAGTAGGTAAGTTATAAATAAAAGAAAAAAATAAGAGAGAAAGGGGAAAATATTAAGAAAAAGGGGAAAAAAGTGACTAAGGTTGCCTTTTTTTCTTTTACAATTGCTCTTTCTTGTGTTAAAATAATACAAGACCTTGATATTGACATTATTTGGCTCATTAATAATTGTGCATAATCATAATAATTGCAATTCTAAGGGGGAAAAAAAGAAGAAAAAAACTACTGTGACCATTTTAGTAGCAAATTTAGTTTCAGTACGATCCCAAAAAAGTAAAGTGTATTTTATGGGTTTGTTTGTGTCGCATTAAAGGTCCTGCATTACACAGAACTGACTTGTAAGCAGTTATACAATGCATTTTCCTCCTCAAAAGCATATCTGGAGTTGTGTTTTGCTTCATTCACAAATAGCTGAGGTTCCTTGTATTATTAATCTGTCAACATCTCCATATTACTCCACTTCCTGATTTGTCATACGGCCCTTTGGTTGACTCTAAGCTCATTTGGAATTACAAAATAAACACATTTTATCGTTTTCCTTCATGCATGGACGAAAGCTGCATCGCTTTTATCTTAGAGGTGTTTTTTGAATGACATTTTTTATAAGATAACCTCACTTTTTCATTGTTTAGTCAAAGCATAAACTTTAACCAGTCTTACCCGTGCGTCAAAACAATGCTCTTTACTGCTTTTTATCAAGAAATACAAATAATATTAAGCAGAATTGCGTGAAACATTTTGGCCCGGCCCTCCACAGTATTATCTACTTCTCATGTGGCCCCATGGAAAAAATAATTGCGCACCCCTGGCCTATGTGGTTAGCCTCTTATCTAACACAAACATGTCTGGTATGTGGTAAAACAGGAAGTGCAGTGTTTGGGCTTCACACACCCTCACGACTCCCTTGGTGGTAATACAGGAAGTGCTCCAGTGTGTTTTTGGATTCCATACACTTTCACTAGAATCACTTTGATCAATTCATTCCTTTCTAATCTCTGCTGACCAAACTGTAAAAGGAGCTGTTCACTTGAAAACGACCTCTTCATGACATCACAAGGTGGAGCAGAGCATCTTGAGCTTTGGAGATGTAGACAGACAGATAATAAAGTGTTATTCAGACATGTTTTTGAGGAGATCACATTACAACTTCCATTTTGTGTAATATAGGACCTGCAATAAAACGCCACTTCTAGACGTGTAACAATAACCGATATATTGTGATATCGTATCGTCAAAGGTCTCACAATCATCACAATATATATCGAATCACAAGTCTCTGCTTAAATGAATAGTTCTGATAGAATAGAATAGAATATCTTTATTTGTCATTATAACAAATACAATCAAATTAAGTGCATTCCTCGTTCAGTGCAAAGGTAATAAAATGGTAAAATAGGAGAAAGATAAAAAACTATGCTTTACTGGCCCCATTTAGTAAACTAATGGCTGTTGGGTAAAAACTGTTTTGCTGCAGAAATAGCTAAAAAAAAACAGAGGGAACTACATAGACCATGATCCTTTGCTCCGTTTCAGTGCAGACTACATGAAGAAATCACTGTTCTAAGCACTTTGAAATCTTCATTCTTTGGATTAAGCGAAAGCATTTTTAGCATTACAGAGAGATTTGGATTTCGTTCCATCCCTAATGACGATAAATGTACCAAATGGTCAAAGCATTTTATAATATCAGTCTTGTTATCATGTAGAATGTCGTAATATCGTGAGCTTTCCCACAAATATATCTAGGTCCGTGCCGTGACGAAATTATATCATGAGACTTGGATATCGTTACAGCCCGAGTCACTACCCTAGATGCTTACAATGCTTTAACTGCTTTAATTAATTAATTTCCTTACAATGCTTTGACATAGTTAATTTTTCGCTGTGACGCAGGTTGGAGCCCTGTAATTGGATTCATAATTACATTTGAATGAGGACATATTAAAACGCCTGTTTACACCGAGTCTAGTTAAGCGCAGTTCTTTGGTTGTGTGGGAGTTTCCCTGCGGTTTTATGTGTGATCATGTGAACGCACAAATATGTTACGGGCTCGGTTTAGCTTTGTGGAATCTTAATGGCAAATAACTTGATTTTATTGCATTTGTGTGGAGATAAAACACAATTCTGTTTGTTTTTCATTTGTATAAGCATGCGCTGTTGCCTTTCTCTCACTGTCTTCCTCTGTCTTATCTTTCTCTCACGCAAACACGCTCTCAAGCCTGTCTTTCTCTTTTTCTCTCTCTGTCTCATCTTTCTCTCACGCAAACACGCTCTCAACCCTGTCTTTCTCTTTTTCTCTCTCTGTCTCATCTTTCTCTCACGCAAACACGCTCTCAAGCCTGTCTTTCTCTTTTTCTCTCTCTGTCTCATCTTTCTCTCACGCAAACACGCTCTCAACCCTGTCTTTCTCTTTTTCTCTCTCTGTCTCATCTTTCTCTCACGCAATCACGCTCTCAACCCTGTCTTTCTCTTTTTCTCTCTCTGTCTTATCTTTCTCTCACGCAAACACGCTCTCAACCCTGTCTTTCTCTTTTTCTCTCTCTGTCTCATCTTTCTCTCACGCAAACACGCTCTCAACCCTGTCTTTCTCTTTTTCTCTCTCTGTCTCATCTTTCTCTCACGCAATCACGCTCTCAACTCTGTCTATTTCTCTCTTTCTCTCTCACGCAATCACGCTCTCAACTCTGTCTATTTCTCTCTTTCTCTCTCACGCAATCACACTCTTAACCCTGTCTTTCTCTTTTTCTCTCTCTGTCTCATCTTTCTCTCACGCAATCACGCTCTCAACCCTGTCTTTCTCTTTTTCTCTCTCTGTCTCATCTTTCTCTCACGCAAACACGCTCTCAACCCTGTCTTTCTCTTTTTCTCTCTCTGTCTCATCTTTCTCTCACGCAAACACGCTCTCAAGCCTGTCTTTCTCTTTTTCTCTCTCTGTCTCATCTTTCTCTCACGCAAACACGCTCTCAACCCTGTCTTTCTCTTTTTCTCTCTCTGTCTCATCTTTCTCTCACGCAATCACGCTCTCAACCCTGTCTTTCTCTTTTTCTCTCTCTGTCTTATCTTTCTCTCACGCAAACACGCTCTCAACCCTGTCTTTCTCTTTTTCTCTCTCTGTCTCATCTTTCTCTCACGCAAACACGCTCTCAACCCTGTCTTTCTCTTTTTCTCTCTCTGTCTCATCTTTCTCTCACGCAATCACGCTCTCAACTCTGTCTATTTCTCTCTTTCACTCACGCAATCACGCTCTCAACTCTGTCTATTTCTCTCTTTCTCTCTCACGCAATCACACTCTTAACCCTGTCTTTCTCTTTTTCTCTCTCTGTCTCATCTTTCTCTCACGCAAACACGCTCTCAAGCCTGTCTTTCTCTTTTTCTCTCTCTGTCTCATCTTTCTCTCACGCAAACACGCTCTCAACCCTGTCTTTCTCTTTTTCTCTCTCTGTCTCATCTTTCTCTCACGCAATCACGCTCTCAACCCTGTCTTTCTCTTTTTCTCTCTCTGTCTTATCTTTCTCTCACGCAAACACGCTCTCAACCCTGTCTTTCTCTTTTTCTCTCTCTGTCTCATCTTTCTCTCACGCAAACACGCTCTCAACCCTGTCTTTCTCTTTTTCTCTCTCTGTCTCATCTTTCTCTCACGCAATCACGCTCTCAACTCTGTCTATTTCTCTCTTTCTCTCTCACGCAATCACGCTCTCAACTCTGTCTATTTCTCTCTTTCTCTCTCACGCAATCACACTCTTAACCCTGTCCATTTCTCAACTTTTCAAAACCTTTCTCTTTCTCTCCTGACTTCCTTTCACGTCCCGTTCTTTAAATTCGAACTTTCAGCTTTATAAGATCTTATTTCATGAATCTAAACACAACTCCAGGTATGTTTCTGAGGAGGAAACTAAATTAGAACAGAGTTAAAAGCTCAACGCGTTTATAATTACAGCAGAATATAGGGCCTTTAAAGGTCCTACATTACACAAAATTGACTCTTGTGAGCTTTAACCCATGTTATAATGTTGTTACCTCCTCAAAAATGTTTGTTGTGTTTTGTTTCATTCAACATGCTTGAGTAATTGGTTATTATTAGTCTGTCTACATGTCCAAAGCTCAAAATCCTTGTGATGTCACGTAGCTGCAGCAAGTTAACAACTATCTTTTATCTTTTGTTCAGTAGACATGGACAATTCCAGGTATGAAATGATCCAAATGATTCTAGTGAAGGTGTGTGGAGTTTAAAAACACAATGGAGCACTTCCTGTATTACCACATGACATCACAAGGTGGAACAGAGTGTTTTCTGTTTGAGAGAAGAACTCAGGCAGAGGATATAATGCAGGGTTTGTGTGTTGTGTTGTGTTTGTGTGTTGTGTCCAGCTAAATCAGTTCTTTATGGTCAGACTGTGTTAAAATAAAGCTCACATTAAAGTTTAACAAAGCCTCAGACAGAGCAGTGCCTATAGTTAGCATCACACGCCCAGGGAATGTTCATGCTGCAAAGTATCAATAGGATAATTAATGTATCGGAGGACACATGCCCAGGTCAGACCAAAGCAAGCCACAATACTGATTCTATATTTAACGTTTATGAATCACTAAAACTATAAAAAATGAAATCTTTTATAATCATTTAAGGTTTAAAGTGGTGAATGTTAATTACAATTTTCATGTCAGTTAAGCAGTTTGTAAAAGTTATAAATAGAAGAAAAGGAAGTAGAGTTGTGAAATGGAATGAGTAAATAAACTACTTCAAATTAATATAATCATGATCTAATTATAGTATATAGTGTACTAAGTGTGCCAATAGAAAACACTCCATCTTGTTCCACCTTGTGATGCCATGTGGAGATACAGGAAGTGCTCCACTACCACTACATGACATCACAAGGTGCAACAGAACATTTTGAGCTTTAGAGATGTAGACAGACATATAATAAAGAGTTACTCAAACATGTGTTAATGAAACAAAACACAACTCCAGGTCTGTTTTGGAGGAGGTAACAACGTTGTAACTTAAAACTCACAAGAATCCATTTTGTGTCATTTAAGATTATTAATAAAAAGTAGTGTTCTAAAATGGAGTCAATAAACAGCTACTACTACTAAGACTGTCATTATTGGCCCTCGCTAGTAACAAAGTTAATGGGTTAGGGTATACGGCCTATGAATGAAATATGAAATTTAATAAAACTGAACTCCATAGTGCCCTCTATCATAGACATTAAAGGTCAACATTATCAGATTTGTACCAAATTTGGGGATATATATATACCCCTGCTGGCCATATACGGATATGGGGTGAAAAATACCCCATATCAGTATATGGCCAGCAGGGGTGCAAAGACTCCCCCAAAAATATTTTAAAAATTATCACATGGAAGTGCTTAGTTCAATCATGTTCAAATTTCTATGAGTTATACACTGCATGACCCTGATTCCATTCATATGTCAAACACAATTATCAGTGCTACAGCGCCACCTATAGGAATGTACAAAGTTTACTATGAGGAGAAACAAAATTACTTAAAATTACTATTACTTAATTCATGAAACTTTGCAGAACATTCACTGACATGCTCCTGATCATAAAAGTCAATGAAAGCTGTGCCCTAGATTTTATACTTTTGCCTTTTGAGTCATTCACAATTTTAAAGGTGCACTATGTAACTCTCCTGGTGGACGAGCTGTCGGTCTGGGCGGCTGTTGGGAAGAGAGAGAGGCATGCTGTCATGCAGTCCCCGGCGGTCATGTGGGAGGAGCGTGTGCACCAGGGCGAGGGCCATCACTGCCAAGAGGCTTTAATTATTATTATTATCAAAATTATAGTTGACAGATGTTTTAGTTAGGTATGTAGGTTTGTTGGTAGGCGTTTTGTTTCTAAATTAGGAATTGATTGTGATGCAGTGACGTCCATTTTCATTCTATTTATATTTCAAGAACTATTTTTAGTGCTGACTGTTTGGATTAAAACGATTCAAAAGTTTGGACACACCCTCACATTTAAGGGGTTTTTTCTACATTTTATAAGCGTACCGAAGACACAGAGTGTATGATGCAAGATATATGGAATTAGGGTTAAAGAATGCCAATTCTCAAAAGCAGTGATCAAAGCAAAGGGTGGATATGTTTCAAAATCAAAATCAAAAATCTGGAACAAATTTGGTCTTATTTTAAGTTTTGCTGGGTTTTTTTTGCTACGTTCCATATGCGTCATTCATAGTTTTGGTGCTTTCACTGAGCATCTACAGTGTAAATAATCCTAGAAATAAACAAGAAATATGCATGAAAACATCTGTCCAAACTTTTGTGTGCAACGTGTCTTTGTTCGGCCACATTTGTATTTGTCTTGGATGAAAAATAGGAGGGTTTTCTGTTCTTTTGTCATCTTTTAGGTCCATTTTCTTATCTTTTTGGTCTATTTCTGCTATACTATAACTACTACGACAACAATAACTACAACAACAACTGCAACTACTACTATTACTACTGTAACTAGGGCTGGGAATCATTAATAAGCTACCAATACGATAAAAGACCTTGATACATAGGTCACAATACGATATGTTTTTCGATACAGTGCATTTTCGATTCAACACGATATATTTCAAGACAGTTCGATGCGGTTCCGTAAAAAACAAAGGCTAAATCAAGGCTGTGATACTAAAAGTGTTTATTAAATCACTAAGCTAATATGAAAAACATCCATTTTACTCATCAAAACAGTGAAAAAACAAGTAACACAAATGTAGCTTTTTCACAAAATAATTTTGTAAATTATACCAAAAAATACTGTTGGTAATATATCAATACAGCAGCCCACGATAAATATACTCTATGATCAAATTTAGCGATACAATATACGATATAAACAACAACTCCAACTACTTCAACTACCGCAACCTTTAGACTGCCTTGGTTTTATCTGTTATCTGTTTTTTCCCTTGTTGCTTAGACGTCGATGAACGTGATTTACCGTCATGTTTACAACCCTCGTCATAAAATATTTCCCTTCATCCTTCATCATCAGCAAAGCTACAATCTGATCTTTAACTTTATTGCACAATCGTAGTTATTTTAGTTATCATTTCCGCATCAAAAACATCCCCGGAGGTGTGTTTTTTTCCATTCGCACATGTTTAACACACAAATGCTGCATATTTCTCTCAAATTGTGTTGTTGAAATGTGAGATGTGGACAGAAGAATAATGCAGGATTACTCAAACATGTGTGAATGAACTATAAAACAACTCCAAGTATGTTTTTGATGAGGTAACAACATTATAACATGACTAAAAGCTCAGAAGAGTCAATTATGCGTAATATATTTTTAAATTGTGATCATTCTTCTCATGATAGGTCCTAATTGCAGTATACAGGAATTTGTAGTAGTAGTAAGTATAGTAGCAGTAGTAGCAGTAGCAATATGATTTGGTAAGTTTCCACAGTCACAGAGAAAGTGCAGTCGCATATTGTAGATTAAAGTATTATAAGAACCAAAGTATTAGTACACGCCCAGGCCTGTCACTACATGGAAAACTACTGCTTCACTGGGGTTAAAGCAGATCTGACAGAATAACCATTGTTTCTGCAGTGGAACCTACCACATGATTACATAATCCACTGTAGTATTAGTAACAAAATTTAAGAGCAGGTTTTTACAGACTCAGCAAATGAAGTACCAAACTTTAAGATTATGGTACTTGAAATAAAAAGTTTTGTCATGATTTGAGTAAATTTCACTTGAAAAGTAAAATTATCTGCCAATGGAACTGAAGACTTTTTTTTATATGAAAATACTAAAGGTGCACTATGTATTTTTTTAGTTGGGGGTCTGTCACCTGCTCGTTTCCATGGATATATCATTCCTCTGCCTGGAATATTCCACAGTGTGACATTAAACAGCTCTACCTTACGTGTACTCAATTCCAGGAGTTTTTTTTAGCTCAAAAACATCAAGAACAAGGATTCTGACTGTGAGCGGGGTCGCCTCTCCACAGATCTGACCTGTAACTTGGACTGGTTTTGTCTCCATGAAGATAGAAAGTTTTAATGCCATACTGTGAAACATTCCAGACAAAGCATCATCCCCGCAAAGAAAAGCGCTTGATGGACGCTCCACCAGTGTAAAAGTTCTATATTTTGTTTTGAATGTTACAAGAAAGAGATGTCTTCAGCTTTTGAGAAACATGGTGAAAAAAGCGGCTGTGGTTGGACCGTCTCAAGTTCAGACAGAGGTTTGTCACGCTCTATGGTCCGATTCCAGACTCTTTTGGATTTAAACAGAATGTAGAAGGGGCTGGTCATGCAAAATAGTAGTAGTAGTAGTGGTAGCAGCAGCAGTGCATGTTGTAGTAGTAATACTAACAGTCGTGGCAGTAGCACCAGCAGCTCTCATAGTAAATGTGTGTGACTAGTGTGTGCTCAGAATACACTGGAATGTTAACACCAAAAGCTGTGGTGAAAACGTTTTTTGTCAGGGTGAAACAATAACTCCTTAAACAATGTTCCTCTGATGACACACCCAATCCATAGCCTCAAACACTGCATGCTTTTAACGGTGCATTATGTAACTTTTTAACCAGGGAGCTGCCACCGGCTTGTTTCTATGGACTATTTCATTGCTTCTGCCTGGAATGTTTCACAGTATAACATTTAACAGCTCTACAGGCATTTTAGACTACCATTTCACTAAAATATACTTCACAGGATTATATTTACTTAAAAAATATATATTATTTTGAAGTTTAAAATTTACTACTACTAATGACTAATGCAGGTACTAGTACTACTTCTATAGAGGAAACAGGGCAAGTAATGTGGACAGAACAGACAGAAGAGGGTTTGTGTGGGAGGAGGAAGGAGGAGGAGAGGATTACCCTCCTGTAGAGGCCATACCGGCTTTTCAAAGCCTGATCCCATCAGATCTCAGAAGTTCAGCAGGCCTGGTTAGTACTTGGATGGGAGACCGCGGGACAATCAGGTGCCACAGGGGGGCGCCAGTCACAGTTGTGTCCTTAGGCAAGGCACTTCACCCACATTGCCTAGTATGAAAGTGATGTGTGTGTGAGTGATGATGGAAGTCGGAGGGACTGATGGCGCCGATTGGATTGGCAGACACGCTTCTGTCAGTCTGCCCCAGGGCAGCTGTGGCTACAGTAGCAGCTTAGCACCACCGGGTCTGGAGTGAAGGAATATTGAACTGTAAAGTGTCCTTGTGACATATTTCTGTGAAAAGTGCTATAAAAATAAATACTTGCTGATCGTTAGACTGCTCCATAAAGTTTGAAGGGCCTGTACCTGATTTTAATCAGGTTGATCTGGTTGAGATAAAAGGCCTTTTGTGTCGTGTATTGTAAATTAATATAAAGGAGGAAAAATGAGACTGAAAACATAACCTGTGAACTTTACTAAACATTTTGTTGGGCAACGCCCTATTCAGAAGCTACTTACTTTTGTCCACTCAGGAACATGATTCTCTGTCATGGTGCATTTTGAATAGTGAGGACATTATGAGGGAAGTGGGATCCTTTCTATACCAAAGAGGCAGAAAGGACAAAGTTGGCAGAGCTGCAGTTCACACTCAAGTGATTATAAAACTTAGGTTTGGCTCTATTAGTTTTTTTAAATTGGGTTTATTTAGGCGACATTTATTGTTATTCTGCCTCTTTATGTCATATTGAAAGACAGTAGGTCGGCCTAATGGCATTTTTGCATAACATTCTAGCCACTAAAGTAAATAAGTAAAGTACCATTATTAGCCTTTAGCAGTAAGTGCAGGTCCAGTAACATATATACACATATTAGGACATTTATTTGTCTGTAAATTGGATTAAATGGACATGATATAGAGAGTCTAAGCTTTATAACGAGGAATAACATGCCCACGTGGACTATGGGCCAATATTGGCAGGAATTAGGCCAATAGCCAATATGTCTGCCCAACCGATATATCGGTCTGAGACAAACTGAGTTGATGGGATAGGCTGCTACAAACAGGCTTCTGTGAAATTCGAGGTGTGGTCGAGGTGAGCTGTGGTTTGCTTTAAAAATCACATTTACTGTTTCTTATTTTCCAGTTCTTGGAGGATCGGCGACGGATGAGCCTCCAGAGGTGTTTGCCTTCACCGGTCTGCCCGTGGTCCTGCCCTGTGCCCAGACTCTGCCCCAAGACTCTGAGGTCCCCACGATCGAATGGTCCAAACTCAACCTCTCACCTCCCTACGTCTACGTGTACCGCCAGAACTTTGAGGTTTACGCAGACAAGCACAGAGATTTTGAGTTCCGCACGCATCTTTTCATGACAAAGTTGCATCATGGGAACTTCTCCATGAGGCTGTCCAACGTGAGGCTGGAAGACGCTGGGACTTATCTCTGTAAAACCATCTGGAACAAAAACAACCAAGATGTCAAACGGGTGAAGCTCATCGTAGGTAAATAATCTTCGAAATGTTTGGGTATTTTATAAAGGGGGTATAACACTTGTACGAGGCATTGTTAAAGGTCCCATATTCCACTATCTTCTGATTCATGTCGTAATGTTTCCTCATCAAAAACATACCATAGTTGTGTTTTGTTCATGTTTAACACACAAGCCCTGTATATTTAGGTTCTTCTCCCAAAAGTAAAACACTCCCCGCGACCTTGTGATGTCACGTGGCGATACAGGAAGTGCTCCATTGTGTTTCAGAATCATTTAGATAATTTCAGCCCTGGAATTGCCAATCTCTTCTTCTTCAACTTCTTCAAAACTACCACTTTGTGACATCACAAGGTGGAACAGTGCATTTTGAGCTTTGGAGAAGTAGATTTTAGACTAAAAATAAAGGATTACTGAAATGCACATCGCAGCAGGTTTGTGAAGTTGTAGTTTACTGTTTGCTACCCTGGTTTTATGAAATATTTCTGGCCGGAAGCATGGCCATGTATGCATGGAGGTGCTTGTGCTTTAACTTGAGAATGAAGCAATACTGTTTGTTCAATTATTGACTCATGACAGTCACTCTCATTCAGATCAATTTAACCTTTAGCCTGCTTAAACTGCCATGCAGGCACATTCCTGTACAAGGAAAGTCAGTGAGCTGCTTTTGTCTGTTTATAAAAGGTAGAAGCTGGGTTGGGCCTTAACCTGCAGATAGAGGACACATACAAGCAGAGGTTTAGGTAGTGACCATTCAGATCAGAGAGAGGCCTTTTAGGTTTAAACCAACTGGATTTAGATTTGCATAATTTACATCAAGGAAATGTACAGCTATATAACTTGTTTCTGTTTCCATTTTGATTCATGAGGCTGGAACCAATCGCTCAGCCCTAAAACCGTACCAGCTTCTCCACAGACAAACAATCCTTTTGGTTTGATCACACTGTATTACACTGCAATAAAGTGTATCTATGTAATATCTAGGTACATTAAAATGACATTAATCAAGAACATTTGACTTCTTTGAGTCGATTCCACTTGACAAGTAAAGTTATCTACCAATGGAACAAGTATTTTCTCTATTCGAGCGACATTAAATTCCATTTCTTATTTTAATTGCAAAGAGTTGTTGTTTTTCTTATCTTAAGTGTAGCAAGAGGAATTTTCGTATTTTCATAGACCACTTTACTTGTCAAGTGAAATTTAATGAAATCGTGATTTTAAAAAGTCTTAATTCAAGTAATCTAAAAGGTGCACTGTGTAACTTTTTCATTGTTGGTCCATCACCTTCTTGTTTCCATGGATATGTCATTCCTCTGCCTGGAATGTTCCACAATGTGACATTAGATGGCTCTACCTTACATTTATTCAATTACAGGTGGTTTTATAGCACAAAATACCTAGAAAAACTGGTATTCTGACTGAACGGCGTCGCCTCTCCACAGATCTGACCTGTAACTTGATCTGGTGTGGTCAGATTGAAGATAGAAAGGCTGAACAACATACTTTGAAACATTCCAGACAAAACAATAACATCCTCATGAATAAAAGTATTTGACAGATCCTCCACCAGAAAAGTTACACAATGCACTTTTAACCTGGCTAGATTTTAGTTTCTGCAGTGTAGGCATTTAATAACTGGGCAAAAACCACTGGAGCAAAATAGCGTTCATATCTCTTTGGACCTTTCTTTTGTTTTGGACACCCCATACTCCCACACTCCGCCTTTGTAATTCGGGAACACTCAGTACTAAATAGTTTTTGTTGTAGCGTGGCCTCAACTGAACTTGTGAGTTGGAGTAATACAGTTTCGGAAACTCCTATTAGTTTGGACAAGAGAGTTTGATTTCATTCACACATGTCTGAGTAATCCTTAATAATTAGTCTGTCTATATCACCATTGTAATGTCATGAAGTGGTCATTTTCAAGTTAACAGCCACCTTTTACCTTTAGTTTAGCGGAGATTGCCAATTCCAGGGCTGAAATTATCCAAATGACTCCAGTGAAGGTGAATGGAGTTTAAAAACACAGTGGAGAACTCAAAATATGCAGGGTTTGTGTGTTAAACATGCGTGGATGAAACAAAACACAACTCAAGGTGTGTTCGTGATGTGGAAGCATAACGTAGATCAGAAAATAGAATAAGTTGGGCCCTTTAAATGTGCATTGCGCAACTTTTCTGGTGGAAAGTCTGTCACCTCCGTGTCTTCAGGGAGATGTTACTGCTTTTCTTTGAATGTTCCATGGCATGGCATTAAACACATCTATTAATACATGTTTATTAATTGCAAGTGTTTCTATTGTTCAAACATACTATGATCAGTGTTCCCACTCTTTCACTGACAAAATTTCAAAGCTTATCCATGACTTTTTCATGACCTAAAGTAAATTTTCTAAACTTTTTCATGACCTAAAGTAAATTTTCTAAACTTTTTCATGACCTAAAGTGAATTTTCCATGACTTTTTCATGACCTAAAGTGAATTTTCCATGACTTTTTCATGACCTAAAGTGAATTTTTCATGACTTTATGGCACCCTGCATGTATAGAATTTCGCATACCTTTAGGGGTGATGAAAACCCTTTCCACTCACTTTATGGTTTGTTATTATAGTTTTTTTAACATTCAAAATACTATCAGTGCATTTAGTGTCATCTCTTTTAAACAATCATGATCAATTAATCATAATAGCCTAATGCTAACTTAGCAGAACGCTGTAGTTGCATGAAAGAGATAATAAAATTCCATGACTTTTCCTGGATTTCCATGACTATTGGAACCCTGAATGATCCTCTCTGTGAATAGGCTTGCCGCTCCGCAGATCTGCCCTGTAGTCGCCTATAGTGGTCTGTCTTGAGCTAGATAGGTTTAATCTTTACTGTGGAACATTCTAGACAAAGCAATAACTTCTCCATGGGGACAAGCAGGTTGACGGACCCTCCATGGGAAAAGCTGCACAATGCACCGTTAGGTTATGAATGCCAATGCTGGGAAGTACCTTAAAAACCGTGCATATACTGAAGAAACATGAAAGTGGATAAGGTTCGCTGCTGCTGTTTAAGGCGTGGTGGTTTCAGAGGAAAACACAGTGTTTCCAACAGGCCGAGGAATGCGCGGGACCAGGACAAGTTTGTGCAAAGTCAATGAGAGTAGAGGACATACCTGGCATAGTTTTACACCCCGGACACCCTCCTAGATGCATTTTTAGTATTGTTTCAAGTGACTTCGTGAACACTTTGCAGCTATCTTCAATATTCCCTGAGGGTAACTGTTGGCACTGCTCTGTCTGAAGTTCCGTTACTCAAATTAGACTTTAATCTGAGTTTTATTTTAGCACAATCTGACCAGTCAAAAGTTTATACACACTTTATCGTTTCTTCTTTATTTCCATGATTATTTAGATTGTAGATTCTCACTGAAGCCATCACAACTATGAAACTAGTAAAATATGGCTTTTTTTAAATTACCGGTGCTTTGGAAACAATTCTTCTTTTAAAAAAGCTTTGATAGCCTAATGAATTTAAGATTATAATCAAACACCGTATCCTACAAAAAGCAGCAATCTGCCCTGTGTAAAGAGTTAATGCTTGTCTCTAGGGTGACCAGATCTTCAAAATAAAAAAAACTGGGACAAATTATTGGTTTTGGGTAAATCCGCTAGGACAGGGGACACAGGGCTCAAAACTAGGACTGTCCCAGGTAAATAGGCACATCTGGTCACCCTACTTGTATCTCCAACGCATTTGCAGCCCTCGCTTAGCCTGCATTTTATCCGCCCCAAAGCTACGCATTAGGTAATTCAAAGCATGTGATGAAAATGACTAAAAGGTGCATTATGTAACAGTATAACATTACACAGTTCTGGTTTTGTAGCTCAAAAAATGCCTTGAAAAACAAGCATTCTGACTGTGAGCAAAAATGCAAAATCCAGTGAAATTCAGTGAACTTTCCACACAGACTCCGAAAGCTATCCCTTCATTTTACGCAGCAGTTTCTGTATGCTCTCGGGCTGTCTTTACTGACAGGTTTTTATGGTTGTTTGCGAGTGAATGGTGTAACAGATCAAAAGCGGGCTCATCCCACGCTCCACACAGCTCATTTCCCGAGGTGTGTGAATCCGTATACGCCCTGCAGCCCGCTATGGTGGAGTGTGTGAATTACACAGTTGGGACATGTTGTGTGTCAGAGACTTGTTTAACATGACGGATCATTTTCACCAGTTGTAGTCCCAGCTAAATCAGCTCTTCCTGGTCAGACTGTGTTAAAACAAAGCACAGATTACAGTCGAACTTGAGTAACAGTGCTTCAGGTAGAGCAGAGCCTACAGTTAGCATCGCATTGACATTGGGTGCAAAGTAGCGAGACACAAGATCTGGTCCACGAGCACGGTCCATGATTCCCAATATATAAATTTCATGATTCAGTTTCCACTATTGGCCTCACATTTTTTTATTTCTTTGAGTTCATATTTTTGCATCCGTTCTGATACTTTCGGGAACTGTAAGAGATGTAACTCACCAAAACTTCACTCTTTTTTTCTCAAACAAACAATTTTGTCTCACGAGATCTTGTACTAATCCAACCCAACCTCTCCTCTTCTCTGTGTCCCCCTAGTGGACCTGCCTGACCCCCATTTGTCGGCGGTCGGGTCTGATGATGGAGCAGTGCAGGCGAGCTGTGTGGTACGCTCCTGTTCGCCGGTCATGCCTCGCGTCATGCTTTATGACGGAGACGGGAGGGTTTCGGTGACGGAAAAAATGGAAGCAGGTCAAAAAAACTCCAGCGGATGTTACAGAGTGGAGCAGAGTATCATCGCAAAGGCCTCGGCGAAGAGGTGAGAGCTCATGTGCAGTCACTCATCGCTCTTGTAATAAAAACAATTATAAGGCGCAATATCAACAAACCGGTTTATTTTCATACATAAGGCCCACTGGATTATAAAGCGTGTCCACGATCCATTGGCAGATCGTGGGGTAATTTCTGTCGCCTTCTGTCGTCCAACGCTCTTGTGCAGCTAAAAATTTAACTTTGAACGACCTGTTGATACCAATATCTAGCGGTTGGAGTTCTTTGGTTAATCCACCCGGAATCATCCCAAGCACCAAGTTAGTTTGCTTCACTTGGGCGTTTAAGTCAGCATGTTTCTTAACCGATGCCATTTTTGGGCTCCTTATACTCACACCGTAATAATTCGTAGTTTACCAAAGTCGTACTAAAACATTTTGACAGATTTTTGATCAAATCGGTTTGAGGTCAATAAACACAACCAGATTTAACCAGACATAAAGCGCCCTGGATTATAAGGCGCACTGCCGATTTTGGAGAAAATGAAAGGATTTTAAGTGCACTTTATAGTCCAAAAAATACAGTATTTCACTTTTTTAAATGTCCTATGTTACGGAAAATCGACTCTTGTGAGCTTTTAGTCACATTATAATGCTGTTGCTTCCTCAAAAACATTGACACTTACATACTTAGAGTTGGGTTTTGTTTCATCCACACCATCAAGTAACCACTTGCTCATTCGCACACACTATTAAATTAAGTGTCTTGCCCAAGGACGCAACTACCGCATTCATCTGTAGGAGCTGGATTCTGACCGCTCAAGCAATGATGTTTTGTGTTGACAACGGGATTCGAACTGCCAACCTTCCGATCAGTGGGCCGACGCTCTGACTCCAAATGAGCTACTGTACACAATAAATAGAACTCAAAGCTGCTTTCTAGAAAAAAAAGCATACTTACCTGCATCTAGTGTTTGTTTTGCCACAAGCACAGCGGGAAATGTAGCCATGATGTCAAAACTTCACTCCAATTAGTCCCTTATTTAAAAGTCGCTGCACCTGATTTTTATCGTCTCTGAAACGTGAAAAAACTGAAAGGAGTTCATTTGAAACAGTTTGCAAAGGTCCAAAGTTATTCCTCACTTACCTTATGCATTCAGAGCATTCTAATTATTCACCACGGTGAGTTTATAAGCGCAAATGCAAAGGACCCTAAGTTGAAATTACCCTAAATCATCTCTTTAAATGTGGTATAAAAATAAAAGTGACTTGACTTAGAGTTTAATTTTGAGAAAAATCTTAGAAATAAGGGAACATAGGGCTGAAGGAACATAGAGCTGAGGGAACATAGAGCCGAGGGAACATAGAGCTGAGGGAACATAGAGCTGAGGGAACATAGAGCTGAGGGAACATAGAGTTAAGGGAACATAGGGATGAAGGAACATAGGGATGAGGGAACATAGAGTTAAGGGAACATAGGGATGAAGGAACATAGGGATGAGGGAACATAGGGCTGAGGGAACATAGGGATGAAGGAACATAGGGCTGAGGGGAACATAGAGCTGAGGGAACATAGAGCTGAGGGAACATAGGGCTGAGGGAACATAGAGCTGAGGGAACATAGAGCTGAGGGAACATAGAGCTGAGGGAACATAGGGCCGAGGGAACATAGGGCTGAGGGAACCTAGAGTTAAGGGAACATAGGGATGAAGGAAGATAGGGCTGAGGGAACACAGAGCTGAGGGAACATAGGGATGAAGGAACATAGGGCTGAGGGAACATAGAGCTAAGGGAACATAGGGATGAAGGAACATAGGGCTGAGGGAACATAGAGCTGAGGGAACATAGGGATGAAGGAACATAGGGCTGAGGGAACATAGAGCTGAGGGAACATAGAGCTGAGGGAACATAGGGCCGAGGGAACATAGGGTTGAGCTCGACATCACACTCAATGAGCTACTGATTAAACTAACTTCCTCTAAGCTAAAAGTATAGAAAATCAGATGCGAATCGATACTGAAACTAGTATCGAACCTAGACACTCATTTGAGTAGGTATTGATACTAAAAAAGTCACTTTTACTGGACAGAAATGACCCTTTCCTGAGTAGCTTTAGAATGATCTTCATGATTCTCGGATCGGAGATGATACAGAGTTGGTGTAAATGAGGCATGAAACCAAACTAAGACTAAACTAAGACAGTGAACATCGTGGGAATTACTGTGTCCATATAGACTTCGAAATTACAGCAATACGAACCATAAACCAGGTCAACAAATCTGCAATCCGACAGCTACACAGTAAATTCCAGCAAGTACCAAACAGAGCACCTTTAAGTCAAATGTGGGAGTGCTCAGTTCATGTAGTTTGTTTTTGGTTCACATGTACAAATGACATCATGAAAATACAGTACATATACGTCATACATGTGTAAAGGTCAAATCGGCATCACATGTTCTTTTTTTCTTCTGTTGATTTTCTTCTTCAGTTGTTTTGAAAGCCCTGAGTCACTAACGGTTTGTGTTTTCTTTGCGCTCAGCGTCGTGTGCAGAGTGGAGTTTCCAGAGGCTGGTCAAAGCAAAGAAGTGCACATGCTAATCCCAGGTAAGACACACCCAATGAGCTACTGCTAAACTAACGTCAGATTTAATTTCATTTAATTATCATTGTAGGATCAGTGTTGGTATTGGGTATCAAGTCTATTCCTCGGTACTGAAATTGATTTTGATATTGTACAGATTTTGCAGTGGTCCAGAGTTATTCCTCACTTACCTTATGCATTCAGAGCGTTTGTAAGAGCGTTTCACCACCTTCAGAGGTCAGAGCGGTGTTTACTAGGAAATCTAACAACAAACAGCATACTAACAGCACACTACCTGCATTTGGAAAAATTAAAACGGTGTGTAGTAAATGCAGACAGCACGCCGCAGACTTATTTTGACCTCAAGAGTTGCTTATATATACATATATATCTGTACTGGGGCAAGACACGTTTAAGTGAAATATATGAAAAAAGATTCTGTTCATGTGTTATTTATAATGAGCATTCAGTATATAGAAGTAGTTTATTTTTAGTTATAATAGGTCCTCACTGAATAAACCTCCTGTTAACCTAATATTGTCATTATCATTTCACACCAGAGTGCACGCCCGAACTGCTATTTTTAGACCTGTATTCTTATTTGCTGCTTTCATGTTCTACTTTTAGCTTCTCTGCTTTATTTTAAACAACAATAAACAACAAAAGTTTCCCTGAAATTGTATAAGAGCTTACGTAACTGTGCTTTTATTTTGCAGAACTTGCTAAAGAGTCATGTGTGCTTCCCATAATCTACGCTGCAGCCGGAACTGGAGCGCCCCTCTTGGTGTTGATAGTGGGGCTTGTTTTTCTGCTACACAAACGCCAGAGCAAATTAGGTAAGTTTACACATTTGGAATCTGGTTGCAGACTGTACGATAAATTGTAATTAAATCAAAATGCACTACTTTTGAGTAACTTTTTAAGAAAATTGTACTTCTCAGAGTATATGTTATTAGGTTCTTTTTCCAGACCAAGAGTTTGTTTTTCATACCTGAAAGTTTCCACTGCTCACTAGCACTTTTCTTCAGAGTGGTCATGTGATGTAACTGTGACGTGACCGGTCAGCTGATTTAAAAAGGTTTTGCCCCGTCTTCCTACCGGTGAAGGCATCTGCTGTCCGACTTCCTCAAGATATCTCAGGTGTGCGAGAATAAACTGTCAGGGATAAAAACAAACTCTTGGTCTGGAAAAAGAAACTAATAACAAATTATCAGAAGACCAAATGAACTTCATTGGACTACATCTCAGGGTAGTTTTCAAACCTTTCAAACGTTTACTCCTTTTTGAGTAATATTTTACAGTGTAACAAAAAAATGGACGTGTTCATAATTTATTTTCATCAATCAGCAAAATGCAGTGAATGAACAAAAGAGAAATCTAAATCAAATCAAACTCAGTGTGAGCTTTGCCTTCAGAAGAGCATCAGTTCTTCTAGGTTTACTTGCAGACAGTTTGTGAAGGAACTGGGCTGGTCGCTGTTCCAAACATGCTGAAGAACTAAGCCCAGATCTTGTGTGGATGGAGCTTCCTCACATCCTTCTGTCTCTTCATGGAATCCCAAACACACTCCATGATGTTGAGGTCAGGGCTCTGTGGGGCCAGACCATCACCAACACAACTTCCATAATTTCGTTCCTGGTGAAAATATCGTACAGAGAGATTTGGACATCGTTCCATCCCTAATGACAATAAATGTTGCACCAAATGACTGGTCAAAGCATTTTAGAATGTTAGTCTTGTTATTTTGTAGAACAGGGGTACCCAATACGTCGATCGCCATGGTAGTGTTGGTAGATCGCCAAGGTAAATCGTAGTGTAGTACTCAACACCATTTCTTTACGATCTTGGACTGCGTTTGTCTTAAAGGCGCTATATCGTGAGCTTTCCCATGATATCGCAATAAATATTGTAGCGTGAGGTTCATACCGTGACGATATCGTATTGTGAGACTTTGATATCATTACACCCCTATTAGGAACAAATCATCTACATGTTGTCTACTGAAAAATGCGTATTACAGAGTGTGAAGGGCCCCTTCTTGCACTGGGCCCTGGGTAAACCGCAGCTTTTATTATATTTATATGATATTTATTGTATTTTCTTTTTTGTTACAGGTGACAAGTTTACTCTTGTTCATCAGTCTACAAGTGAAAGTTCTGAAACATCTGAAAATAACAGTTTACTGAGACCACAAGATTCATGCCTGATCGTAATCCCAGTAGACAAGGTCCCAGAACATCAGTCCACTCTGACCGAAGCGCCGGACCTGATCTCCTCCACCACTTCCTCCATGAACTCAATCCAAGACAGCAGGAACTTGATAGATCTGTTTGACTCTCAAGACGGTTCGACCAACACACCCAGCGACGACATCGACGCGAGCGCAGCGACTTGTGAAATAAACAACGATTCGATCAAATTTAAGAACCAACAAGGAAAAAAGACAAAGTTGACGCGACAGAACGCCAACGCCACCGACCTCGTTTTGGCTAAACAAACTCCTCCAAACGTGACTCAAACTCAGACTAACGGCATAAGCAAACCTCTTAAGCCGAAGTACCCACTGGTGCGGTCCAAAAGTGCGTCGGAATCAGGTTTCACGCCGGGATCACTGGACGCACTGAAAAACTATCGACGTTATTCGTATACGGCGCTTTCAAGACTGTCTGAAGAAGAGGCTGAATTGGAGAGCTTGAACCTTGACCAAACCGCCAACCAGAGGAAGAACTGAACTGATCGGAAACTTTTATTCAAGTTATAGCATTGTTTTTTGCTGCATCTTCCAGTTTATTTATTACATTTTTAAAGGTCCTATATTGCGCAAAACTGACTCTTGTGAGATTATGAGATGGACCAGAGCATTTTGAACTTTGTAGATGTCGACAAACTGCTAATAAAGGATTACTCAAACATGTGTGAATGAAACAAAACACAACTGCAGGTATGTTTTTGAGTTTTGTTTCATTCGCGCATGTTTGAGGAACCCTTTATTATTAATCTGTCGACATCGCTGATCTTTAAACTTTTTTTTCAGCATTTGTGAAACCCCTCGTCAACTGTGGTATAACATAGGTCAGAAAATAGCATAAAATGGGCTCTTTAATGGACTTGACAACAATGAGCAAAGATCTCACAATTTTTCGAGAAAGGTTCTTCGTATTTTGGTATATTTTTTTATTTTTATTTTAATATTTCCTGAAGTTTCACATTACTCTGCAAAAAACAAAATCTAATCAAGTTAAGATGACTTGAATTAAGAATGTTTTACCATGATTTGAGTAACTTTCATTTGACAAGTAAAATTAACTGCCAGTGGAACAAGACCTTTTATACTTAAAATATGAAAAAAAAATTGCGACAAGTTTTGCACTTTAAATAAGAAACGAAATCGAATGCTGCTTGAATTAAGAAAAACACACTTATTCCATAGCTGAATCCACTCAAATAAAGTCAAATGTTCTTAATTTACGTCATTTTAACTCACCTAGATATTGTTTTTTTCCAGTGTGTGGCTTTAATTGTGATGTGTACCGAGGAGTTCAATGGACAAAAGTAATTCAAGCTCTTAAGACTTTATTCTTGCCATTTTCTTTTTTACTTTCTTAGCACTTTAAACCAGCTGCATAAAAGATTCTGACAGTAAACTTCTCAAACATGAGGAAAACATTGTAATGATAATTTATTCTGAGAAGTTTAGGTTATAATTTGGCGTTTTGGCTCTCAAGACGCAATCAGAAAGCAGAATGAGCCTTATTTGAGTCTCTCTTTTGGGTTGCCAGATTCAAAGCTAAAATCCAGTCAAATGTGGACCATAGCGTTAAACCTGGACTGTTTTTTTCCTGGAATGTTCTACAGTATGGCATTTCATTTAACTATCTCCATGGAAACGAGCAAGCCACATCACCAGGCCAAGTTACAGGTCAGATCTGTGGAGAATTTGGCCCGATGACAACAGTAAGATTTCCTTTCTAGGTGTTTTTAATTCTCAAAACTCCCACAAATGAATAAACACGACTGGATAGAGCCCTTCTCGATTAATGCCATACTGTGGAACTTCTCCTCAAGCTAAGCGGTGACGTCACCACGAGATAAGCTAGCGATGGGACTTTTGGCTCCTTTGTGGGGGCCGTTGGCCGACTGGCACTTTTTAGATTTATTCACATTTATTTAAGCCAAAAAAAGAAGAAGAAACAACCAGGACTCTTATCTGTTTAAAACTGAGAGAGGAAGTGAAATTTAAAATTTGAAATTCAAGACAAAATGTTGCACTAAAATAATAATAATTTAAAAACTGACTGTTATTAAGATTGTATTTGTAATTGTAATTGTATTTTCTATCCACAAACTTTTCACTCCTGTTGTGCGTCTGTGCTGCTTCCTAAAAACTCACACACTGCACCTTTAACCTTATAAAAAATATTTGCTGCTCAAAATCGAAAATGCTGATTCTGTAAATACGTGTTTGTGAAGGTATTGTGTCTGTAAATATGCTGTATATTTGTAAGATTTGTAAATAATGTAAAGTTTTTCTAGGAAAGATTAAATTAAAGATCTAAACTTGTTTGGGGTTTTGATAGTTCAGTTTGCTTTAATAAAATGTTCTAAAATATGTCCTCTGTATGAAACATCATTCTTATGAAGGAACTGCAGACCAGTGGCGCCCCCTTGTGATGAAAACAAGTATAACTATATATTCCAGTCTAGATTTTAGTTCTGGTGATTCCTGTTTTCTGTCTGCCTTTCTGTTTCTCTCTGTGGCTCTCTGTCTCACTCTCTCTACTTCTCTCTCTGTCTCTCTCAGTAGCGGCTGGTGGTGTAATTTTTTGAGGTGCGCATAGGTCAAAATTATAAATACATATTATAAATATATGTATTATGTATAGGTTATATAATATTATAAATAATACATATTATAAATATATGTATTATGTATAGGTTATATAATATTATAACAAATGCCAGAAACAGACAGTCATTTTAGTCACTATTGGCTGAACTTTATCTCGAGCACAACGCACAGCCAAGTGCAAAGTTTACACAGCAACACAACCTGATCCAAGTGCTCACACCCAGCCACAACAACACAACGTAACACAGCGCTCACAATCAGCCCCTACACCCAGCCACAACAACGTCATTTACGCACTATTTACACACTATAACACTGTTTACTGTGAGGCTCCATCCTCAGAAGCTAACGAAAACAAGCCTCTTACCTTCTCTATGGGACTGATGCAGAGTGTGTCCTTTACCCTCTGTGCTGTTGGTTCTGTCTCCAATATGTCCCGGTCCAGTCAGGTCCAGACACAAGCTCCTGGAGCCAAGTGCAGGAGCTGGTTCTAGTCTTAATACCACTTCCCACTTCATTCTGAAAGTTACTCCAGTCCATATTAGCACCAGGGCACCAGGTGGACTTCAGCCCTCTGCGCTACGCCCAGGAGAACTTTTACACCCAGAAACGATGCAGTGAGTCCTGACAGCAAGTGCCCCAGCCCTGGCAGCAGCAGTGGGTGCTGCAGGTCTCGGTCTGTGTCCATGTGTCCAGTGCTTTGGGTCTCTCCTCCCGCTCTCCTGTGTGAATGTTTATGCTAAAAGCAGCTAGCCGCCATTAGCCAGTGTGTGAATCAAGAGCCATAAATGTCACCACAGCCAATGCACTCATTTCATTGCCGCTTTTCTTGCTCGGCAGAAGTGTCCTGCTGAAGAGAAGACACATTACTCCCTGAAAACTGTTCCTCGGACGCACTTTGACTGAAGTTGAGCTCGTCAAAACTGTATAGCACACAACTCTCTCTCACTCACTCAAGTTCTCCATTCATTAGCCCGTTGCATTAGCATTAGCCTGTTGGGCTGAGGCGGGACAGAGCAGCTGAATCCTCATAGGTCAGAAATGTGATAATGTTTATAAAGACATTTGAGTCGCCCGCACCCTGCGCACCAGGACTTATTACAGGGCTGTAATGTAAAGTAATGGGCAGAAGCAACATAATGACGTCAAATTTTCAGAGTTCAGCACCTTCCACAGACCTCCATCAGGCCGCTCCGACTTAGCGCACTCAAATGAGTGTTGCCAACACCCCAGTAAGAAAAGTAGCTATTGGCTGCCCTAAAAATCGCTAGAAGTTGCTAGATGACATCACTGACTATTTTGCATATTTTTTGCATGGAATGTCGTAACAGATGTTGTTGGAAAAAAGATAACCTCGTGGGAGAGACAAAAAAGTGTGTAAAAACACCTCAATTATTTAGATAGATTAGATTAGATATCTGTATGGCGTTGAAGGCTGAAAGCCTATGCGCCAGTCTTTAGTCTTGTTCAGTTATTCAAACAAATCTGCTGGGGCCTTGAAATTGAAGCGCAGTCGATGGTCCCTCCAAAAGTCATCCAGTCTGGACTTGAATGAGTTCAGGGTTGGAGCTGTGACGACTTCTTCAGGCAGTCCATTCCACTCATTCACCACTCTCTGTGTAAAGAAATGTAGCCTCTGTCTTGAGCCACAGTACATCTTCGTGATCTTGAACGGGTGCCCTCGAGTCACATTCTTCTTCTCCAGAGGAAACATTTTCTCACAGTTGACATCAAACAGCTGGTGTGTGTACTTGTATACATGGATCATGTCCCCTCTCAGTCTGCGGTGGACTAGTGTTGGCAGCTGTAGACACCTTAGTCTCTCTTCATAGCTCTTGTCTTTCAGTTCAGGGACTAGCTTTGTGGCCCTACGCTGGACAGCTTCTATTAGCTCTATTTCTTTCACACACAATGGGCTCCAGACTGAAGATGCATATTCCAGTCTTGGTCTGATTAGGCCTTTGTACAGATAATTGAACAATGATTTGTCTATGAAACTAAAAGTTCTGCGCATAATTCCCACCAGTCGGTTTGCGGCTGACACGATACTGTGACAATGTTTAACAAAAGTTAGCTCATCATCAACACATGCACATATACACTCTCAGGTCTTTTTCAACTTCACTAACTTTCAAGGTTGTCCTCTCCTCTCCTTCCCCCATAGTGTATGATGACTTTGAGTTTCCCAGGTGTAGAACCATACACTTGTCAGGATGGAAGATGAGCTGCCATTCCTGTGACCATCCTGTCAATATTCTGCTGTAAGCTCTCTTTATCTTCATCACGGTTTACTTTATGGTAAATCTTTGTATCGTCGGCATAGATTTTAATACCGCAGTCAACTACATCAGGCAAGTCATTTATAAATTTATAAACAAACAACAGTGGGCCAAGGATACTCCCTTGTGGTATTCCACTGACGACATTTTCCCATGAAGAAAATGCACCATTTACACACACTCATTGCTTTCTATCACTCAGGAATGACTCTATCCATCTCAACATATTACCCTCTATGCCATAGCTTTTAACTTTCAATAGGAGCCGTTTATGTGGGACTGAATCAAACGCCTTCTGAAAATCACAGTATATTATGTCCACACTATACTTATTGCCCAACATTGTTGTCCATTCTTCTCGGCATTCAAGAAGTTGAGTCACTGTAGAGCGGCCAGGGAGGAAGCCATGTTGGTGACTACTGAAGAAGTTGTTAGCCTTCATATGTTCCATGAGTTCTTCCCTGACAATGGATTCCATCACCTTGCACACTACAGATGTCAGGCTTACTGGGCGATAATTAGCTGCTTCATGTTTGGAGCCCTTCTTGAAGATTGGGCTGATCTGACCAAGTTTCCAGCCTTGCGGCAGACAGCTACTCTTCATTGACTTCATTGACTTCATTGAGCAGTCTCTTTCAAAACTCTGGGATTTATCTGGTCAGGCCCACTTGATTTGTTTTATTCAGAGCCTGTAGTTTCTTGAGTACCTGGTCTTCTTTGATAACTATGTTATGCAGGACTTCAGCTGGCTGATGGTATGTTGGAACAGGCAAGGGATCCAGCTTCTCACTTGTGAAGACCTTGAAAAACTGTTTGTTGAGAACGGTGGATTTATCTTCATCTGTCTTAGTGCGTTCTTTCCCAAGCCCAGTGTTTAGGTCAGGGATTCATGACCTGTTATTCAGCTTTGATGAAACGTATGCCCAAAAAGCTTTGGGGTTTATTTTGGCCTCTTGTGCAATTTTCATTTCAAAGTCTCTCTGGGCTTTGCGTGTCGCCCATCTCGATTGATTTCAAGCTCGTACATACCCACAGTACTCTTGCCCTTCTTTAGATGTTACGTATCTTCGCCAGCTAGCATATTTCTTCTTTACCTTAGCAAGGGCGCTATTGTTCATCCACAAGTGCCGTTTCTTGTTTGATCTAGGTGTTCGCGGGATATGCTTTTCACATTCTTCATTCAGCTTCATTTTGATGATGTACCAGCTCTCCTCTACATTTTTGTCATCTAACAGAGTGGACCAATCTGTTTTTGCAAGGGATTCGGTCATGACTTGATAATTTCCTCTAAAGTATTTATACCTCATGTCATTATATTCCTTTGATACATAGCTGAATTGACATTTCAACATTATGGCTGCATGGTCGCTCTTCCCTAGTGGTGCAGCTATACTGATGTCTGAGATCAGTTCTTTTTCATCTGTGAATACTAAGTCTAAAATGTTAGCCCGTTGACCTTCTCTGTATCGGGTTGGCTCTGTAACATGTTGGTGGAAGAATGCATCTCTAGTAGCTTCGAGAAATCTCCTAGCTGGGTGTTCCATATTCAACAAACACATCTCATCTACCCAGTCTATTTCTGGGAAGTTGAAATCACCCATTATAAGCATGTTTGTGTTTCTCTGAGAGCTCAGTGAACTGAAAAGTTTGCACAGTTTATCATTATTTTCATCTGGACTATTTGGACTTCTGTAGATACATGCGAGTATTAGCCTCTTCCCGTTATCTTGTGCAATCTCCACCCAGACTGATTCCTCGAGATCTCTGGTAGTAGTTTCATATGCTGATGGGTTTAAGTCTGCACTCACGTACAGGGCCACTCCCCGGGTACCTGCGTCAATGATGTTGTGGAAGAGCTCATATCCCTGCAGCTGTATTTCACATGGGTCAAGCTGGTATCTGCAGTTTTTTGGCTTTACTTCTGTGATTGCAATCACATGTGGTCGGTGTATGTTGATAATGATTTGCAGCTCTTTTATTTTGTTACTAAGAGAATCAGCATTTGTGTAGTAAACTGATAGGTTGCTAATCCTCTTCAGATGTGTTTTGTCATGTGGGCCACCTGCATTGTTAGAGTTATTCCTGTTCTCACATTGTGTTGGGCTTATTGACTTGCCAACTGAATACACAGATGGTTTGCACTTCTTTGTTGTTTTGCTGCTTGCTTCCCTACCGGTTTTATAAGTCTCTTAGTTGCACTTTTTGTTGTATTATGTACGCACTTCAATGGTTCTGTAGACTCAGTTTCATTCACATCCAGTGGGTACTCAGCTTCGCCTATTTCTGTGTTTTCAAGAAGATAAAAACTATTGTGAATACATATTGGTAACCCTTTGCAACTTTCATTCGGGGTGAACTTCCTCCAGTTTAGTTTGCTTCTGCCCTTGTAATGTTCACTATCCTCAGGTCCCAGGGAGGTCCCCTCACTCTGTACCTGAAGTTTTTTGGTTGTTCCTCACAATTTAACTTGTTTGCTTCAGCAACTTTTGGTTGAATCTTATCCCTGTCTTCCTTACTATAGTCCTGAGTGACACTAATCTGCTTGAATTTTTGCTCCGCATTTTTCAACTTATAAAGGTTTCTAAGAAGTGTATTATTTGAGTCCTTGCTATTGAAAACAACCTTCAGCGGCCGGGGGCTCCGTCTGGGTTCGCCATCCTTTCCTTGCTTAGGTCCCACACGAATGACCTTCTTTACATTTATATCTGATATTTCTAGTATGTCAGTACAGAGGTTATCCAGGAATTTTCTGTCATCAAGCACTCGTTCCTCTGCTGCTGATTTTGTACTCTCAGCTACTCGATAGATTATCACATTATTCTCTTTGCTCTCGCGTTCAGAATCTTCCTTCTTCTCCTCAGCCCTGGCTTCCTTCAGGATTTGCTTGAAATCTGGAGGTGTGCTGGTTCCCCCATCCCCTTGTTTCATTAGGTCGGACCACTTTTTTTTCATCTCTGATTCAGCCCAGGATTTATTAGCAGAGTTTATTTTATCTGGTACTCCCTGTCCTATTTTGTTGAGGTTTTCTTGCAGACTTTCTTCAAGAGCAGTAAGTCTTTTCCCGATGCTGTTGGTCAGTTCCTCAAATTTCTTATCAGCATCTTTATTGTGGCTCCAGCAGCTCTTTGCTTTAGGGTGGCAGCTGGGACAGAACCAAAACACATCAAGTCTGCTAAGTGTCTCATACCCCCCTTCTTTCAGTTCAATGCACTCTGCACAAAAATGTCTTTCACACAGGTAGCATTCAACCAGGAGGTCATTTTCATCCTCAAATTCTTCTCACAATGGCTACAGATCCACACATCTGCTTCTTTGTCAACAGAAATAGCTTGTTTGTTACTTTGGTTTGCCTTCTTTGTTGCAGCCTTTTTCTTAGTTGTCTTCTTTTTAGGGGAGTGCACATACTTATCTAACCACGACGGCATTCAGCAGTTGCTAAACCTGAACTCTCGGGCTCCTGTCGGGCTCCTCTCAGGCTCCTCTCGGCTCCTGTCGGGCTACTCCCGGCTCCACTCGGGCTCCTCTCGGTTCCTGTCGGGCTCCTATCGGGCTCCTCTCGGCTCCTCTCGGGCTCCTCTCGGCTCCTCTCGGCTCCTCTCGGCTCTTCCCGGGCTCCTCTCGGGCTCCTGCACACTCCACAGGACACCGGTGGCTATCTCATCCGCGTTCAGTCCGTGTCACAGCGGCTTCTACAAATAAATTTGATTAGAACTACAAATAAATTTGATTCTTGCTTTGTTTTTATTAAGCTATTTTTCCATTAAAATTGGCCATCACTTCTCAAATTAAAATAATTTAAGGCCTTATTTCAACCAACCTTTGAAATCGGGGTTTGATTCTGATTCCTTCCTGTATTTTTGTGTATACAGCTTAGACTATGACATTTTTAGCTAAAGCTAGCAAAGTGTAGGGGCTAAGGCACATGGTGGACGAGGTGGGCGACCTGGTCCAATGAGGTTTTTGCGAGTGATATGCAGCTAAATATTTTGATAAATCCCGCTCGCTCTGGGAAAAGAGGCGGGATCCTTCATGGCGGCGCGTGTGCGTGATTCATTTGCACTTTGGATGGAGGGTGTAGAGCAGAGGTCTGCTCTGCTCTACACCCTCCATATAGCTCTGCACCCTGCTTTAGCAGAGGTCTGCACCCTGCTTTAGCAGAGGTCCGCTCTGCTCTGTCTGCAGCTGCCGGGGAGGAGGGAACTGAATATTTCTGACCGCGTGTTTCTGCTTTGGGGCAGGGCGGACCTCACAGCAGCGCCCGCTGCTGCTCGATGAGAGCAAAAACCGCAGGTTTTTTTTTTTTTTTCTCCAAAGAGTCTCCAAAGACCAAAAAAATCTCCAGGGACGCCAGGAAAAGTCGCTAGATTTGCCGCTAGTCGCGTTTGAGAAAATAAGTCGCCTAAAGGTGTTGGAAAGTCGCCAGATCAAGCGAGAAAGTCGCCAAGTTGGTCTCAAATTCCAGCCACATGACATGACAAAAATATGTCTGTGCAGATACACGTTCCATTTAAACAGAATATTAAACATGTAGCATAATACAAAATAACTTTGTTGTTATTTTATTTTATTTTTATCAAAGTCATGTTAGGGAGTGCAGCGCACTTGCGCTCTCTATTCACCAGCGCCACTGGTCTCTCTCTGTTTCTCTCTCTCTCTCTTTGTCTCTCTGTCGCTCTCTCTCTCTGTGTGTCTCTCTCTCTCTCTTTGTCTCTCTGTCGTTCTCTGTCTCTGTTTCTCTCTCTCTCTCTCTCTTTGTCTCTCTGTCGCTCTCTCTCTGCCTCTCTCTCTCTCTCTTTATATCTCTCTCTGTCTCTATCTCTCTCTCTGTTTCTCTCTCTCTTTGTCTCTCTGTCACTCTCTCTGTGTCTCTCTCTGCCTCTCTCTCTGTCTCTCTCTTTGTATCTCTCTCTGTCTCTCTCTCTCTGTCTGTCTCTCTCTCTATGTCTGTCTCTCTCTGTCTGTCTCTCTCTCTATGTCTGTCTCTCTCTGTCTGTCTCTCTCTCTGTCTCTCTCTCTGTCTGTCTCTCTCTCTGTCTCTCTCTCTCTTTCTGTCTGTCTCTCTCTCTCTGTCTGTCTCTCTCTCTCTGACCCTCTCTCACACACTTTCTCTGCCTCTCTCTATTTTCTGCCAATCCACCCTCTCATTTTTCTCCCCTCTCATCTTCTTCCTCCTCTTTGTCTTACCCTCCTTTGTCTGATTTCCCTCTCTTCTTTTTCTCCTCCCCCTCTCGCTCTCCCTCCCTCTCTTTTCTGCCTCTTTCTCTTTACTGTCTCTTCTTTCCCTCTCCTCCTCCTTCTCCTTCTTCCTCCTCCTCCTCTTTTTTTTCTTATTTCTGTCTCTCTCCTCTATCTCTCCTCTTTGTTTCTCTCTCTTTCCTACCTCTCTTTCTCTCTTCTCTGCCAGCCTGGCCTCTCCCTTTTCTCTCCTCCCTCTCTTTCACCACCATTCTTATGAAGTAACTGCAGACCAGTGGCGCCCCCTTGTGATGAAAACAAGTATGTCTGTCTATAGGCTAGATTTCAGTTCCTGTCAGTCCTGTTCCCTCTCTCTTTCTTTCTCTTTCTCTTTTCTGCCTCTTTCTCACTTCTGCAAACCCACCCTTTAACCATTTTCTCTCCTCCCTCTCTTTTCTCTACCTCTTCTTTGTCTTACCCTCCTTTGTAAGATTTCTCTTTCCTCCCTCTCTCTTTCTCACTTCTCTTGGCCTCTCTTCTTTTTCTCTCCTCCACCTTCTCCTCCTCCTCCTCCCTCTTTATCTAACCTTTCTTGTCTGATTTCTCTTTCTCTCTACTCTGCCAACCTCGCCTTTCTCCATCTCTCTCCTCCTCCCTCCCCTTTTTCTTTTTCTCCTCCACCTCTTCTCTCTCTTGTCACCCTCTCCTGCTAACCCATCTTCCTCCCCTCCTCTTTTCTTCTCCTCCTCTTTTTCTTCTCTGCCCCTCCCTATCTCCTTTGCTCCTCAATCTCTCCCTCCTCCTTCTTCTCCCCCTCTCTTTCGCCCTTCTCTACCCCTCCCTCTGTCTTTTCCTCCTCCTCTCTCTCTTGTCACCCATCTTTCTCTCCTCCTCCTCTCCTTCTCTCTTCTCTGTCCCTTCCTATGTCCTTTGCCCCTCAAGCCCTCTCTCCTCACCCTCTTCATCTTTCCTCCTCCTCCTCTCTTCTCTGCCCCTCCCTCTCCCTTTTCCTCCTCCCCTTCTCTCTCTTCTGTCTTTCTTTCTCTCTGAAATCATCAGTTTTGTCTCAGGGGGTCGACAGGATGCAGCCGTCTCCTCTGTCTCTCCTGTTCGGTGAGTAAACACAAAAACAGACCTTTATTTGCATATATTTAGATTAAATTATATTATTTTTTCAACAAAATGATTATATTTAAGCTTTTATTTACAGTCCTGTCTATTGTAATGTCTAGTTTGACTATTTTAGTGAAGCTTATCATTTCACTTCCTTGTCCAAAGGCAGCAACTCTGATTTAATTATAGAACTCCTACCTAATAATTAGAACCAATAAAAATAAATTACAGCTTTTCTTTTGTTACTTGAAGGTTTAAAGGTGCATTGTGGAAAGTATCTGACGTCCCCTCTACCAGAAAAGTGACACGATGCTCCTTTAAACTGTTCCACAAACCACCAAATCGAGTCATAAATACAATATTATGCCAATTCATCAGAAATGTGTTAAAATCTGTGTAAATGTCTGAAGTTCAAGTATGACAGAAAGAAAAGTGACCTTAAAATTGACAACAACAGTGCAGAAATATCACATACGTGTTTTTAAGCGGCTTAGTATTTTTATTTTTATGATTGGGGGTTTCCAGATTGTAGAATGTGACGATGTTATACTCCCTGATGAATGACGAGGGACAGATTTCCTTATTCTTTACATTACATTGTACTTTGACATGAAATATCCAAAAGGTAAATTCACAAGTGTGGAACCTGATCATTTCTATTGACGGTTTTCATGTACTTTTTACAGCATTTTTTTTTTAATCTACCTTGATCAAGCAAAGTCCGTGTGTCCTTTTGAGGGTCTAAGCCTGAACAAACGTCCGGAGGGTCATTCAAACCTGTTATAAACGCACAGATTTGAATTAGTCACTGTTTTGATCAAAAGTTTGGACACCCCTGCGGTAAAGTCACAAATGTTGATCATTTGTATTAGTGACTAGACCCAAGAACTCACGATATTACCAGGACAATTGGCACTTTAACAATATTAATTTTAGCTGCACAACGTCTGTATTAAATCATATTAACCTATAGAACACATGTGTCAAACATGCGGCCCGGGGGCCAGATCCGGCCCTCCAAGACCTTTAATCTGGCCCTCGGCTGATTTTTCTATTAAAATACTTAAAATTTTCAGATTTTTCTGTTAATTTTCTGCACCGTTTAGCATAGCAGCGTCTCCGGGGTTTCTGTACGTTGCGACTCCCACCAGAGCAGCACAAATGAAGACTTTCCTCTTTCCAAACGCTCTTAAAGGACGATCGTTTTGACTGTCGACCGTGACCCTCATCAGCAAAATGTCAAAAAATGAGAAAAGCAGATGCTGAGTTCAGGATTTCCCAAGAAAAATAGTCTAATTCTTATTTGTTGACAGAGGTGAATGGGAAATCTGTGCTCAGTGTGTTTGGAACAAGTGGCGTTGCTCGAGGAATATAATCTTAAACACCACTACGAGACACGGAGAAAAATACGATAACTTGAAGAGAGAACTGAGTTTTCTGATCCGGCCCTTTTGGGATCAAAGTAGGTTGCATACGGCCCCCGGACCAAAATGAGTTTGACACCCCTGCTATAGAATATTGTGATGTCACCTGAAACCAAATATTTAAAAAAAACTATCTTGCATTTACTCAAAATAACAGTACAAATGAATAAATCCAAGATGTAAAGAGTACATGGAACATTAAGGAACATTCCAACTCAGTCACATCTCCACGAAAAGTTACACAGTGCACCTTTAAAATGACGACGTAGCTCAGAATTGTGATTTTATTTATGTTTTTCTCTCATTGGAATGCCTCTGGAGATGTGCCGTGTCGTTTTCAAGGGGCTCCAAAAACACCAAATATCAGTAATACACAAAACAACACAATACAAAGGACAGAAGACAAAAGTTACAGGCTGTAAACCCAAACATTTTAGAAATACTTCTACTAACTTAAATATGTCAAGTTGCTGTGACATGTTCTTCTTTTTGAGTCATTTTAACTCATATTTTTGTGGCTGTGGGTATAAGTGAGCCTAACTTAATAACATAGATCAGGTACAACTTAGTAGATTTTAGTAATTAAACACTGAGAATGATAAAGTCCTGTTATTTCTTTTGTTTCCAATAGATGAAATGATTTAAAAATAAACTCAATTCACATAAGACATACATTCTCTTCTCTATAATCCGCTCTAATTTAATGTCTCTCGCTATTTTAAAATGTTATGACGATTATTCATGTTTCAATTGTTTGTATTGTGATTTTGATGTATGTCTTGTTCTGTAAAGCACTTTGAATTACTTTGTGCTTTACAAATAAACTTGCCTAAAACACAGCGCCGTTTCAAAGCGCTTCACCAAATGAATGAACTGATTCCAGGGGTTTGAAAACGTTCAATTTTAAGTCATAATGAATGAAAAAAATGGAGTTGCTTTAACAGAAAACGGTGAAAACTACTGCAGATATTTGAGTTGAGCTAAATAAGCACTTTTAATTCAACTGTTATCAAAAAATACAAGGAGCGCGCCGCCCGATCTTTTAAGTTCTGGAAGATTGTGACTTTTAAGTTCGTCAGGTTAAAATATTAATCGATTTTATTTCACATTTACATTTAGCACACAAAAATAAGAGTATACATACAATACATAATGATATAAACGAATGGAAAAGTAATAATAGAACAAATTGAATAATGAAAAAGACAGACAAGGAGTTTTGAGACGTGAAAACAAAGACAACTGAAATGACTTGAAAGTCGAGTGAGTTTGCGTCTCTCTAGCAGAAACTCCTCCACTGTCGTCTTTTGTTTCGAGTTGACCTGTTTGCACGATCCTGCTGACGTGACTTTATTATCAGGCTTTGTTATTTCACACTTTCTCCACCTCAACATCCTGTGTGACACTTACACAGTGGCTGCGACCTTTAAAATGCACTTGAACTTTGCTTTTTGCAGTACTTTGATTTTTTTTAAATTTTAATTTAGTTTTGATCAAATGTTTTAATGGAACCGCAAACGAACACTGACACTATGCACTAAGGCGAGTTTTTTTGTATAGCACATTTCGGACACACAGTAACTCGCAAAAAATAATAAATAGTAAAAGACGATGATATTATTAGTTAAATATAGTGACTAAAACTGCGGGGAAAACACAAAAAAAGCAAAAGGGAAGTTAAATAAATTATAAATTGGCCAAAATATAAATATAAGGAGGCCTAGCAGTACTTTTTGTTTTTATTCAATTAAATTTGTGTGCGCGTTGTTTTATGTTTGTTGTAGGTATTATTTTATGTTTTTGTGTCTTGTTTTAAGTTTATTATTGTATTTTGTTAAATTTTACTGTATATTCTGTTGTCTTTAATTAAAAAAATGAATCAAAACATAAATAATCAGCGTAAAATTGAAACTAAATGAGAGTGCGGAATGAGAATAAAAGCTTCCAAATATAAGAATGTCAACAAACGTAAATATTAAGTATAAGGATTGAATCAATGTCATTTCCGGTTGTATTTTTTATGATGATTTTTTAAATATATTTTTTCTGTAATGAAACTGGTGAGAAAAAAAACACAAAACGACTAATAATTTACCACGTTTACAAATCTGGTCATATGGACACATTTTTAAAAGCACTTTTCCATCTTCTAGGAGCTCAAAGCGTGGTTTTCTTAGGCGACCCCGCTCACAATACTGATTTGTGTTTTTTAAATACTTTTAATATAAATACTTTTACTTTTCAGTCATGTACTGGCGTAGAAAGTACAGAAGTAAGTGAAGTATAGTGAAGTAAAAGTAAATAATATCCACCTTAAATCTACTTAAAGGTGCACTGTGTAACTTTTTGGTTGGGGATTCATCACCTGCTTGTTTCTATGGATACGTCATTGCTCTGAAATGTTCCACAGTGTGACATTAAACAGCTTTACTTTACATTTATCCAACTACAGGTGGTTTTGTCGCTTAAAAATACCTAGATAAACAGGTGTTCTGAGTGTGAGCGGGGTCGCCTCTCCACAGATCTGACCTGTAACTTGGTCTGGTTTGGTCTCCATGAAGATAGAAAGGTTTAAAGCCATATTGCGGAACATTCCAGACAAACCAATAACATCTCCATGGAGAAAAAGCAGTTTGACGGACCCTCCAGCAGAAAAGTTACACAACGCATTTTTAAGTAATGTGCAGATGCTTCAAATTTATACTGCAGTAGGTGTACAGTACTTTACTACTTTTACCTTTTGGATATTTTATAGTAAAGTATAATGCGATAAAAGTGAATAAAAAGAGGGGACAATTCTGGGCCCCTAAACCCCGAGGTATGACACAATCACAATCTACAATCTAAAAACCACCAATTGTGAAACAAATTTTGCTTTTCTTATCTTTCCTTGTTCTTAATATCATTTTATCCTCCATTTTCCATCCCTCAGCTCTGTCCTTCCTCTCCTCCGCCCTGCTCCCTCTCTCCTGTATCCGCGTCATCCCGGACAAACCCGCCTTCCAGCTGTACGACTCCGTGTCCTTGCGCTGCGACGACCAGGACAGCGCCGCCGTGTGGAGGGTGAAGAGGAGCACGGGGTCCATGGGCGTGCTCCCCTGTCTGTCCGGGTGGGGCTCCACGGACTCGGACTCCCCCTGCTTCATTAAGAACATCTACCCCTCGGACATCGGGACGTACTGGTGCGAGAACGAGGAGGGAGAACGCAGCGCCAGCGTCAAGATCACCATCAGCGGTCCGTTGTTGTTTTGTTTTGGGGGTTTTTTGTACAAAATATCTACAAACATTTCATACAATTCTGTGGAAATCTTGTAAAAAGAAGTCCCTAAAAGCTACTCAAGTTATAGAAGAAGTGAACTTGATCTGATACTGACCACCTCCGAGTATAACATCACTTTGTATTTACAGTTACATCTCAAAAAAGTTTAAAAAAAATCAATCATTCAATCAAACAAACTTTATTTATAAATCATTTGTCATATAAAAATGTAACACAAAGAGCTTTACAGTGATTAAAAAGAAACAACCAGATACACACACACAAACATGCACATACACTCACACACACACACGTACATACACACACACACACACACACACACACACACACACACAAACATGCACATACACTCACACACACAAACATGCACATACACTCACACACACGCACACACATACACTCACACAAACATGCACATACACAGACACTCACACACACACACAAACATGCACATACACAGACACTCACACACACACACAAACATGCACATACACAGACACTCACACACACACACAAACATGCACATACACACACACACACACAAACATGCACATACACACACACACAAACATGCACATACACACACACACACAAACATGCACATACACACACACAAACATGCACACACACACACAAACACACACATACACACACACACAAACATGCACATACACACACACACACAAACATGCACATACACACACACAAACATGCACATACACACACACACACAAACATGCACATACACACAAACATACACTCACACACACACACAAACATGCACATACACACACACACACACACAAACATGCACATACACACACACACATGCACATACACACACACACACACAAAGATGCACATACACTCACACACACACACGCCCATACACACACACACACACACACACACACACACATACACACACACACACACAAACATGCACATACACACACACACAAACATGCACATACACACACACACACAAACATGCACATACACACACACACAAACATGCACATACACACACACACAAACATGCACACACACACACAAACATGCACATACACACACACACACACACATGCACACACACACACACACACACACACACCTACAAACATGCACACACACACACACACACACACATACACACACACAAACATGCACATACACACACACAAACATGCACATACACACACACACACACACAAACATGCACATACACACACACACAAACATGCACATACACACACACACACAAACATGCACATACACACACACACACAAACATGCACATACACACACACACACACAAACATGCACATACACACACACACACACACACAAACATGCACATACACACACACAAACATGCACACACATCACACACACACACAAACATGCACATACACACACACACACAAACATGCACTCACACACACATACTGTACACACACACATACTGTACACACACACACACTCATGCTAAAATACATTAAACTACACATAGTAAAGTTGGGGCTGAATCCAGGCGACCCAGCTGAGAAAGTCCCACCAGAGGAGCCGTCTACACCGGGAGGAGCCACAGGGGCCAGAGGAGAGACGGGGCCCGAGCACCAACTACCCTCCAGGAGACAGGGCCCAGGGGAGAGACGGGGCCCGAACTCCAACTCCCCACCAGGACACAGGGCCCAGGGGAGAGGTGGGGCCCGACCAGCAACCCTCCACCAGGACACAGGGCCCAAGGGAGAGATGGGGCCCAAACACCAGCTACCCACCAGGACACAGGGCCCAGGGGAGAGACGGGGCCCGAACACCAACTCCCCACCAGGACACAGGGCCCAGGGGAGAGACAGGGCCCGAGCACCACCAGGAGCCCACTGGACAGACCCCGGCAGCCGCAGCCGATCACCGCTCCCAGTGCAGAGGGCTCCTACAGAGGAAACCCTGGAAATCCTAAAAGTGATAAAGGAATATGAGTTGAAGCTAAAAGTGCCTAAAAGAAATAAATATAATAAGATATGTATAATAAAAACAAGCAAAAGTATTAAATTTCAATCAAAAACTAAGCTAAAAAGGTGGGTTTTGGGCCTTCTTTTTGGCCCTGAGCTCCTCCGGCAGGCTGCTCCATAGACGAGGGCCTTGGTACTGGAAAGACGCCTCTCCGTGAGTGTCCTGACTTTGGGAATGACCAGGAGCTGCCGGAGGAGCGCAGGGTCCGCAAGGGTTCGAACGGTAAAAGCATTTCTGAAAGATAAGAAGGCCCAAGACCATTAAGACATTAAAAAAAACAGTTGAACTTTAAAATCGAGCAAATGCAAATAGGAGGGGAGCTAACTGTAATAATAGCAAACCTGAAATACCGGTTGTTTTTGAGCAGGCCACAGCGCAGGGCGTTCCAGGCAGTGTATTGTCGAGTTGCCTGGTGATGAAAGTATACATCAGTGTCTCCGTGTTGGCCCGAGTCTATATAATGTGGATTTGACTTTCTGAAATGTGACAAAACATAGAACTTTTTCATTGTATTCTAATTTTTGAGACCTTTTTTGCACCTGTATTTACACAAATCTACTCTCCACAGCCTGCTGCATCCATAGACTATATATATATCTTATTAACCTGTTCTACATGATTTTGGTGTTTTTATTTCACAACTTTTCCCTAAAAAATAAAATTAAATAAAAAAAAAAACAGTTTGCAGTGGTCCAAAGTTATTCCTTAGTCACCTTATGCATTCAAAGCATCCTAATTATTCACCACTATGAGTTTATAAGAGCTTTTCCTGTCTTGGTGAAACAACTAGCATGCTAACAGCGAACCTGCTGATTCTTGGAGGATGCTTTATGCAGACAGGACACATACTTTGACCTCGAGATCTGCTTATACAATATATTTATACAGTATACTATGTGTTTTTGTATCATTGTTTGGCGCAGGAGACACTAGAGTGATTATACCTAAAAAACAAAACAAAAAAAAGTTTTATTGGGAAAAAATAAAACAAAAACCAACCGATCCTGAGACAAAAAAATAGCTGATAGTTAATGTTGCTTTGTTTTTCAGGAAACTTAACTGGTCCAATCCGTTCCACACCAGATCCAGACACAGACACGCCAACAGGTAAGAACTTTAAACAATATCTTAAACATTGTAATAAGTAAATATTTTCAAAACAGCTGAATAAATTGAAAAAAGAAATAAAATAAAATAAAAATAAAATGATACTAGTGACCATGATGAAAGAAAATGATGAAATAACAGTGACTTAAAGCTGAGAAAATTGTTTCAATAATGACTATAGGGGGAAAACATATTTTAAGTTGTGTTATTTTCATTTTTAAATTTCTGTTTTTGCATCTGTTTATTTTTAGTTGTTTTTGTAGTGTTTGGGTTATATGTTTGTTTTCTGTTCTGGTTATAGCTGTGTCTTGCTTTCATTTCATTACTGTTGTATTGTTTGTTGTTATAGATTATTGTCCTTAAAACAAAACAAAAAACAGTTATATTTAGAATTTTATCTGCATTTTTTTGTATTGTTTTCAATTAATTTCACTATTATTTATAGTTATTTGGATCATTTCTTTTTTTCTCCTAGATTCAGTGTCCTTTTTTTCTCCGTCTATGCTGCGAGTGCTGTGTCATGTGGTTGTGAGCGCCCCCTACCTGATCTCCACAGTCCTGCTCGGGCTCATCTACAGAGACAGGAGAATAGGTATCTCACATTACACTGTCGCCCCTATGCAGCCTGTATCTGATCTTTCAATGACACAGGCCACTTGGATATGTGCTCCTGAAACCGATACATAACCGATCTTTTGACATGTGACTTTAGTCTGAACGGCCAGGTTGCACTCATCCTTCCAAATGTACACAAACACTCGTTTTGTCAAAAAAAAATTGTGTATGAACTTCTTTTCTACGGACGTTGCTGCCACTGCCCCACAAAACTCCATGGCCAAAAACCTCGTCCTTCTCCTTTTCACTCTCCTCTTTAAAACAAATAAACTGTACATGTTCTGGCTCCGGTTAGCCAGGCTGGGGCCACCTAGTGCCTCCACTCAGTTTCATTTCTCTCCAGCGACTAGGTCAGGAATCAGAATACACTGACACTCAGAATACACTTTGGAAGAACCCCGGAAGTTGTAGTTGGTGCACCGGCCAATCAGCAAAGAGCTGTGAAGCCATGATGTCAAACTCAAGCACGTCTGGGTCTTTTTGTGGTTGTTTTCAATGGCCTGAGCTCATTGGCGCATGACCTCAAAAAAAAAATTCACTTCCGCATTTACTTCCCCGACGTCTGTCCAAGACTGTTGGGCTGTGACGTCAGAAGCACAGTTTTGACCAATCAGAGCACGAGCTGCTAGAGTGGAGCTGGCGAGGGCTCAGAGCAGGGCTAGGCTAACTCTTACAAAGCTGATTTTTAGGTGCTTTGACGATTAAAGTTCATATTGTAAAAATACAGAAGAGTCTCTACAAAATTCGGCCTTTATGAAAGCTGTGGATGCCCTGTCAGCTGAACACGGGCAGTTTGATTTCTCAAAAAATACATCGTACTTCTATGGAAGCACACATCAATCTGAGGTCACGGATGGAGGGGGCGTGTCTTATCCAGCTCTTATTATACATCCATGGTTCAGCACAACAGTAAACAAAGCGGTCCAGATGGATGTAGACGAAGCCTATTTTGTGTTGGCAACGATTCCCGACAGCCGGAACAGAGAAAGTTTGGTGAATTTTATCACGGGGAAAGACGCTATTGCCCTTCTTCCTACAGGATTTGCTATTATGCCGGTGTTGAGATTCTGTGCGTTTAAGTAGGGCTTCTTGATTGTCACTACCTGCATCAGACTTTTAACCCTGACTTAGCACATGGAGATACGCAACCCCCTGCTATTCGTCTTAAGATAAACATTAACTCCTTCAAAGACATTAATTAAAACCCCCTGCAAACCTTTGACTAAAAGCATTACTTTTAATCTGTTATCTCAACGATTACAACCTTGTGTGAACCTTCAATAAAAAACAATTCTACTCTATTACTTCCCTCTATTCTAGAGAATAACTACCCTCAATATTAAACCACCTCCCTTATAACTCTAAGTCACTCAGGCTTACTTACTCTACAGTTCTCCCCTTAATACATTTCCATACAATATTCTTAAATTGCGCTTACCTTTAGGTGGACACCGGTATCTTTACTTCCTAAAAAGTGTGCGTGCTTTGCAGATTTAGATCAATGCTTGAAATTGTCTTTATCGTGATTTTACACCACGGATTTATTTATTTCCACCACTCATACAATCATCATTGCATTCATGATAAGATAGACAAACATATAAAATATAGGCCAGCTCGAATATGAACTGACGTTCAGTATACCAGCTGGAAGAATGAACTGGTTTTATTTCAAGACAAGCTAACTCAAAAATCAACTGACTTTCTATTTGACAGACAAGGTCAGACACACAACAATTTCTAGGGAGCATAGAAAAGGAAGGAATCCACTCACAAAAAGAAATATTCAATCACAGCAAACATGCAAAACATACGCCAGTTAGAACATGAACTGGTTTTTGTTTGTTTTTTTTGTTTTTTTTTCTCACATATCAGTTTGAAAACGAACTGACATTTTCAGACATACACATGTCAGCTTGTATAACGAACTGACATTCTCAAACATACAACAGATCATTCAAAAATTCACTCAGAGAGAAAGTTGAGAAGTAATAAATGAATATATTATATGATCATTCAAACTCTCATAAGCTATATCAATATATCAAGCAATTAATCATGCATACTCACACATCCGTGTAGAACAATTTCAAGCAAATGAATAAATCACATCAGGTATTGTAGAGAAATCGGGTGAGGGAAGTTAATCTCAGAGCACCAAGCAAGCGGGGTCTCAGCTCAGAGAACTTCGAAGGCACCCTATTTGTCTTTACATTTTATACCCTCAGGTCACATGTACATTTTCCATGATCAACCAGTTTTTTGTTTTGTTTTTTTTTCTGCATTGTGCCTCTAACCCATAGGTACAGCACATGAAACACATGAGGAAGCTTCTGGAACCTATACAACCACACTTCCTCGTTTTTCCATGAGGCCTCTAAATGACCTTATCGCTTCCTCTACACATGCAGGTCACTTCGACCCGAAACATGCACACTCTACATCCTCTTTTTCCCCCTCTTATCTTATTGGCTGTTGTTGCAGACGGCAGCAGACAAGGGTTACAGAAAGCAGACATTGCTGACAGACATTAGTTTCAGATACGCAATCAAAATACGTCATAAAATCATATGCCATGGGTCGCACCCAGCCAACCTTTCCATCTTACTTTTCAGCCGGTATTACTTGGACACCATTCCGGCGCATTACATACGTCACCACCAAATAGCAGCGACTGGTTAAATAAAAAAGTACCCGCCTATTGTCGAGCAAACAAATCCTAATGCTGCGAGGTCAGATGGTTTCCAAACCGGCTGATGAATCAGGCTGGGCTCCGGTGCGACAGCAAAATTGCCAGGTGCTCAATGCTCGCGTCCATGCTTAGGCTACTTCCGTAAACACTGAGTACGCTCGCTGAGTGTGACGTCATCGTGTCCTCTAATGCTCATGCGGGACACTTTTGGGGCGTTTAAAGTTCAGACTGGAATTCACGTACAAGTCGCATTTAATTGGAAATGTGAACGACTTTGCAAAAAAATCTGATTTCACAAAAAAATCTGACTTGAGCATAAGCCTTAGGTTGTCACGATACTAGAATTTCAAACTCGATTTTGATTCTAAGGAAGAGACTTGATATTCAACACCGATTCTGATACCACAATGATACTAGACAATAAAATGTAAATTTCAGCACTAAATGGCCGTACTTTCTTTTCTATTCCCATGTTATATCTCTGTAATCCCTTAGTGCTCCAGGTAGGTTCCATAGAGGTCCATGAGCGTATACTACCACTACTACTAATACTATGTGCTATCAATTAGAATCAGTTTCACCACTTTTGACTCTATTATGTACTTGTACTGACTTAACAGTTCTCTGTAAACGTCACCTCATTGTTGTTTGGAGATTAACACTAGAAGTACCTTTAAAACCCAGAGATGGGTCGATTGACCAGAAGGATTTTACCTAACAGCCTGTCTTCAGCTGCGGACAGCTGCTTTTATTTTGGAAATGAGGCCATTACTGGTGCAGGAGGCACATGCTGAAGGGGAGACACTGTCGACTCTTGAAATCACATTTGTTTTGTTCTTTTTTGGTGTATTGAATAGGGTGTGGTTTATAAATAAAACCACAAAAACGGTCCATTTCTTTTATTTTATTTATTTCTCAAATTAATTGTGTTAAATATTTATGATATATCCCTCCTTGACACATTTTTGTGCTTTTAGCAGAAAGAAAAAAAAGAGAAAAAATATATTTGTGGGCTTTCGATAAAAAGTCAACATTTTAGAATGCTATAACAAAATGATGGATTAATATTTGCAAAAAAAATCACTATATAAGGTCCCGCTCTTTTCTTTTCATACATACGAAAAAAATACCTCTGCATTTTGCTTCCTTCTATTTGTTGAAGGTGAAGCAGGCAAATATTTATCCCCCACAAAATGCTGCCTGCAACTGCCTGTTCTGAATGTCTTTTGATTGGCTGATGGTGCAATGCACCAACAATGAGCTGTTAATTACACATCTGCCTCTGTGTATGGGACATTTGGCCTCACCTTTGTTTTTTATGATTGCCTCCAATTCACGGCTAATTGTGCACAGAGGTGGGTAGAGTTGCCAAAATATTTACTCAAGTAAGAGTAGCTTTACTTTAAAATAAATTTACTCAAGTAGAAGTAAAAAGTGGTGAACAATGTTCCCCCTAGTTTTTCATGTGTCTGAGCAAACACACTAACTCCCTGAGCAACATGCGACATGCAGACTGTGGCCACACCAGTATCACACCTGAGACCATCACAATTTACATAGATTATTCATCAAATTACTGTGGTTATTTCTGTTAGATTACTTTTACTATAACTGACTTAGAATGGCATTTATACATGTTGTGTCAGTGTGAGGGTTCTGCTGTGGTCAGTGAAACATTGAACATTACAATATTCTGAAAAATAACCTCACATAAAATTTAATTATAGTGTATAAACCTGTAAAACCACATGAAGAGAGATTTTTCAGCTTGATAAATATAGCCTACATGTAGCTGCAGATTTTTTTAGGGATTGTAGGACCTATAGGCCACTATAAGATGTGTCTTTCCCAAAATAATGATCTCCAAAATATAATTTTTATCACTTTATATCTTGCTTTTTAATCATGAGCCTATTTAAGTCATTTTGTGTGAGTGTCAGAGTTCTGTGGTGTAACGCTCTAATCACTCAAGTAAGAGTAAAAAAGTACATGACATCTTATGGGAAGTGACCAGGTAGTCCTCCCCCTGCTGATTCATCAGGTAATGGATGCATTTACAAATGAACAGATGCTAAAAAATTATGGCCATCAGAGTCGTCAGTTTGACCCTTCTCCAGGACTTTAGGGAGGCTGTCAAAATTCCCGGGACTTCTAGTGTTAAAAGGATTTGCAAGTTTGTTTTGAGGGATTACAGAATTATTCAGGCTTTGTACAAACATTAGCGGGATTACGGTGAATCCTGACTGGAGTTGAAGAAGACATATTATGCAAAACTGACCCCTTTGAGCTTTCCACCATGTTAGAATACTGTTCCCTCATTAAAAACATACATGTGGAGTTGCATTTCACTTCATTTTGATTTCACTTACATTCCATAGAAGTCTTTTACCTCTAAATCAAAACGAAAATACTCCAGGTCTGTTTGTGATGAGGAAACAACATTATCACATAGATCAGAATAGTGTAATATGGGCCCATTACCTTCTAAATGATCAAATTCCGAAAGAAATTAAATTCAAGACGATGTTTAAATGCGAATAACAATAACATAAATGCATAATATTTGATCTTTAAGGTGAAAGAATTGAAGATTTGGTCATATATTACACAAAAGTTAATTATTGTGATTAGCCTGTCTACATCTCCAAAGCTCAAAATGCTCCGTTCCACCTCGTGATGTCATGAAGTGGTAGTTTTCAATAGTTTTTTTTTTAACCTTTAGTTCAGCAAAGATTGACAGGTTCAGCTCTAAAATGATCCAAATGAGTTTAGTGAAGGTGTGTGGAGTTTAAAAACACAACGGAGAACTTCCTGTATCACCACACGACACCACAAGGGGGAGCGGAGTGTTTCGCTTTTGAGAGAAGAACTCAGCGTAAATATGCAGTGTTAAACATGTGTAAATGAAACGAAACACAACTCCAGGTCCGTTTGTGATGAGGAAACAACATTATAGCATAGATCAGAAAATAGTTACGTTTACGTCACAAACCAGGAAAGATTCGGAAAGATGCGACGACAACTTCCGCTGTAGTTCCCGACACTGACCTCACTGACCGACTGTGAGCAAACCCACTGAAGAAGGGCTACGTTTACGTGATGACGGTCTGAACAGAAGACGCAAAAGTGGCGCCGCGTCTTCGCTTTTTATTCCGCGTTTAGACAAGCGTTTTCGGGAGGAAATCTGCGTGCATACGGTGACGCCAAGTGTGAGGAATTCGATGGAAATGATCCGATATGTTTGTTTCTGTGTACTGTATGTGTGTGACGTAAACACGTACGCGGCGTGACCAGATTTGACCAGAGTTTTGTAGCGTTTTTTTTTAGCATGTTCACAACTTTTCCACTCTGGAGGATAGTTTCAGATTTTTGCGCCACTGTCTAAACGAAAGGCATAATATTTTGTCGTTTTTACCCGCAAGCTCGTGTAAACAGGCCCTAAATGTGGTTGCTGGTAAAATGAAGACTGCATACGTATGTACTGTTTGGAATGATTGCAAATTTGATGCCTTTATCTCTTCTAATCGCATGTGCCCAGTGCGCTCGGAGTCGTGCGTCAGCGGGGAAATGATGAAAACTGAGGTACGGCTGGAGCTGTTGATTCGTCGAACATAACGGAACGCTATAACGACATGGAGATGAAGAAAACTGGGACATTTTCTCAGTTTTCCTAGATCTTGTCAGATTTACTGCCGCGAACAGAACCCGCCGGAAGTTGTCATTGCATCCAAACATCTTCCTTCCTGTACAGGCCTTTTAATATTAGATACAGTGTTGATCTGAAACTGCTTCATAATAGAAACAGCTCCTCCATCAGCTGAAAAACTGATGTGATAAAAATGAAACAGTTCTGATTTGTGTGTGTTTTGTGTTTTGTGGCCATACCGGCTCGTCAAAGCCTGATCCCGTCTGATCTCAGAAGCTAAGCAGGGCCGGGCCTGGTTAGTACTTGGATGGGAGACCACTGGGAATTCCAGGTGCCACAGGGGGGCGCCAGTGGCAAAAACTGTCGTAATGTCCTTAGGCAAGACACATCACCCACATTGCCTAGTATGAAAGTGGTGTGTGGTGGTCGGAGGGGCCGATGGCACAGATTGGCAGCCTCGCTTCCGTCAGTCTGCCCCAGGGCAACTGTGGCTATAATAGTAGTTTACCACCACCAGAGTGTGGAGTGAATGAATAATGCTCTGTGAAGCATCTTTGAGTGTCCTGAAAAGCGCTATATAAAACTGATGCATTATTATTATTATTATTTTGTTTTTGTTTTTTTGCAGCTTCTCAAACCAACAGCAAAAGAAGCGGACGCCATGATGTCATTATGGAGATACAAGTTTGAACGGACCAAACTCCGAATCCTACAAAGATACTGACTCCTATTTAAAGAAGACATATTTCGTTTTTTCTGTTTTTGTTATAATCTATGAAACCCGTGGATCAGTGTTATAATTTTAATAATAATTTTAATTCACAATATTGATCGACTCAATAAAAGAAGCGTCATCAGGACAAAGAGCTGCTCTGCCGGACCATGTTGACAGCGCCCCCTATTGCTCATAGTAGAGAGTAGAGCTGTACTTAAAAGTATTGGTATGTCTATATAGTGTTATGAACTTCTTGGCGATACGTATTCAGAGTACTCATTTTGAGTAATTGTAAACTAGTACAGTTACTTTGGTGGTTTCCAGAATGCAGTTATGGTATTGGTAATTGATTTTAAATTGTCGAGCTGTACACTGAATCTGCACAGCCTGAAAAAGTGTTTTATTTATATTTTTTTACATTAAGGGCATTGTGAACGTATTTTTTAAGAAAATTAAATCGGAAGGAAGTACAGAGCAGTGGGAGTGTATGGGTGACTCCCAAACATGCACTGTAGATGTGAAAGTGGAGTGTGTGTGAGTGTTGGTGGTATCCTACTACCACCGGGTCTGGAGTGAATGAACAATGCTCTGATAATAATGCTCTGTAAAGCGTCTTTGAGGACATGTGTCTGTGAAAAAGCGCTATGGCTGTTGCTGTAAGGCCACCCTGTGTGTCCAGAAAGGCACCAAATGAATAAAAATGCATCAACTAAATACAACTTTGAGAGGGTAAATGAGAAGGAAACCTACTATTTGGGCCTGTTTACATGAGAACGCTTGTGGGTAAAAATGACAAAATATTTTATCGTAAGTGCTTTATGTTTCGTTTGGACGGTGAGGGTCGTTTTGTGGCTTAAAAGCGCAAAAATCTGAAACCACCTTCCAGAGTGGAAAAGTTTTCGCTTACACTGCCCAAGATGCAAAACTCTGGTCAGATCTGCTCACGTTGCGTTTACATCATATGCATACAGTACACAGAAACAAACATGGCGGATCATTTCCATGCGTCGGACCTTCAGCTCTAAACTTACAGGAGGCACCCAACAAAGGTACAGAATATGCAGAGATAATATTAGTGATCAGGGGAGGATCTGCAATTACCTGTGTCAAATTCTGGATGCACCAGTTCGTCGCAGGCGAGCCAGACGACTGTGGACAAGACCTGGAGAACCAGTCGGTGCCACATGACATGCTTACCCAATCAAACTCCACACACTTTTCTGTCTTTGGATGCACGCAGTTTTCCTCCCAAAAACGCTCGTCTTAATCTTGATATGTGAAATATTAATCTATGTGGATTTTATGGCTATTCAAAAGTTACAACCAAAAAGTAATACAAAGCACCTTTAAAGTCTATATCTCACAGTTTGTTATTGTCTGTATGAGTCCAGTATGTGAGGTGGATGTCCTCTTTTCACTCAGACCTTACAACCACAAGAGACGACCCAGACAAGAACTGAAGTTCTTTTTTACTTCTGGTTTACTCCTAGTTTAACCCTGTCCTAGTTCTGGTACAGATTAAGGTCTGTTTTAGGTGTGGCTCAGTCCAGGTTTGATTTTGTTATTTAGTCCTGGTTCAGACCTTTTTAGCCCTGGTTTAGCTCTGGTTTAGTCCTGGTTTAGTTCTTGTCTAAACCATGGTCTGAACCAGGACTAAATAACAAAGTCAAACCTGGACTGAGCCACACCTAAACCAGACCTTAATCTGCACCAGAACTAGGACAGGATTAAACCAGGAGTAAACCAGGAGTAAAAAAGAACTAAACTGGGACTAAACCAGAATTTAGCCAGAACAACACCAGGAGTAAAGCAGGACTGAACCCAAACTAAACCGGGAATAAACAGACCTAAACCAGGACTAAAACTACATGAGGATTGAAACAAATCTAAACAAGAACAAAACTAAGACTAAACAGGGACTAAACTGAACCAGGGCTTAAACAGAACTAAACCAGGATTAAACCAAGACTAAACAGACCTAAACCAGGACTAAAACTAAACAAGAAGAAAACTAGGACTAAACCAGGACTAAACGAGGGCAAGAGCTACACCAGAAAATACCAGATTTTGCCCATTAATATTTTGTCTTTCCAGTTGTTTGACTTTAAATTATAGACCAGATGTTACTCCCGACCGACAGTTGCTCTCTAAGTTACTTTTACTTGAGCAGTACAGTACTTTTCCCAAATACTTTTTAACCTTACTTCAGAAATTTCTTAGACCACTACTTTGTAGTTCTACGGGAATATTATTGTGAAATAACATTATGCTTACTTAAACATTTTTGTTTACTGTACCACTTTTGGTCTGGACAAGACGTGAGTCTGACCTTGTTTTTGTGATTTCTGGCCTGATTTTGTGGTTGAGCTCTTTCATAAATGTGGGCTGAAGCACAAGACGATTCTGAGAAAAACAGACAGCAAAGTGACAGTGCCCCCGATACAGCCACGTACAGGAAATCACTTTTGTGCACTTCACACTCATTTCACATTGTGGTGCTTGTGGTAATTCCATTATTTTTATTATATTAACATTTCTGTTGTTTAGCCACTGTGGTTTAGATCCCCAATCCAGGAGCTTACCTTCTCTAGTAGGTGCGTTTCCCCCAGATGCTTCACAGAAGGGCAGATGCTCGAGAAATGATGACAACTCTGACACTTTTTTTTTTTATTGTGAAAAAGACAACTAGATACAGATTTATACAACAACAACAGCAGTACAGGACAACAGACAGCAGACAAAAAACAGAACAAAAACAAAACACACACACACAATATATATATATATATATATATATAAAAGGGTAAAGGAAAAACAAAAAACTAAGAAATAATAATGATCAAGAAGGGAAATTGTGTTATGTGTGCGTGTGGGTGTGTATAGGTGCGTTATGTATGTGTGTGGTTGTGTATGTGTGTGTGTGTGCGGAGGTGTTTGGCGTTTACTATAGTACTATTGTTACCATCATTACTGTGCTACCATCTTGCTGTTGCTACTGTCACCATCACGGTCACCATATGGTGGTTCGTCCTCATCGCCAACACCACTTTCAGGTGGTAAATTTGAGTTTGGTTAAATAATCCCCCACCCAATCATTTCAGCAACCCTGCATTTACCCTGTGTTTTGTCTGTTTTTTGTTTTTTTTGTTTTTTTTTATGATGACAACTCTAATAAATGTAAATATGATTTATTTCACAGATAATAGAGTCAGCCAATTAACAGACAGTTTAAGTCTGGATCCTCTTAAAAGCCCAATGCAAGAAAGACCCAGAAGAACTTGTTAGGGTTACATTTATAATATCCTATACAAGGACATCCCACTCTGACCATATGGAATTTGTCAAACATGGTTTGAGGAAACACTTCTCCATATATTACCCACCACACCACACATCAAACGCTTTCATAACAAAATACATCTGGTCCAAAACCACCCGCAGGCCCAACAGAACTCCCATCTTCTGTCAACTCCATGGGCTCCTGATTGGTCGGCTCATGCTCCTGGGGGAGTGGTTCTTGCTCCTCACTGGCTTGTACTTCCCCTGGTTGAGTGGTTCTTGCCCCTGGTGGAGTGGTTCTTGCCCCTGGTTGAGTGGTTCTTGCCCCTGGTGGAGTGGTTCTTGCCCCTGGTGGAGTGGTTCTTGCCCCTGGTGGAGTGGTTCTTGCTCCTGGTTGAGTGTTCTTGCCCCTGGTGAAGTGGTTCTTGCCTCTGGTGAAGTGGTTCTTGCCCCTGGTGGAGTGGTTCTTGCCTCTGGTGGAGTGGTTCTTGCCCCTGGTGGAGTGGTTCTTGCTCCTGGTTGAGTGGTTCTTGCCCCTGGTGAAGTGGTTCTTGCCTCTGGTGGAGTGGTTCTTGCCCCTGGTGGAGTGGTTCTTGCCTCTGGTGGAGTGGTTCTTGCCCCTGGTGGAGTGGTTCTTGCCCCTGGTTGAGTGGTTCTTGCCCCTGGTCATGCGGTTGGAGCCAGTCCATAGGCTTGTTGGTTTCCTTCTATTAAAAATAAAGGTTTAGTTATTCTAGCTTTTATTCTTTTGCAAATTACTGTTTTTATGTTCCAATACTCTCTCACCTTGATTACGTTTCTTAACAAAACAATAAATAACAAAAGCACAAATAACAGCAACAACAGCAACAGCAGCAAGACTCCCACCGATAATATCAGCCTGTGAAGTGTCACCTAGAGGAAAATGAAGACATACAGTTTAAGTTCACTCCAGACTACTGTCTATTTTGCACATTCACTACAGTGTACACAGAGTTAAATCAGATCTAAACCAGGGCTAAACCAGGTTTAAACTAGGACTAAACCAGGTCTAAATCATTACTGAACCAAGGTTAAATCAGAGCTAAACCAGGTCCACAATCTGAGGTGTACGATCAGAACAGCTGAAATATGGAAAAAATTATTATGACTATTTTACTTTATATTATGAATCTTAAAAACATCAAGAACAGACTAAGGCAGCATTGCTGGTGATCTGTTTTTTTATTAATAGTTTACTTTTTTGTTTAGGTCAACACTAAATTTAGAGTATTTTGACTAGAAAATGTCATTGTCAAAATATAGAAATATAGAAAAGTCCACGGCCGGGTTTCAGATTTTGACGTTCATATTTTTTTCGGGTTGGGCTCTCATAGGCCCCATGAAAATGAAAGTTTGAGGTGACACTACTGAGTCTTTTTCAGGACTAATGTTCAAAATTGCAGCTCTGAGTTTGAGTTTTTGACATTGGTCACTGCATGTCTGGCCTTGTTTACGGTTTCATTTTTACATTGTTTGGTGCTCCCAATACGGTTTTAATTTAAATACAAAAAGTCGACTGTCCATAAATTAAACTCATTTCAAAACAAAATGAACACATTTACATTTGAAATCCTCCATTATCTGCACTATAGACCTTATGCTCAGCTATAGTGTGTGTGTGAGCGTATATATGTGTGTGTGTGTATGTGTGTGTGTGTGTGTGTGTACAGTATGTGTGTGTGTATATGTGTGTGTGTGTGTACAGTATGTGTGTGTGTATGTGTGTATACAGTCTGTGTGTGTATATGTGTGTGTGTATGTGTGTGTGTGTATACAGTGTGTGTGTGTGTGTGTATGTGTGTGTATGTATGTGTGTGTGTGGATACAGTATGTGTGTGTGTATATGTGTGTGTGTGTGTGTGTGTACGGTGTGTGTGTGTGTGTGTGTATATGTGTGTGTGTGTGTGTGTGTACAGTGTGTGTGTGTGTGTATGTGTGTGTGTGTGTGTATGTGTGTGTGTACAGTATGTGTGTGTGTATATGTGTGTGTATAGGTGTGTGTGTGTGTATATGTGTGTGTGTGTGTGTACAGTGTGTATGTGTGTGTATATGTGTGTGTGTGAATGCAGTTATGATATTGGTAATTAATTGTAAGTTGTCGAGCTGTACACTGAATCTGCACAGCCAAAAAAGTGTCTTATTTATATTTTTGACATTAAGGGCATTTTGAACGTATTGTTTAAGAAAATTAAATTGGAAGGAAGTACAGAGCAGTGGGCGTGTACGGGTGACTCCAAAACATGCACTGTAGATGTGAAAGTGGAGTGTGTGTGAGTGATGGTGGTATCTATCTGCTCTGATCACTTCCACACATAAGACGTCCACGAGGGGGGTCCCATTATCCACGGGCTGGACGCCACTTTTGGACGTTCTGGATCTGATGGTCACCTACTTCCCAAGAGGGCGGTAGATTTTTATTTTTATTTTTTTGCTTATCTCAGACATGTTTTTTTGGGTCAGGCCTGATACCATAAAATCTGATGCATCAAGAAACTGAGCAATAATAAAGGATACCGAGTGTATTCAGCTGAAATGGACCTGAAATGAGTGCAGTTAATCAAAAAAAAGGACGGTATTGAAACTGACTGAAACTATTGAGGGAGTTCAACTGATTTATCTGAATGTTAGTCTTTTGTTAATGTTGAACTTTATGGGTCATGGTTATTAATGACACTTTTCAAATACATAACCGTTGAGGGAAAAACAGGAAAAAACAACAACCCTGAAATACATATTCTTTCCCCACTGAAGCAAGTCAGTGTGTCTTATTGTGGTTGGAGGTTTTCTTCTTTTCTCCAGACCAGAGGGAGACGCCATGACCAATCTTCTTACAAATCTAAGATAACTGAACCTTTAATTTTGTATAATTAGATCATTTGGATTTTCAGTAAGACCAGATTGATACAGGGTTTGATTCTTTTACTGCTCACTTAAAAAGGGTGACAGAAGCAGGACTAAACCAGAACTAAACCAGGACTAAATGAGTACAAGCTCATAGCAGCACTCTTCATAAACACAGTATCTAAGGACCTGAATACAATATTGGACAATTGCATTGAATTCAATTAGAGTTTAGGGTTTAAACAAGTGACACTATGTTGGTGGAACTTCACACACCAAATCTAAATTGGGACTAAACCAGAACTAAATCTGGCCTAAGCACTGGACTAGACCTGGACTAAACCAAGACTAGAACAGGACCAAACTAGGTCTAGATCAGGTCTAAATTGTGCTCAAATCAGGACCTAATTTAATCTGTTATACAGGAGATGAGCCTTTATGATCAGAACAGCTGCAATATGGCAAAAAATAAGAATTGTAATAAAACATTCCTTAAAACAAGATGGATTATCCCACATGATTATTATGTCCCAATATGACAAATGTGTAGTAGTTTCCAGTTTTCCATTATGATGTTGTAATTTACATTTTATTTTCAAATCATGGGACTGGTGCTTTCTGTATTTCATAAAACTATCCATGTTATGAAGAGGGACACTCTTAATCTCTAATAATAATAATAATAATAATAATAATAATAATAATAATAATAATAAAAGTTGCACAGGTTAAATTTCTACACTATTTCATGTTAAAGTTTCACAGTTAAAGAACATTTTAAAATAGCTCTATGTTAGTCTACATTAATAATAAATGTTAAAACCGTCTAGAACAGACTAAGACTGTCATTATTTTTTCTAAATGAATAGTTTACATTTTCGATTAGGCCAACAATAAATTATATTGTAGTTTTGACTAGAAATGTCATTGTCAAGATTTATTTTATCTCATGTCCACGGCCGAATTTCAGACTTTTAGGGTTTTTCGAGTCGTGCTCCCATAGGCCCATAGACTGTCTTCTTTTTACAAAATTACAGCTCTCAATTCTACTTTTTAATAGCGGCCACTAGCCTGACTTGTTTACTGTTTTGTGTTGGCATTATTCTGTGCTCCTGATATGGTTTTCATTTAAGTACAAGAAGTCCACTGTAAGTAAGTGAAACTCACTTCTCTTCTCTAAATTTCTGTAGTAGATTTGAAAACATTTACATTTGAAGTCTTGCAACATACGCACTAAAGGACCTTATGCTCAGTGAACAGGTGAGAGAAAATAAAGGCTAATTCATGGCTAAATGCAAATGATAGTGTGTTTTAGGTGTGTGTGTGTGTGTATGTGTGTGTGTGTGTGTGTGTGTGTGTGCTCTTTACCACAGTGAACATCCTCACTCTGCATCTTACCATTGTTCGTGTTTTTTCCTTCACGTTTCTTATCCTCAGAAGATTTCTCTGTCAAACACAATCAAAACAGAAACACTGTTTACAACAGCAGTCGACTCATATTTTTTACTCTTGAGCTGCAGAGTCATAGTCATTTCCTTCATGAAATATAACTTAACTTAATTAGTAGAAGATTCTTACCAACTATAAGTCTGACTGTTTCATTAAGCTTAATTTCCTTGACACTGACTCTGTAAGTTCCATTGTGTTCATGGGTCACATTGGAGATCTGGAGTGAAACATTCCCTTTGCTCATCTCTTCAGGGAAAAGTTTGCTCCGATCTGTGAAAATGGAGTTTTGTCCAACTAAATCATTCATTCCATTCCTCCATACATGCACATCTGAGTTTTGTTTGAGCCACACAGCTGTCCACACCACAATGTCGGTCTTTACATTACGTGGACTGACTGTACAATGAAGTATTACAGTGCTGCCAACTTCTGCAGTCACTTCATCAGGAGAACAGTGTAACTTTTCTGTCAAAAGAAAAAGAAAATAACACACGTCAAATTACTAATATTGTATGATAAAAGAAGGATGCAGAGGAGAGGGTCAGAGGAACAGAGGGTCAGAGGAACAGAGGAACAGAGGGTCAGAGGAACAGAGGAACAGAGGGTCAGAGGAACAGAGGAGAGGGTCAGAGGAACAGAGGGTCAGAGGAACAGAGGAGAGGGTCAGTTTTATAAGAAGCTTGAGTGGAGCCACAAGATGAATCACAATTAATGTTTTGGGTGAATTTAGTATTTTCTAAATCCTAAGTGTAACATGGTGATCTAAATATGTTGTGTGTTTGCACTTAACACCCCAAGAAGTAAAATACCCCCTCTTTTAGTACAAGTACTTAAATAAACTTTATAAAACTTCTTGAGCTTCCTCTTTTCACTTTTGTTGCTTTGGATTTTAAATCTCTGTGTTTGTTTTAGAGGTAGAAATTCGGGCAGGCCAGAACCACACAAACCAGACTACACCTGCACTATAATCATCACATAATCAAGAATCACAGAAAACAGATCTCGATTAGTAGGAAGTAGGGCTGGGCGATATGGACCAAAAAATATATCTCGGTATATTTTGCTATAACTTGATATATGATATACATCTCGATATCTTTACAGGGGAAACTACTGCAAAACCAAGAAACACATTTTATCTGTTTAATATTCATTTAGTTCTGCACTGAAACACTCTGCACCCCTTTCTGGACCCTCACCCACAGTTTGAGAACCTCTTCTTAAAGAGAACTTCCACTGGCACTTTACACAAAACTGCTTCAAAGTGAATAAAGTGTGTAGGATTTTTAAACCTGTATTTTCAAATTCCTGGAGTTACTTTCTCTTGTTCTAAAGTGGTATTTAGCCTCTGCACATTTACCAAACCAAACGCACATTGTGACAAACAGATTTATTTGGCATTTTATTAGGCAAACTTTAGCCTGCTCTGTGCCATAGGTCCACTCTGTGCGAACACAGACATAAAATTTGTTTTTGCTTCGGTTTCGTCTTGCTCTTCTAATCAGCGCTCATTGAGGAGGCGCCTATGAGCGCTAATGAAATATGACCGCACCCAGTGTCCAAATGCGCTCGAGTCCGAGACAAGACCAACACAAATCCGTCGCTTTGGCGGAGGAGGAAGTCCAGCAGGGCCAGATCAAGGCCACATCAATGAAGCAACAACATCACGGAAAATGGGCTTAAAATGTGACTTTTTATTAATGATCTGATTAAATGAGAGAGGAGCCACAGCGCACACAGCCAAGGGTTTGATTTGGGCCATGGAACTTTTCTGGTCATTCTGATGAGCGGAATGAGAGGAATGGCATGACTCTCCCCTCCTCTCCAGATCACTCCCCCTCCATCCGCTCCCCTCTGCAGGACCTTCGCAATCCCCCCTCCACCACTTGAAGACCTGTGATCGTTACTATTCATGACTATAGAAATATATATTTTAAACATTAGAATTTTTTATCTCAAGAAACTGAAAAAACTGTCACACCGCAGGACATCACTTGTGCATGTTCAAAATTTTTTCAGAAAAGTTGGATTTTTCCAAAAGATAATAAAATGGTAATTATTAAATCAGTTCAGTATCTGCTACTGCTAACTGCTCATCTTAAAGCAGTGGTAAAGCTGTAATATTATTAAAGCAAGTAAACATCATTTCCTTTATGTTAGAAAAGTGTAAAGAAAAGTGTTATAGTCACACCACAGAACATGTCAGTGTTTAGTTTAAAATACAAACAAAATGAAACACAACTTCATTCTAAAACTACATGTCATTTATAGAATTCATACTTGTGCAGTTTAATTGAATTTTAAAATTAAAATTACTTAGAAAGTAATTTAAAATGCGTCGAAAATGGTCGTAGGGTCAAGCCTAAACCCGTCAGATCCAGAACTAAACCCGGATTACAGCCAAACGTCCACTAATGAAGGATCACTCACGTCCAATAGGAAAAAACTCACGAGGTTCATTGTGAGACCTGTTTCCAGCCGCGAAGTTACGCTGTCTGGGTGAAGTCCATTATTGTCTTATTTAATTTTATGTTGATTTCATCTACAGAAGGTTTCTCATGATTGTGAAATCAAATCCGTGTTAATTTAACGAACCAACAAAGTCTAGTGTGGGCTAAATAAAATCGGTAAAATACTTACCGAGTGGGCATTCTGAGACTCGAAAAAGCGCCAATATAAACATGAGCATAAACAAAGCCATTTCAGGTGAAGACGAACACTAAAAACTAAACAAAAACTTCAAAAACTAAGCGTGTCTTCGCTGGCTTTACCTGCGCCAGAACATCCCTTACTTTCACTTTTACGAGTACTGCCTGTCAACCAGCAGGCGGGGCTAAATACGAGGAATAAATACATCAATATGGCTGAACTATATACTGTCTGTACACAACAGTCAAATCAACAGTAGAAAACACGCAAAAGCACCGAACAGTGAAAGAAACAAATTGTGCAAAGAGCCCCTGCATTTCTGAGTATTGGGGCTCAAAGAAGAGCTGGAGAAGAACCTGGAAGGTGGAGGCGTCATGGTCATCGGAGCATTCGGGGCAGCATCCCCCAGACTGGAGGAGTGGCAACAGCAGATCCCAGGAAAAACATCAGTTATCTCAGTCCAGAAAAGTGCAGCAGGAACAGTGAAGAGACTGCGCAGAACTCCGAGGGCACCATGCGTTTATCTACAGTGACCGCAGCACTGCAGGACAGAGGGCTGAATCACGTGGTGAGTTTTGCACGATGTTTATGTTGCGGTTTAGCTGCACACTTGACCATGCACCGTGACCATTGTTGTATTTACTAGTGTTTGTGAGTATTTACACGTTTACGCTGAGCTGTGATTGACTTTAGGAAACATTCGCCCTGTTTGGAGCTGGCGTGCGTCTTTCTGTTCCGTGCGCTCGTCTGCATTATCAGAGCGGATGTCTGAGGACAGTATTGTGGTCACTGACTAAAGAGTTGGTGGTAAAGATCTGGCATAGAGTCATAAAGTCAGTGTGCTGATTAAATGCGCATAGTTCATTTGTGTTTCGCACGTAGTAAAGCTGGAGTGTACTTCTGATTAGTGCAAAGACAACTGACTGCGTGCGTAATATTATAGTGAGTAGACCTATTACAGCAGAGGAGAGGAGCTGAGGAGGAGAAAAGCAGAGGAGAGAGGAGCTGAGGAGGAGAAAAGCAGAGGAGAGAGGAGCTGAGGAGGAGAAAAGCAGAGGAGAGAGGAGCTGAGGAGGAGAAAAGCAGAGGAGAGAGGAGCTGAGGAGGACAGAGGACCTGAGGAGGAGAGAGGAGCTGAGGAGGAGAAAAGCAGAGGAGACAGGAGCTGAGGAGGAGAAAAGCAGAAGAAAGAGGAGCTGAGGAGGAGAAAAGCAGAGGAGAGAGGAGCTGAGGAGGAGAAAAGCAAAGGAAAGAGGAGCTGAGGAGGAGAAAAGCAGAGGAGAGAGGAGCTGAGGAGAGGAGGAGAAAAGTAGAGGAGAGAGGAGCTGAGGAGAAAGGAGGAGAAAAGCAGAGGAGAGAGGAGAGGAGGAGAAAAGCAGAGGAGAGGAGGAGAAAAGTAGAGGAGAGAGGAGCTGAGGAGAGAGGAGGAGAACA